>PVJO010000047.1:0-379996 GCA_004026905.1 Hystrix cristata | reverse complement strand
GAGGGGGAGGGGGAGGGGAGGGCTGCATCCTGTTTCATGTGTTTATGATGAGAATAGTTCTTGCATTTCCAACATCTCAAGCTTTCATGAGTCATGATTCCTTTGAGAACTGTATGACGGCTATGCCCTCTCTTCTCAGAAATGCAAAGATGCATTATAAGAAGAGCTGATGTGTGCTGAGCATGCACTATGTTCCAGCCCCTGCTCTAGAAATGTCCCTTATTTCATCATCACAACAAGCCCGGGACATGCTGCTATTATTATGCTTCCTGGATGGCTCCATAACCCAGAGAGCTTCACTCACTTAGCCCAGTCACACAGCAAGCAGCAAGCCCAGAATTTGGACCTAAGCTGTCCAACAAAAGTTCAGTGCTGTAATGACTGACTTGCCACCCACTGAGGGCACCTACACTGTGGCTGTGGCGCAATTCAGGGAAGCCGCAGGCCCTCTACCCAGAGACCATTTGCCATCACTCAAAAGTGCTCATAGATTCAGGGACAAGAATATTGCTGTTAGGAGAACCCTGGGGAACCCTACAGTGTGCGATTACAGACTCAGATCAAACCGCTTCCCTCGCTGTGGTCGGAAGAGGTCGGCTGGGTGCTCCAGCCCAGTGCCAGTGCAGACCTCCATACAGGGTATCAGAAAACATTTTCCCTGGTAGATCCCTCGCAAAAGGCTGGCATCACAGATGCAGAGCGCAGGAGTCTCTGGGTCTCCCTGTGCTTCCCCACTCTCCCCTGGTGGGGGGCACGCAGTCTCCTGAGAACAGACTCCACGCCCCTTTGCACCCATGACCCCAGAGCCTGTCGGCGATCAGGACACACACCCAGACACTTCCCGTGGCCAAGTACTCCCTGGGCGTGGCACATACATCATTGAGCAAGTGTCCGCTCAGCTCAGAAGTTGACTGAATGAACTGAATGCTCCTCAGGCCCTGGGTGGCTCATTTCCTCGCTGCAGAGAGTGCAGGCTCCTGATGTCTGACTGTCCAAGGTCTCCCCAGTAGGAAGTGGCAGAGCCGAACCTCCCCAGAGGGGTTCCGGGACTCCTGCCCGCTTGTGCCCAACTTCACCAGCTGGCAGCCCTGCGACGGGAGGTGCTCGGCCACAAGCTGATGCTCTGGCGGCTTCCCAGGAGTCAACAGGGAGCAGCACTTACCAGCTGCCCTTCAAAGTCACTGTCACACCAGGGTGGCCCTGTCATCTGTTCTCCGGGCTGATTTGCACCTCCCAGTTGCTGTTAAAGTCTCTGGCCTGTTGGCAGCAATCGGGACTACAGACTTCAGGAAGCACAGCCTCGTGGTGGCTGTCGCCGTTGCCCAAGCTCCACGCGAGCTCTCCCCTGCGCCTGTGGCAAGGGTACACTGCACACCGCCCGGGTGGTGCTGAACTTGTCCTCAAATGACTCTGGATCTCACCGGCTATGTGAAGACGCTAACGCCCAGGAGGTAAGCAGCACAGTCAAGCTTATACATAAACTTGGAGGAAGAAACATATTTTCCTAGCTCATCCCTGAATATGTCAGTTCAAGGGTCACAGTTCCACTAGCCTCACGCTGCTGAACCAGGGGACAGAAGAGTCATCAGTGAAGCGTGCTAACCATTGAGCCTCCCGGGTCCACTTGTGGAAATTGTGATTTGGTAGCGCTTGCCAGGCCTGGGAACCTGCATTTTGAAAAGTTCCCTAGTGATTGTGATACTGGGGCTCTCCAGACTACACTTTGAGAAATGTTGTCCTACACTTTTCTCTTCGTGTAGACAAGGGCCAGGTTTTGTCATCTCTGCTTCCCCAGATGAGGCTACAGAGTGCCTGGCAGGTAGCACGTGGCCAGGGAAGTCCAAAGAGCACTGCTGCACTCCTAGGAGGTCACAGGTTCTTCCCGAGGGCCTAGGACATGTCATCAGGGAGGGAAGTAGCTGTGATGGCCGCACCTTTGGCCATCCAGGCAGGAGGTCACCAGGGCTCCGGTCTCCCCTGGGCTGATGTGTTGACCTCCTTCTAATGGTGTGACGTCACGTCTGACTCTGGGGTATGAAGAGTCTCATCTTGGGGACCCTCTTGGTTAACTCCTGTGCTCTGCGCTGCCTGGGAAGAAGGCCCTGGACAAGAAGCTGCTTTGTCAGCCTGATGATCACTGAGCCTTGACACCTCCCATCAGTCCTGGCTGTGCACTCGGACACCACAGTTAAACCAGGGCAAGACCTTGAACCAGAGGCAGCGGGCCGAGCCATACTCAGGCTCCCAGCCGAAAGGAGCCGTGAGATAATAAGCATTGGCCATGAGCTGCTGAATTTTGGGTACAATTGTTATATAGCACAAATGATTCGTGCAGTAGGGCTATATCAGGTTCATGTAGACAAAGGAAAGAAAACAGACTTGATCGTGATTGCAACGATATTTTAGAGGAGATGGGCCTTTGGGAGACAAGAGAAGATGAGGCCTATTGTGCAAGAAGAGGGATCAGACTGAGGCGGAAGCAAAGTTCATCTGCAGAGTGGGAGCTCAGAGTTGTTGAAGAAACTCCCTGCCCCATGATGTTCAGGCCATGGATTTAAAGGAAAACCAGCAGGAGTTTGGGCGATGTTTTCCTCCTGACACGTTCGGCTGCACAGGTCTGGACCTAACGCAGGCACCTCTGCTCCCATTGGGCATCAGTTTGCTAAGAAAAAATGACCACGCTGGAGAGGATAGGAGGGTGAGGACATTCAGGGCCATTGCTGTAATGGTCGGCGATAGAGAGCAACTTGCCAGGATCAAAACACTGCAAGTCCCAACGGGGACAAAGGACTGCAAAGACCAGAGTGGTGAGGGGTGGACACACGAAATCGAGACTGGGGATGGGCTGCAGTTACCAGATGAAGCCATGGGACAGAGTGACTGAGGGAGGAGGGTCACCGAAGGAACGAGGTTCCAGAAACTAAAACGCCAGCACGCCAGGTGGCGGGGAGGGTCGTCCACAAAGCCCGCACTGTACGTCTGTTCGGCACAGCTTCGGCACGGGGGTCGTCTATATAAAAACGGCAACACAACTCACAAGGGGTAGTAAGAACAAATGAACAGGGGAACAAACAAGATATTAATGAAACTGGTGTTTTATCAGTAAAGCCATTTTTTAAAATTTAGACCAGAGTAAGAAAACACAAGTCTTAATTGTGGTGACTACGTCCCACTCGTGGCCGGCACTATGCTAAGAGATCTGTCTACACGAACTCATTCGATCCTCGGGACACCTCAGAGGCGGGGACTGCTATGGTCTCCCTTCTCAGATGAGTCGAGTGGCACAGAAAGATTAAGCAATTTGCTCAAAATCAAATTGCTGACAGATGGAACAGCTGGGATTTGAACTGTTAGAGTTTAGTTCTGGAGTCTCCACTTTTTAAAAAAAAGTAAAAGGAAAAAAGATTTTCTCTCACCCCATGGGCTGCCTCTTCATTGATTGCTTCTTTTGCTGCACAGAAACTTTTTAATTTGATGTGGCCCTGTTTTGTTTTGGTTTTTTGTTTGGTTTTGCTGCTATTTCCCGTGCCAGTGGAGTCTGGTTCAGGCAGTCTGCCTGTACCTATAGCTTCAAGTGTTTCTGCTCTGTTTTCTTCAAGCAGTTTTGAAGTGCCAGGTCTTATCCCGAAGTCTTTGACCCATTTTGAATGGAGTTTTCTACAAGGTGAGAGGTAGGGATCTAGTTTCAATCTGAGGCTTGTAGGTGATACGATCCTTTACTTACAAGACCCTAAAACTCCACAAGAAGACTTTTAGATCCAATAAACAAAGTCAGCAAAGAAGCAAGTTACAAAATCAACATACTAAAATCAATAGCTTTTCTATACACCAATAATGAGCCCACTGAGATAGAAATCAGGCAGACGGTCGTTCCCTTCACAAAGACTTCAAGAAAGTGTGATACCCAGGAACAGACCTAGCCAAGGATGCGGAAGTCCTCTACAGTGAAAATTACAGAACACTGAAGAAGGAAATTGAAATCACTAGAGGATGGAAAGACTGTTCTTGTTCACGGACTGGCATAATTATATGGTTATGATGTTTAATATTGTAAAATATTACTGAAAGTAATCTACTGATTCAACACAACTTCACCAAAGTACCAATGACATTCTTCACAGGACTAGGACAAAAATCCTAAAATTCAGATGGGTCTAAAGACCCAGAATAGCCAAAAACAATCGCACACAAGAAGAACAATGCTAGAGGAAGCACGATGCCCAATTTCGAGACATACCACAAAGCCACAGTAACCAAAACAGCATGGGGCCTTTCCTTTCACTCACTCGACTATCCCGCTTCCCTCTTCTCCTTCGTTTCCTCTGCTAGGGCGAGTTCCAGGCACCACAGTCGGTGCCAGGCACCGACTGAATTTTGTTCTGAATTACTCATCTGTGCCTACCTGTGCGCTAGTCTTACTTGCACAACGAGAGCCAGGATACAGTGGTCATCCTCCCCGGCCTCATCCCCTGATTGCAGTGTGTGCATACGCACACTCACACACATGCACGCACATACATGCACACCCTCACACACATGCGCACACTTGCACATCCTCTGCCAAGTGCCAAGCCGAGGCCTCCCTGTGAGGGCGGCCTGGGCCAGGACAGGCAATGACTCCGGGGCCACCTGTCGGGCCCAAGGCTGGGTCCGTAGCCCTGCAGCAGCTGTGTGATCTTGGACAAGCTCCTTGCTTTGCTCAGTCTTTAGTTCTCAGTTTTAAAATGGGAATTCTCATGGCCTTTTCCTTGTATAGCAGGACATAATGAGTAAGCATCGCATCTCCCTAAGCATGTGCTCAATAAGTCATCATTTATCATCGTCATCATCATCATCTTCCTTCACCTCAGACTCCCTCCTCCGCCCAGCCATCGCCTGTCTTGCAGTTTGGTGAACATTAAGCTGTTTCTTGCCTCTTTGGCCTTTACACTGCTCTGTCCTTTGAATCATTTCGCCCTGTATTTTCACAACGTGAGCGCCTCTGATTCAGGTCCGTGGCCAGGTGTCACCCTTCAAGGAGGCCTCGCCTGATTCTCTTGAGCTCACACATGTGTGCACACATGCCCGTACATTTCACTCTATTTATTTTACACATAGCACTCCTCCTTCTTGGAAATTATTATATATTGTATCTATGCACACATATACTACTTATTTTCTTTCTCCTTATTTCTCTCTCCGGAACTTAAGCTCCAGGAGGGCAAGAACTTTGTATTCCTGTTCGTGGTGATGAACTAATTAGCACCAGGCATAAGAACACACCCAATAAATCCACAGCTGCTCGAGACAAACACCAACATGCTGCGCTTGTAGACGTGGGCGCGACACCATGCTGCGCCTCGCTTGCTGCGACACCGCGCTTGCATCGCCTCACTTAACCTGCACGAAAAGCCCGCGAAGCAGTTGTCGCTGTACTCAGATGGCACGAGCTGCCCTCGAGGGCTGGAGCGGGGCGGTGCCATCCTCAAAGTCACACAGTGGAAGAGTCAGAGCCCGGCTCACCGAGCCTGCGGGCCTGTGCGCTGTGCCTCCGGCCGCACCGTCCCTCCCACGCTCTCCTGGCCGCGGTGCCGGCACTCGGGCAGGCTGCCTCAGGTCCCCGGGAAGGTCCTGGACGGGACCCACCCTGCTCCCAGAAAGGAGCCCCAGCAGGGCAGGAGCGGCAGGCAAGGAGGCCCCGACTCAGCCCTGCCCGCTGGCATCACCACACGGCGGAGACGGGCTCTGAGAAGAAGCAGCCACCAGGCACGGGGGGCATGGAGCCAACGGTCTCAACCTCCTCTCAGCACACCCCTGCGGGCCCCCAGCTTCGGCTGCAATGGAATATCTGGTAAGAGGGCCGCCTGCTTCTCCATCCTTCGCCTCAGCATCCAGCTCCCCGGCCTGTCTGCCCTTCCTACTCCTTGTCCCCTGCCCCAACTCACAACTTGTAGTCTCAGCCTCCCTCCTCCTTCTTGGCCATCTCATTTATGAAGGGAAGATCCTTCTGGAAGGAGAGCTGCTTCTGGCGCCTCAAAATACTCAAGGGCCACAGACAGTCGTCAGCCACTCTCCAGCAAGGTCCTGTGGCCAGATCACGTCCCAAGATTTCCGGCAGGCATGTGCAAGTACAGGCCTTAGTGCCCTGGCCCCGTAGGCTAATGCAGGGGTCAGGTTTCTTCTCAACCTCCTGTGCGCTTGGTGGTCATGGTTGACCCTGTGACGAATGTGTCCCTGACCCTAAGGCCACGCCATGAGGGGGTTCTCCAGACTTAGCAGGGGACCCTGTGCCATCCTTCTCTTCCCGTCTCCTGGCCTACAAGGAGCCAGCTCCCCACTGCAAAGGGGGCAGCTCACTGCCACTCCCCACCGCGTCTTCTCTCAGCCTCTGCCTTCCTGCTTACTTTTACTTTAAAAAGTCTCTCTGTGAGCCAAAGACCTTTCACGAGAACTTCTATAATAAATATCCTACATTAACAGAGCACATTAATGCCTTTCTTTTTCAAAAAAAACCTTCTCATTACAAAATAATACATGCTCATTATAAAAATATGGAAAATGCAGGAACATTTTTAAAAGAACCTTTAAATCACTCGTCATCTCACACTCCTCAGAAAGGCACAGCTAATATGCAACTGATTTGTGTGTTTATGTGTGCATTTGTGCATCATTAATGCCCCACACTTATTAAACAGAGATGCGCAGCAGACACAGTGCATTTATTTAGCGCTCATGATTTGCATGGCATGCTCTGCTCATTTCTTCTTCCCTTGGCCACCACCGTAAACAGAAGAGCAGATGCGAGTGCCTTGGGATTCTGGGTACAGGGAAGCTAAGACCCGGGGAAGCAGTTTTTTCCAAGGTCATGCATTTCTCTTCCACAATTGGGACTGGAGTGCAAGTCTCCTGGGTTGTGGCCAAGTGTTCTTTCCACTGGGCCGAAAGAGAAAATCTTCCCCAGTAGTGCTCAGGGTGAGAGTCCCATGTTCCAGTGCTGAATTTACAACATGTTGAATCAGAGTTTCTAGGTTTTTACATTTTTACCCAAAGTCCAAAGACAAGAAGTGTCAAAATGCTTTCATGAAGGAAATTTGAAAATGTACTGTGTCACTGAGGGAGTGAGAGGGCCCCTCACCCTGAACTTGGACTTTCACTCCTGCTGACCCTCTATTTTATTCACGGTTTCAATTGCAAAGTGAAATATAATTTACTCCTATTTCATGCAGAAGATTAATTTCTTCAAAAGTATTAGGTACATCACACAATCCCCAGAAAGATTAAAGAACCAACTTTGGTAACCACATAGGAACAACCAACCAGGGTGATTGTCAAGTATTTGGCAGCCACACAATGCAGGCTCCAACTAATTGGAATAGCAGGAGGCAAGAGATAACCTCTACAGCTGTGCTGGGTATAATTGCTGAGTCTCAGCCCTCCCCAAATCACATCTTGGAAGCAGTCCATTAGGGAGGCTGTATTAGTCAGGTTTCTTCTGTGATAATGCCAAATAACAAATGATTCCCCAGTCTCCATAGTATTTTCTTTTCCATTCATGGGTCAGTTGGGGTTTGGCTAATCTTAGCTGGGCTCAGATGAGCTTAGGTCCAGAGTTTGGGTCAAGTGCAGGTTCGTTTGAAGCATCTTGATTTCAGGACCTAGCCTGAAGGGGTGATGGCTACACAGAGCAGGTTCTTCCCCAGTGAGCGGGAGGCTCAAGGGGACTGATGGAAACTCTCTATGCCCTCTAAAGCCACTCCTTTCCCTAGACAGACCTGAGATGCCATCACACCTGGCTGAAGTCCACAGCCAGAAACAAGTCCTGCAGCCAAGCCCATCGTCCACAGGCCTCAAGTGTAGACTGTCCGTGGTCACAAGATCACTGCACTGTCACACTGCCAAAGGTGTGGATTCTGTCAGGAGGGAGCCTCTACCCCACTCCCCTATAAATGGAGGGATTTGCCACCGTCTTCATTAGAACAGATTCTCCTCTGCTTTTCAGCTTCCCCAGATTCCAGGTCATCATCCAGGGCAGAGGCATCCATTGACTGCATCTTGGCTGCCAAGAAGGCTGAAAAGAAAATTTCTGGCCCCCACTGAGGACAGGTGGAAAAGTGACTTTGTCACAGGGATGCGTCAAGTGTTCCTCTCTGGGAAGAATCCTGGGCCGCAGGAAGGTCGGCCACAGTACTGCTAGGAAGAGTAACAAATGTCCACGTCACCCACCTTCTCAGGCAGACCTCAGAAAGTGTGAAAACAGCACACCCTTGACCCAGGCAGTCCTCTGCAACTGCCCCCTTTTCTCTCCATACTTTCGTCTCCTTTATGCCACAGGTCTCTGAGTTCAGATCCACCCATGCACGACATCTGGTACTCTGACCTCAGTCATGGAGATGCCGGGTTTGCCCAACACCCACGCTCCCCTTCTTCCTTCAAGCTCTCCTGGGGCTTTAGTTGGGCTCACAGGCAACACCAGAAGACCGCATCGCCCGAGGTGTGGCTCCCTGCCTGAGTTCTGGACAACAGACAGGAGGGGAAAGAATTAGACCATCTCTGTCAGAGGAGACTCCTTGTCCTTCGTGGCTTACCTTCCCAGGCCCATGGATTAGAATGCAGATGTGGTGAGCAGACACGAGTCATGCACAGGGAAGGTGACGAGGCAGGAGGAAAGGACCAGGGCTCCAAATGATCTCCAAGAGCTGACCTGCTTACCTCACTGGACTGTCCTTTCTGATTTATGTGCAAGAGAGAAATGAATGCCTGGCCATTAGTTATAATGAATATAATTTTGGTCACTGTAATGGTTTAAATACAAAAGCCTCATGTGGTCAGAGGTGGGCCTTTTGGAAGGTGATTGGATCATGTGCATGCTGTGCTCGTCACTGGATTAGTTCATTTATGGGTTCAGGGCTGAATGTGCAGTGATGAGATGCGGCCTGGTTGGAAGTGTTCACCAGTGGTGTGAACTGGGGAGGTATATTCTTGTCCCAGCTCCTCCCTTCTTCCTCTGTTTCTTGGCTGCCATGGGTTGAGCAGCTTTCCTCTGCCAGGCCCTTCTACCATGCCGTTTTTTGCCTTGGAGCCAGATGGCCATGGACTGAACCTGCTGAAACCATGAGTCACATATACATTCCCCCTTTAGTTTGTGCTATCAGTTATTTTGTCCCAGCAATGAAAAAGTGACGAATTCAGTCACTATAAAAAAATAATTGAACCAATATTCTGGCAAAACAGAGACCTACACAGTCTTTCATTGGTGGGAGAGTAGATAAAAGATAAGCCTTGGAAATAGGCTGTGAATCAGATTCTACAAATACCTAGTTTTGTAACTTGGGGCATAATAGCCTCTTGGTCCTCAGTATTTTCTTCTGTTAAATGGAGTTATATTATATATTACATAAGGCTTCTGTATGACTTACTTTTTTATATAGGATATAAAGCACTTAGTACAGTAGTTAGCATTTAACTACTCAAATAAAGGACATGTATTACTATTATTTGAGGAGATTTTGAACCTTGGTTACAAACATACATCTCGAATATGTGATAGCCAAAGGCCTATGTTCAACAAACTTTTATTTTGTAACTCAAATAATTATTAATTTCTATTGTGTATAAGATATTCCCCTAGATGGTATGCAAAATAAAAAGACAAAAAACAATGCTGCACCCAAGTATCTTATGATTTAGTAGAAATTTAAAAAGAAACAACTAATGAATCCATGGTACAAAATAAGCATCAAAAAAAAGAACATAGGCAAAATGTTTGGAGAAAAAAGAGACTGCCCCAAACCAAACTGGAGCAGAATTACCAGATCAGAATACTGGCCATCTGGTTGCATTTTATTTTCAGATGAACAACAAAATTTTTTTAGCATAAGTATGTCTTATGAAATGTCCAGGACATACTTACCTTAAAAATTATTCCTCGTGTATCTGAAATTTAAATTCCACCAGGCATCTTATATTTTGTTTGCTAAATCGGGCAGTTCTAAACTTGGGAGGATCCGTGGAGACTTCAGGAAGGACTTGGCGTTTGAACTGTGCCTCCAAGAAAATGAGTAAGATTTCAGTGGCTGGATTATTTAAGACTATTCCAGGCCTGGAAGACAAGAGGGAGGATGAGAGGTTGAAATGTCTAGGACACTTTGGTATTAGTGTGACAATTTGGCAGTTCAACCGGCTGGCCACCGTCTTGGTGGATCTAGCCAAAGTTGAGCCGGAGGCAAAAAACAATGTGCCGCCATGTTGCAAAATTCAAAAACTAAGATCTGGGATCCTTAGTACTATGTCTACCTAGCAGTAGACAGTCTGAGTTCTGGAAGTACAATTAAACTAGGAAGTAGAGAATGTCGTGTTGGAATAGTGACATTCTGAGAATAGAATTCACGACCCAATCTTTCTTTGCAAGACAACTGCAAACACACTACATGGAGGCTCAGCTCACAAGGACCCTAATCTGCCCTCACCCACAGGGGTGGGCCCCAGGCAGCCACGTGTGCTCTGTGAGGCTTGTGCCACTGTACCCAGAGACACTGGGACAAGTGTGGGCAATTGACTTCAGCTGAGCCAATCAGAATCCACCTCCTGGTTGCTTGGCATTGAAACTAGACGACTCAAGTTAATTCTGAGTCAGCCTCTTGTGAAGGTGATTTATAGTTATTAATAACTGCTGACTATTCCAGCTAAACTTCATGCCCGCCCAGTGACCTCATGATCTTTGCTCAGTGAGTGGGAGGAGAGAGAGACAGGAAGCTTGATTTTTCTCTTCTGCGTTTGATGATCAAAAGTTGGGAAAGTTCTCTGGTGGGCACCAAAAGTTGGTATGCTTTTTTATAATGGAGATGTGCAAAGAGGCTGATGATTTCTTTTTGTTCATTAATTATTCCTTAGCCACCGCCGGAGTTGGCCTGGGCATCAGGGGCTCAAGGCAGGTGCTGGCTGCCGTCCGCCCCCTGAACCACACGTTGGGCCCTGCTCTGTGTTTATTCTCTGCAGCGGCAGTTGGGATGGATCCTGATTCCAGGCGTTTTCCGCTCTGTGGCTGAGTGTGAGGGCTACTGTCTGCATTATTGGTCTGGAGGCAGAGACTCTGCATGGTCCACACAGTGAGTCTGCCCCCAATACCTCGCTCAAGTTCAGGCTCGCCACAGGATTCCTGTTTGGTGAACTTGGACTTAATGGGACTCTTCTTGGTCTTGAATTGATTTTGTCTTGGTGTCTTGGAATTCCCAAAGAGAAGGATTTCACAGACTTACCGGGTGAGTTCTCTCTGGATAAAATGAGAATGAGTGGGTTGCAATGTCTCGCACTCATGAATCAGGAAATGAATCAGGAAGAAAAATGCGAAGGACTGAAAGCCGCAGAATGGTTTCCTAACCTTCCTGCCTGGATGTGGGCTTGAGCCCTATCAGCTTGGGTATCATTGTGACGGGAGGATGCCTTGAACTGAGACGCAGGAAAAGGCCATAAAGAAAGGGTTCCCTTGTTTCCTGGGGCAGGGCCCGGGGACAGCCGTGGAGAGGATGTGACACCATTCTCCTGACATTTTCTGGCATCCCACAGAAACAGGATCCCCCTTCAAAAGTCCTCACTAAAGGTCTCTCTCCAGGATCACTTACAGTAGAAACACCAGACCAGCGAAGATGTACCCAACCTTCGACTCACCCGAGCAGCTGGACAAAGATGGTTTTTGCAGCTGGAGCCTGGAAGGCAGAGTCACCCAGCGCTGGACCCAGCGGCCTCAACGAGGGTGCACGGGCTGCCGGAAGGTCCTGAATGCTGAGCTGCTCCGAAGTTCAGGTCTCATCGAGCTGGTAAAACCTGAGAGTGGATTGTGATTAAAAAGGTAAAATATCTTCTTGGTAATAACAATGATCCCTGTTGTGAGGAAACAGCCCCAGGTCTCTGAACCAAAGCCAGCTTTCATCGGTGTCCATGTTTAGTGCCTGGCTGGGATGAGAGGGATTTTTAATGCTTCTTATTTTGTGTCTGAGATTAATCTGATGTTCCATTTCTCACACAGGGCTCTGGGGAACAATAGTCATTCTCCACGTTGTAAAGCTTTCTCTCATTTTTTATCCTACTCAAAGGCAGCTATTCTGAATTCTGAGTGTCTTCTGCAGCACCCAGCAATCCTGGGATGATTATGGATGGCTTTTTAGCAAAAGGTGTTGTCAGTTGATGCCAGCAACACCAGAGAGGCGATCTTATCCTGGGAGGTTAGGTTCCTTCCGAGGGCTTCCGAGTGTTTTATGACATGATCGTAAACCCCACACTTAATCAGCTATCTCTCACACACCTGAACATTAGACAGTAAAGCCTTGTCTATCACCAGTAAATCACCAAACCAGGGCCGTGCAGAATGAGTCACATACAGCTTCCAAGGAGAGGAGCGCATGAGGAAATGGCTGGGGAGACACACAGGACGTGAGAGGTGCCATCCCAGCTTCCGGACTTGCTTATAAAGTACGAGTGAGCTGGTCGGTGGCTGTCTGATCTCGTGTTCTTCAGGAACCAGACTGAAGACAGGCCCACCAGGGTTCACAGGCCAGCTCCGTCACTTACAAGTATGTGACTGGAGACAAGTGGCTGAGCCCTCCTCTGCCTTGGTTTCCTCATCTATAAAGTGAGGATAATGGTAGCATCCTCCTGATAAAGGTGACATGGAGTTAAATGAGATACTGACCTTGGCAGCTAACTCTTTCAGTCAGGAAACATGAAGCACTCTGGGTCTTCCTACCCAAAGCACATTGATGCAGAAATAGGTGACTTGGGAGGTGACGGAGATGAGAAGACACACAGATTCCAGGGACAACTTGGAGATCAGAAGTTGCTGGGGCTGGAGGGACAGCCGGAGGCAGAAGCCACATCAGGTCTGAGGGGGAGACAGAGGACGTTCCACACAGATGCGGAGGAGAGGCAGAAATACTCCGACTTCTCTCCAAATCTTGTCTATCTGCCACCAGAGCCTCCAATGGCAGAGCCTTCCCTGGGAGTTATGGGGTAATGGAACCCCCAGAATGGAGACCTCTGAAATATAGAGGAGCAAAGAGGAGCTCCTGGGAGGCTGTGAGTGCAGACAGGCCCAGAACCAGCAAATGAGGAACTTCCTGAGGCCTTATCATGAGCCAGACTTGGCTTGGTGTCTGACTTGAATGAATTCACTTAACCTCTTGGAAGCACCAATAAATGTTAGATCTATTGCTAAAGTAATTAGTGTACAATCCAAAGACAATGATGATATGCAAGTGCATCCCTCACACTGAAATAAACTGAGGGGAAGAGCTCTGCCTCATTCATCCTGAAATCCCAGGAACTTCACATGTACTCTGCCCTTGGTGGTCATCCAAGTCAAGTTTAAACTAAATGGAATCAGTGAAGGCAGGCGCCATAAAGGACCCGGCCTGGCTCTCTCTCGACAGGCTTTGGACTATGAGCCATTGTCTGGATGTCCACTGTGGCCCATGCTGGAAGGACCATGTGACCAGGTCACAGGGAGGGAGGAAGATGCCCCAGGAGTCCTTAAGCCAGGTCCAAACTCAGAAGTGATGAGGCCATCGAGAGGCACTGGCCACTGTAAGGGGACCGGGTTTCATCCTGAGGACACTGAGAGCCTTGGGGGGTGTTAAGCCAAGAGGGTCTGCTGTGAGACGCAGGCCTCAGGAAGATAATCCTGGCAGACAAAGTGTGGAGAGAAGAGTCAAGAGCTCAGGCCGGAGGTGGTGAAGAGCCCACAATAGTCCAGGAAAGAATGCTTAGCGATGAAACCAACACAATAGAGAGGGAAGGCATGCTAAAGAAATGGGCTGTACAGAGACAGAGCTTGGTGACCAGGTGGGTGGGGTAGGGGGGGCGACTGAGTATGACTCAGAATAGTTCCAAATCTGTGACAGGGTGAATGAAGTGGAGAATTAGGGGGAAAGGCAATGGGAGGGTGTGGACACACCAAGTTCAAGCTGCCGTAGGGTAGCCCAAGTGGGTCAGTCCTGCAAGCTGTAAGAAGTAGAGAAGTTCCAAGCTCAAGGGAGAAGCCAAGCCTGGAAGTACAAATATGTCCATGCCACTCTGTCCCCGGGGGTTCCACCAGTCAAGTCTGGTTTGCTTTGCACATGGAGACCCTGTAAATACTTGAGGACAGCCATGGAGCTTCAGTTCCACCCCACTGAGCTGCCTGGGAGCAAAGCAACTTGGTTCCCCCCAGTCCACGCTCACTCAGGGGCAAGCAAGCAAAGTAGCCGGAGGTCTGGCTGCTCCACACAGGGCCGTGGCCCTGCAGCCTCGGCTGCTGTGCGGAAGGCAGATCCAGCCCACACTTGCCGCAGCCATGATTGCCTTTAACAGAATCCCTCAGCCATCTCGCACCCCAGACTGGACTCACAATGCAGGGTTTGTACCCAGCCCCGACACGTATGATGTGTGTGCAGGCAGATTGTTATTATTACCGCTCTGTCTCTCAGTTTCTTTGTCTATCAACGGGGCATAAATTTAGGACTTGCCCCCAAGGAAGTTATAAAGGTTTACATAAAACAACTCAAGTAAATCCTTCATATCGTCAGGATCTCAGGCTAAGTTTATTACTGTTGACAAAGCTTCAAGCTCCTCACCGTACTGATCAGCCTCCTCTGAGGCACCTCCAGTTTGTCTGCACTCTTTGCAAGCATCACCCTGGGAGGAAGAAGGAGGGTTGGGAATGGTCTAGTCAGCCCCTGGCAAACTGGACCAGCTAATTCTCGATGCCTTATGTTTATAATGCAGCCTTTAGGTATCAAAGAGTCAATGGCATGCAGTGGCCAAGAATCGGGGTAGGGAACTTGGCTGCCTGTGTTTGAATCCTGTCCCCACCATGTGGCAGCTGGGTGGCCTTGCACAAGGCCTCCCTGGGCCTGTGTCCTCACCTGCGAAAAGGTGATAAAACTCACACCTAGCTTCCAGGATGCCTTGGTGTGGACACCATTGTCCAGGTGTGGTGTGCTAAGGTGGAGGTTGCTTCAGGCACAGCAGCTCCATTGTCATGAACGGATCAGCGCTGGTCTTGGGGAAGCAGGTTGGGTTTGACAGGAGTGAATTCATTCCCAGGAGAGCAGGGTGCTACAACTAGAGGGGCCGGACTCTGTCCAGTCTCTGGCTTCCTTGCTCACACTTGTGCCCTTCTGCATGTGGCCAGTTCCTTTCCACATCTCTGCCATGCTGGATGCTCTCCAGGATGCCAGTGCCATTCTGAAGGGACCCTCCAGCCACCAGAATTGGGGCTCCATTAAACCTCTTCATAAATTATGCAGCCCAGTAACACAAAACACACCAACACATAGGGCTATTATGAGCTTTAGATAACTTAAAGCACTCAGAATAGGACCCGGGGCACTGACATATTCATCGGCCATGATCATGGGTAGGATCTCAGAATAATTTCACAAGATCGTGGTCTTTTAGAGGTTCAAAATGGTTGAGAGGCACCCAAGCTTTTAAGCTGCATTGCTAATACTGGCCCAGAAGCCTGGCACCTGGAGGGACATCTGCATCTTCCCTCACACAGGCACTCCACGGGCTCTGGAAACAGTGTCCTCAGTGTGCACCACTCCACCTACACAGCAGCACACGCTGGGCCTGGCCTCTCCATGTCCACAGCAGCAGAATCCAGCAGGGGAATGGGACCCACCAGCAGAATCTTCATGCATTGGGTTTTGGTTCAAGTCAGTAATGATTTCTGCAATTAGGACAAATGCAGAGTTGACTTCAGTGAGAAATAATTTTGATTTTTCAACTGCCTCATTGCCTTAAGTCTTCAAAATTATGAATGTCAGGGATTTTGCCCAGGAACCTGGTGCTGAGTGTCTTTGTGTCTCAACCTTTTCCTGTAAGCATTAGAAAATGGCGAAGAATCACCACCCCTCTGCTCTGGTGGTAGGCTGAGGTTTTGTTGCTTGTTTTTGATTTGCCAAGCTGCCCCAGGAGCAGGATGTGTTGCCTGACACAGTGGAGCCACCGTGAATGGCAGGATCATGGGTCTGTAATGCTCTGGCATTCGCCTAAGCATCCAAGTGCTCCTCATAGACATGCCCACTCTGAGAAACACTGCAGTACAGTGTAGACTTAGGGTACAGGCTTTGGAGTTAGGCGAGGGTCAAGTTTCCCTGTGAAGTCTTGACCTCCCTAAGTTCTGGTTCCCTTAACGTGGGCTCATAATTGGATCCGCTCACAAAGTTGCTGTGAAAATTAAATGAATTAAAGCATATTAACACTAGAACTCTCTGCCTGAACCGTCTGCAATCTCAGCAAAAGTTAAGCCCTTGTTCCTGAGAAGCAGTATATGCTTTTGGTTGGAAACACAGATTTTGGAACCAGAAAGATCTGATTTCACGTGTTCTCCCATTTGCATATTGTATCACCCTGGTTTTCCATACTATATATATCAAAAAATGGGACTAATCCACTTCCTCCATCTTGGAGCTGTAAAGACGAGACAACAGGAGTCAAGGTGGAAGGCGGTGACTTGTTCTATACAGGTAGAATCATTAGTGTCCTTACCCAAGCATTTCTGGCTGTCCTTCAGTCACATGACAGGACTGTCTTTTGTGGGTGTGATCTGTGGCTTTGGCCAATGAGATGTGGACAGAAATGATGTGCACTTCTAGGCAGAAGTCTTAAGAGACAGTGTGCAATCTGCCACACCTGCTTTGCTCTGCTGGAAATGGGAGCAGGCATCGTAAAGGGACCTCTGCTCACCTAGACTTTGAGGGTCTCTGTGGAGCAGAGCTGCAGGAGACCCTAATGGACAGGTAGAATAAGTGGAAAAACTTTCGTTGTATTAAGCCGTCAGAATTTGAGTCCATTTGTTCCTGCTGCACAGCCTAACCCACACTGCCCAATGTGCGTGGTGTACAGTGGCCACCAAAGTTATTTTCTGCTGTGATTATTATAATCCCTGTCCTTGAACAGCTTGTGACTCTGGGAGAACATGAGCAAGACTCAAGAAAATTAAATGTTAAAGAGTAAGACTTCACTGTGAGGAATGGTGAATAAGTAAAAAATTTCAGTACAGTATATGTTCTAGAAAGCAGGGAAAAGAAAGAAATCACTGCCTACAATAATTAGAAAAGGTTTGGTTTTACATTAAACCCAGATTGACTGAGACTTTAATTTTTGTTCTATCTAAAGAAAAGGAAATTTAATTCCTGCTATGTCTTGTCATGTAACACAGATCTCAAGTCCTTGGGCAGAATCTTGAATTGGATATTTAAGCAATTATAGCAACCAGTGCCTCCCAGAGTGTTACCTGTTTTCATTAAATCTCAATTTCCAGGACAGATGTCTCTTCTCTGGGATTTTCATTAAGGGCGGCAGTGAATGGTTAGGAGGTAAATCAGTAAAAGTAGCCACCACACTCTTCCCCGGGCTCCTGTCTGCTGCCCAGCTCACTGGGGTGCAGGAGGTCTGAGTAGTGGACTGCAGAGGGAAGCTGCAGTGGGGCCGCTGTGACAGGACCAGCAGGTGCCAGACCAGGTGGGAGACGCCGATGCTACGTCCGTGGGCCTGGCAGGACAGCAGCGCCCACTGCGGTGGACACAGACCACACACCTAGACTTCTCCCTACTGCCATGAGCCTACCTTGGCCCCCCCGGTGTCCCCAGATGTTACCTGAGGAAGGAGGTGGGGAGGGCGAGAAGTGGCTCCTGTGACAGCTTGAACTTTGGATTGATAAAGTGGCTGGCCAGGTAAACTGAGACCTTCCTGGGCAGATGGGAACCCTAGACCAAGATGATATCAGTTTTCAAAGGCTAAAGTACTGTGTTTTTTCAACGGAATAAAGTTTTACTCCACCTCTATTTACTTAACTACCATATGCAGCAAAAGTGCAATGACTGTATCACCCACATTTGAGTAAGCTTAAAAATACATTAACCCGTGGGTAGCAAGGCTCCTTCCATGCAGGACACTAGAAAGCATTCGGAAGCGGTGGCTTTCAAATGGACGTGCGCACGGGAGTCACACAGAGGACTCGCGACCACGCCGGTTCCTGGCTCACAGCCCGAGCTCACGGTCTCGCGATCTGGGGTCCGGGCCTGGAAGCTGCCTGAAGTTCTTGCCTGTCACTAGGGACGGCACTTTGAGAACCACTGCACGAAGTCCTCTAAGCCCAGCGTTCACCCTGCTCCAGGTGACATTAATGACTGTCAGATGAACACCATGTAGCTTAAGGCAATCATTTTGTCACTGTCATTGCTATCATGATTAACGTCGCTTTCTTCTTCATCTCCACCTTTATGGAGCGACCATCAGTGGCGGATACTTGGCAGTTTCTCCAGCCACGCACCATACCAAGAGCTGCACCCAGTGAATCTTGCTCAGTCCTCACACATCCTGTCATTCTCACTTTCCAGGGGACAGGACCGGAGCTCTGAGAAGTCAAGGGCTCGTTCAAAGTGACGGGTCCCTACGCAGCCCGGCTGGGCCTCCCTGGACAGCCCAGTGGCCCATCAGTGGCTCCATCTTTGTGGATCCTGTTTCTTCGAGTGAACAGCGCTCCTTCTAAAGGGCAATCGAGGAAGCTGCAGAGACCACACCGATGAAACCAACCCAAGCACCCTGAATATTTAAAACTGTGTCGGTGGCCCTTACACTGTCCCAAACACCAGACCGTCCTCGCCATATGTCCAGCATCTCTCTCTTCTTTTCCAGAGCTCAGGTCTCTCTGCATTTCCTACCTGAGGGTGGAGCCGCCTCCATTTTCTGGTCACTTTCTCAACCAGCCCCCTGGCAGGCCGAGGGCAGAGGCGGGGTCTTGCTGGAGCATCTAATTAAATTGAATTTGGCTAAACACAACACCATCTCCTCTAGAGAGAAATCGGATCAGTTTGTGAGCAGCAGCAGCTGTCAGCAATTATGTTTTAAATAGTAGGGTTTATTCTCCTACTTGATGTGCACAGTATGTAAAAACACTTGTGCTGAGCAGAAAGTGCAGGGTGAATTTGAGCAGCAGGAAGGCATGTGCACATCCACCTTCTGCAATCTGATTCTACCCAGAGGGTCCGCTCTCCCCACGAGCTGCTGTGTTGGTGAGCGGTCTCAGACCAGCCTTCAGGAGAGTGAATGAGGCCAGTGGCTGAGAACTGCTCCCTGACATTTCCTCACAAGGATTTCCAACTGTGCGGCACGCAAGGCAGGACCACACCCCCTGCTGAGTCCATCGGAGCAGAGAGCAGAGACCTGTGATGTTGCTCTCTCAGGCCTGTCTCCTGGGTCTGAGGGGAAACCTGGTGGAGACTCCACTACTCCTCCTCCCTCACGCCCTTCCTCCTCCCCACAAGGCACATTCCAACTATTGGACCCACATCGCACAATGCCTGACACCAGAGGCAGAGGGGTTGCAGAGGGCACAGGATGGAGCCCAGGAGCCAGAAGGGAGGAAACAGGATCCACAAAGATGGAGCCACTGATGGGCCACAGGTGTAGAGAGCGTGGGCCTTGGGTAACTCTGGGCTTCCAAGCAGACCCTTTTCACCACCCAAGACTGAAGTGATGAACAGATGATTGAATTTATCTCACTCACAGCCTTTCCTTCTTTCCCTTTCATACACAAGGGCTTTCCCGTTTTCCTGATTATAAGAGGAATACATGCTCATTGCAAAAGAAAAAGTTAAAAAATGAAGAAAAGAATGAATAGTAAAATAAAGATGCCTCCCTATGTTACATATGTCACTCATCTATTGGTTTTTCATGTGGTTTCACTATCTCAGAAATATTCAGATATTTGTGTATTTTATCCAGATATCTTTATAGAGCTATATATTTTCAAGGTTAAATTACATCATACTGTTTGTCTTGTTTCACAATCTGCTTTCTTTCCCATCTCATAATAAATTATGGATCCTTTTTTAAGCTGACCAATGATAGTTATGTCATTATTCCTGATGTTACATTATATGGCTGTCTTAATCACCTTCTTGTCTCTGAGACACAATACCCGAAGCCCAAGACTGAAAGGCGAGAGGTTTATTTTGGCTCATGGTTTATAGAGGTTTCAGTCCGTAGTTGGCTGGCTCTGAGGCGGGATGGCATGGAAGAAGGGCATCGCAGAGGAAAAACACCTCACAGCAGGGCAGTGGGAAGCAGAGAAGGATTAAGGGAGGAGGAGGGAGGTAGATCCTGCAGGCCACGCCCCCAGTGACCCGCCTCCTCCAACCAAGCTTCACCTCTTAACATCACATTTAACTATAAACTCATCAGTGGACCAATCCATCAATGAGTATCACACCCCAATAATTCAGTCATCTCCCAAAAGCTCCACCTATGAGCGCATATGATGCTTTGCAGACACATTCAGATATAAACTCTAACACTGGCAGACTCATCATTTACTCAGCCAGGTCTCTGATAAACTCAGGGCTGGACTAGTGTCCTTGTCACTCCCCACGCCAGCCCCAGCAAAGTGACACAGAGCAGTGGTCTTCTGCCACTGGCTCCGGGTCCTTCTCTCCCCACATTGAGGCTCTTTCATGGTTCTTCTGAGTCTCTCCATCTTAAAAGCTCCTGTGGGTGGAACTATGCCCCCAAATCTGAAATTCCTACGGCTCGTGCTTAGGGACAGGCAGCCAGCCATCTAAGGGAGGAGGACAGGCTCCGAAATCACCCCCCTCCCCATCCGGCATTCCCCAACCTGAGCGCCTCCTCCCTCCCTCCTCCTGTGAGCTCTGGCCTATTCTCCATCCACCCCTCTTCTTTTGTCCTCAAGGTTACTTCGGCCAACATGCACACCATAATTCATCCTCTTTTTCTTTCTCCTACGAATCTTTCCCTCTTTTCTTCCCCCCATACAACATACACCCATGTTATGCCCCTCGCCTACCCCACACATCACATTCCCTCATACCCACCACGTAGCCCTGTAACGGTGGACCTGTGGCACAGAAACCAGGGTTCTCTGCACATCCCCTCCCCTCAAAGCAAACCCCCCCTGCGCAGACCCGTCGACAGACAGACAGCTGCCCACCGGACTCGATGCTGCAGAAGGGCTGGTGTCTCCAGACTCTGGGGCTCTCAGGGTTCCTCCAGCCCCTCAAGCAGGGCTGAACTGGAGCTGAGAAAAGAAGAAAGAAAAGGAGAAAAAGCACTCTACGGGATCCCGGATGCTCACGGGGCGCACTCATGTGTGCGGAGCAGGCTTTCTGATGCACACAGTAACTAACGAGACTAAAGCCTGGCCAGGAGGGGTCCTGGGATGTTGGAAGGATTTATGGGCAGCCTGGATAAGACTAGGATTTTGTTTGTTTTAAGAGCTTCTGTCAGTTTTCGAATGAGAATCACTGTGCTTTATCAAGGCGAAAAGATTTATCTGGGTTTTGATCCGCCTCACCTTTAATATTCTAAGGGAAACTTGGGAGCTTTGAGATTTTCCCAGATGCCTTATCTTTATCCTTTTTATCTCTCCCATGAGCGAGTGGCAAAGGAGAACCTTACGGGCGTCTCCCTTGTGGCCGCCCAGGTGAAAACAAACAGCCTTCTTCTAGTCCCACCTCCTCTCCTGGCTCCTTGACTGGCTCCAGACAGCCCAGTCTCTTCGAACTCCATTCTTCCATCTGTACAGGCAGAAAGTCTTTTCTAGCTCCAAATTTCTGTGTGAATAACGACTTTGCTTTAGGGAGCAGAGAGAAGAAATTAAAAAAAAAAAAAAAAAGAACTTGCTAAAAGCATGAGACTATGTCTAAGTCAGCTCTAGAGAAGTGGAAATATAGTAGTCTGTCCTTGAGCGGGTAGGCAATACTGGCCCACAACAAAACTCAGGATCAGAAAGAACAGAATATTGCTGGGGAGAGTTGGATGGAGTCTGTTGATCATTTTCCAGAGACTATCCCCCCGCCTTTTTTTTTTTCTTTAAGGAATACAACCTTACCCCTACCCAAATAAACACATCAAGTCTGAATGGGGTCTGAGACCACCCAGCCAGAGCCACTCTCTCCCAGCATCCCTTGCAGCCCTTGTGAATGTAATCCAACCATTCCACACAACGGCATCCTGGCAATAGCAAGGACAGGGTTTGATCAAAAAGTACAGTGAATGTTTAGATTAAAAATTAAAAGACACTTTGTCTTTAGTCTCCCTCAAAACGCACCTCTCGTTGCAGACACATCTCTCCCATGGTTTTGCCCCTTTCTGAAGCAGCTCTGCAGTCCTTTTTTCTAAGCGTTTTTCGTTGTGCTGTTGTGGCTGCCTCTGTGTCCTGAATTGATTCAAAACATTTAAGGCAAAACAAACTCTCCCTTTTGACTCTTTAACCAGCCCTAAGGCACCAGCCCATAAATTTGCCCTCTGCCAAAAGACAAAGGTCACAGAGCTGAGGGAAATGGAGGCAGAGGTGACAGGCAAGCCCAAGAGCCAATCAGATTCCAAGGGCTGACCCAAGGGAAAAACCTCAATAAAAAGGGACTAGAACGAAGGGCCCACAAGTATTTTGCTTTCGAATGCTCCCTACTCCTCGAGTAGCTATCTATCGTCTCCTTTTCACCACTTTTAAATAAATTGTCCTCTAAATAAAGTGTCTTCGCTTAACTAAAAAGAAAAATTAAGGCAATTTCTAATAAAAACATGACACTGTGTCCTCGTCCACTTTATTCACTAGATCTGGTGCCACATAACTTCTGACTCTTTACCAAAGTCAAAATGACCGTGGAAGATTGACATTTTGGAAAAGGTAAACAAACTGAGGAGGAGTATTTTGAGGGAAATTAATGGCAATTTGTCTTTTATCATAATCATTTTTTAAAAATGTAACATTCACTGTTTTTTATGATCATGCTGCAAATTTAACGTCTGCGTAATTTCCTTACATTTTCATGTCCTTGACTTTCCCTCTTTTCTATTTTCCATCAGCTGATCGTAGTGTCTCCTGGTGTGCCCCAGGAAGGAGCCGTGTGACGAAGGGGACAGGCTTCCTGCTGCCTGGACCACTCAAGTCTGAAGGCTGCTGTCTGGGTCTCTGTGTCAGCGCTCACTAGCCCTTAGCCTAACCAACACGGGGGTCTTCCGGCAGAGCACCGAGAAGTCAGAAATAGCCAGTGCTGTCGTCAAAGTGCAGCAAACTGCAAGGGGATTATACTGAAATGGAAAGTACCTGAGAGATGGGAGTCTGAGCCCTGGCTGTGCTGCTTACAAGTGCCTGGTGCATAATAAATGGTAGTTGTGGTTATTAGCCAGCAGGTGTCATGGTAAAAGCCGATTCAAGGAGGACGCAAGAGGGACCCTAAGGAGATGAGGTGTTTTATTATTTGGGGGAGATGTGGCAATAGCTCTTAACTTCGGGGTTGTCAGCTTTCCCAAGTGCCACCCGTTGTTGAGAGAGAAGTCAGTTAGTGAAATGACAAAGCCCAGAAGAGACCCAAAGGAAGAAATACTTTAACATGTAGGAGTGATTTTATGGTGCTGGGACTGGGAGACACTTCTCTCCAGTCCTAGAGTCAGAAGGAATTGTGCCTAAGGGGCACCGTAAATCGGACGGCCGATCGAGCCTCCCTCTGGCGGAACTGTGTGAAAACTCAAAGCCAGCTGTGCGGCGCTGCACCTAGCAACACACAGGCGAAGGAGACAGGTGGTCTGTGTTTGCTCATTTGACATCTCTAAGCCTCGCTACTTTTTCTTTTTCTCATTTGCTCTCATTTATGTTCTCTTGTGGTATTTTATGAGTTCCTGTAAGACTCTCAATTTTTTCTGGGAACAAGGAATGAGTGAAAGGATAGATAGATAAATGAGTAAATAACAGTAAGTCCGACTGCCCGATCTAGGTATTCGTCGTGACGAGAAACGCCCCTTCAGTAAAACAGTCAATCTCAGCTTCTATTAACACATTTCATCTTATCGTTACTATCTTCTTCCTTGTAGGAACTTACATTATGATCTATAACAGCAGGGGCGAACCTCGGGCGTGCATGCTGTACTGGGCTGTTTGTGATCACTGAAAGCTCTAAAAGTTTCGCCATCACTGATCTGTAGCAAGAGGTGATTCAAATATATGGTGACTTTAAATTTTGAAAAGATACTACAGAAGCAGTTCTGGAGTCCTCTTTGGTGAATATCTTTACAAGGGGTGATCAAAATACTGGGAATGCTGCTGTCAGGGCTAAAATGTTACGTTGTATCCTTGTTCACCTTTTTGTCCCATCTGACACTGTGCAACTTCTGGCTCTTCCATGTAGCCAAACCGACCAGAAAAGGTAAATATTTTGAGTCAATTCAGGACAAGAAGGCAACCACAGGGAGTGCAACTAAAGATACTCAGGAGAGAGGGCTCCAGGGTGCCTTCAGAAAGCCGCAAGAATGATGGGATGAGTGTGTTCAAAGTGAAAAGGAGGATTTTGAGGGGCATTAATGGCAATGTGTCTTTTACTGTAATAAACTTCTTAAAAATTTAAACATTCGCTTTATTTTCCATCACACCGTGTGTTTTTAATAAGAACAAAGGCAACAGAAAGAAAGCAAGGGTACAAGAACAAAGTGAAATAGTGTCACTTCCTATTCTCAGTGAGCCACATTAGCTCCAAGCAATCTCTTTAGTACTTTCTAAATACAAATCATCTATATTTGGGATTCAGCCAGTTCTCAAGACTTATCCAGTTCCATATTATAAATAAAAAATGAGGTATACAGCAAGAAAGTGGACAACCCACAGAATGGGAAAAAATATTTGTAAATTTTATGTCTGATTAGGGCCTTACATGTAGAATGTACAAAGAACTGTACAATTTAATAATAAAAAGAAGCATAACCCAATTTTAAGAATGAACAAAGGATCTGACAGACAGATCTCCATGAAGATACAACCAATAAGCACATGAAAAGATGTTCAATATCATTAGCCATCAGGAAGATGCATATCAAAACCACAATGAGATACCACTTCATACCCATAGCAGAACTATAATAAAAAAGACAGCCAACAAATATCGGCCAAGATGTTGAAAGGAAAAGCCTCATACGATACGAGAGATCATAAAATTGTGCAGCTGCTTTGAAAACAGTTTAAGGTTAAACACAGAGTTATGGTACTACTCAGTAACTGCCCTCCTGGTGTATACCAAGAGAAATGAAAATGCATGTCCACAAAAAATACCTGTATAGTAATGTTCACAGCAGCAGTATTCATAATACTGAAAGCAACTTGAATATTCATCAGCTGATAAATAGATAAATAAAATGAGGTTTATTTACACGATGTAATATTTTTCAGACACTACAATATGGATGAAACTTGAATATTTGAAGCTAAGTGTAAGAAATCAATCCAAAAAAGACCACTTAATGCATGCTTCTACCTATATGAAGCGCCCAGAGTAGAAAAATACGGAGATAGGAAGAGGCTTGGCGGTTGCCTAGGGCTGGGGGTAGGTGGGGTGCAGGGTACTGGAAAAAATAGAGTGAGTGTTGAAGGGCGGAGTTTCTTTTGGGGTGATGAAAATGCAAAGCTGGCTGTGGGGATGGTTGCACAATTTGTGAGAATACAAAAAGCCCCTGAATTCTGTATTTTAATTAGGTGAATTGTATGGTGTATTTAATTAGGTGTATTTAATTAGGTGGATTATATCTCAAGAAAGGTGTTATTTTTTAAATGAGGTTCAGGTGTTGTATCATTCATGGTTCTTAGTTGCAAACAAAAAACTCCATGGTTAGTAAACAAAAAAGGGAGTGCATCAAGGCTACTAGGGAGCTTAACTCGTCAGGAGGGTCAGAGTGTGAGTCCCCAGAGCTTGTGGACTCCTACAGTGCCACCACCACTCACCACAGATTCCAGAGTTGTCACGAATGAGACCTGAAACGGAAACTAATTTCTCCCTCCTGCTGCTTGCCAAGATGGTGACAACTGTGTCCCCACAGTTCACATGAAGCTTCCTCAAGACAGCTCTTCTGACTACAGTTCTAGAGAGAGCACTCTAGACGCCATCTGACTGGCTGGGACTAGGTCCTAGACCTTCATTTAAACTGCAAAGGAATCAGAGAGATACTCCAATCAAAGAACGGGTATTTTTTAATCTCCCTTTCCTGCTTCCCATTGGATAGGGTGAGTTTAAATTTTCTTCCACCGTTTTAAAGGTTATTTAGTCTATTTTTGTTCATACAATGACTGCCACTAACTGAAGACCTATGTAAGACAACGGTGTATGGCACACAATTGTGCACATCTGTTCTCCATTCTGAATGCATTGGTCTAGTAGCTTGAATTCTGCTACAGGGAGAGTATTTCACCATGGAAATTGCCAAATGCTATAAATCAGGGCTTCCTCTACTACTTCCGCCCCGAGAACTGACAGTTAAACATTTAGAGTACACCACTGTCTTTATTCCTGCTGGTATCTGAATTGCCAGTGTAACCAGAGAAGTATTTTAGTACAGTCCTTCCCAGTGTGAGATTCATGGGCCTGTGCTGGCCTCCAAGCTGTCACCAGTCTATGATAAGTGCAGAAGTTTAGAGTAATTTACAACAATTTGAAAGTGCTGTAACATCCAAATGTGTGATTTCCTATCACACGAAAGCATCAGTCCAGGATGGATAGAAAGTTTAAAACTAACCCATCACCACAGGTCGTTTGAGAAGAACAACTTTAACTCACTGGTATGGTCTTTGTCCTGTTCCTACCCTCTGATACAACAGACTGTCTTCCCGGACATTTAAAGTTCCATTATCTGGTTAAGGGTGAATTCCTTACCTCACCCCTTAAAAACAGATTCTGACATTTTGGCTCAGGTTCCGCTGTTCTGACCGCTCTGGGCAGTCCCCTCTCCAAACCGGGTGGCTATTATAGCCTGTGTCTAGATTCCCCAAAGCCCCGTGCTGTGTTAAATGGGGCTATTTAGAGGTGGCTGGGTGTAGAATATGTGATGCTGGGATCAAGGGTGGGTGATTAGTAAATTAGTCCACTGATCGGGTTGGCATAGCTCTGGGTGTGGGGAATGGAAAGGCCCACCCTGGGTGTGAGTGTTATCTGCCCTAAAGGCATGTAGCATGGATAAAATATAAGGGACAGAAAGAGGGCTGCTGTCGTCGCTTGTCACTTGCTGCGTCGCTGCTTCAATGCCGGCTGTCTTTTGCCCGCCCTGCTTTGCCACGGACTGTTTCTCCTCTGTGATGTCCCTCTGCCAGGCCACGCTGCCTTGGAGCCAGGCGCCTATGGACTGAAACCTGTACAAACTGTGAGCCAAAAGAAACCTCTCCTCCTGTCACTTTATGTGTAGAGTATTTTATCTCAGCCACAAAAAAGTAACTCAGACGGTGGCTTCAGAGGTTAAAAAAGAAGTGGCAGAATTAAAATAAACAAAAACTCACATGTATTATAAAATATCTCATCTTTTCGTTGTCTTTCCCATATACAAAACCAAGAAGGATCGCTGGGATTCAGCTCAGTGGTTAGAGTGTTTGCCCAGCAAGCACAAGGCCCTGAGCTCGATCTCCGGCACCAAAACAAAAAAAAGAGAAAAAAAACACAAAAAGGCATATAAAACCAAGATCATGGTTAGAAGTTATGCTCCTCTGTATATCTGAATTTTCTGTATTTCCTACAATGACGTGTTTTATGTCATAAAGACAAAAACAAATCCATGACTGCATCCGCTTGGCTTTCTGGACTTTCAATGGATTTTCCTTCTTATATCCTGGCTTCCTTCAGAGGAAATGCTGATGTGCATCTACTCTTCCTGGAAAACCTCAGGACACTGTCACAAAACTGTTTTCTTGATACTCTCAAATATTAAATCTGACTCGGAACCGATCTGCAGGCACTGAGGTTTAATGTGGAGTTGTGGTTTGTCCCTCTCGGCAGAGGTCAAGAAGCAGTAGGACGACATACTAAAGATGCTGAAAGAACGCACTGTGAAAATACTTCCGCATCTAGCGAAGCTATCATTCAAAATGAAACCAAAATAGTGTTATTTCCAGAGAAACATGAGAGTTGCCAGAACATTTGCCTTACTGGAAACACTAAAAAAAATTCTTCAGGCCCGGAGAAAGTGAAGTGAGACAATAACTTGAACAGGCAGAAAGAGGCAAATGTTAGATATGAAGTGAATATAAAAGCCTACAAAAACATGTTTTGCTCTTCTTGTCTCTTAATTTCTTTAAAAGACATAGTATTATCTAAATCAATAATTGCAGCACTGCGGGGCTGGGGATTTAGCTCAGTGATTAGAGTGCTTGCCTTGCAAGCACAAGGGCCTGAGTTCGATCCCCGGCATCACAAAAAAAAAAAAAAAATTGCAGCACTGTGTTGTTTTCTAATATGTAGAGATATAATACATATGAAAATAATAGTACAAAGAAGGGTGAATAAAATGAAGACAGCAAGCTTGCTATATTTTACTTAAATTAAGCCAGGATTTGCCTTACATATAAAGAGATGAGATATCTATTGTAAGTCCAAAAGCAATTTATTAACGACTATGAATATCAATCATTAAAAAAAATAAGCCAGGGATGGTAGTATCCACCTGTAATCCCAGCACTTGGGAAGCTGAGGCAGAAAGATTGCCATGAGTTTGAGGGCAGCTTGGGCTGTTAGTGAGATCCTATCTCAAAAAAACACAAAAGAAAGAGGCATGGGAAGAAAGGAAGGAAAAAAGGAATGAGGGAGAGAGAGAGAAAGGAAGGAAGGAAAGAAGGAAGGGAGAGAGGGAGGGAGGAAGGAAGGGAGGAAGGAAGGAAAAAAGAAGGAAGGCAATAATTAAAAAGTTATATAGATTATGAAACATGACCCTAATACAGAAGTGCAAATCAAAGTTGCAATGAGATACACTTCATATCCACTAGGAAGGTTGTATTTAAAAAAGAGAAGAAAAGAAAGTTTTATCAAAAATGTACAGAGAAATTGGACTCCCACAAACATTGTTGGTAAGAATACAAAATGGTACTGATGCTAATTCTATGTTAAACATAGAATTACTATGTTACTCAGAAATTCCTCTATGCGCTTTATAGTCAAAAGAAATCAAAATAAGGGCCTCAAAGAGATATTTGTATACCAATACTTCAGAGCACCACAATTTGTAGTAGCCAAAAGATAAACACAATCCAAGTACACACCATCGATTTATGAATAAACAAAATGTGATCGATGCCTACAATGGTGTACTATTCAGTCTTTAAGAAGGAATGAAATGTAGGCACATATTACAATGTGGATGAAACTCAAAAAATGCTAAGTGAAAGAAGCCAGATACAATGGCCACATATTGTATGATTCCATCACATGAAATATACAGACTAGGTAAAGCCATAGATACTTCAATTGTTGCAAGGGATTGGGGGTTTTGAAAATGATAGAGAATGACCACATCTTAGCCACTTTTTTAAATCACTGTACACAAAATACCTGACACTTGCAACTTAAAGCGGGAGAAGTTTATTTGGCTCACAGTTTCAAGTGGATTCATTCCAAAGTTGGCTGGTTCCAAGGCAGTAACTCATGATGAAAGAGCATGGCAGAGAAAAGCTGCTCATCCTGTGGCAGCCAAGTGGGGTGGAGAAGAGAGAAGAAAGGAGGAGGGGAAGGGAGAAGAAAGGAGGAGGTGAAGAGGAGGAGGAGGAGGTGGAGCAGCTGAGGGCAAGAACACATCCTTGCACATCACAACCCAGTGACCCACCTCCCACCAGGCCTCATTTCATAGCAGCAAGTTCAGCTACAAATTCATCAATGGATGAATCCACTAAATGTAACATCCATGATATAATCACCTTCCAAACACATGAGACTTTGGGGGGGCATTTTAGATCTAAACCATAACATTCCACCCCTGGCCCCCAAAAGACTTATATGCATCTCATTTTGCAAAATGCATTTAGTCCATCTCCAGGAGTCATCAGTTTAAACAAACTAGCAATACTGGACAGTCCAAGTCCAAAGTCTCCCCTGAGACTCAAGGCAAATTCTGAGCTGTAAGAACTTGTAAGAACTTGTAAAACTCAAAAAGAAAGTTAAGTATTTCAAACACACAATGGCGCAGGGTAAACATTCTCATTCTAAAAGGGAGAAATAGTGCAATAGAAAGGAACTGGGACCAAAACTCAGCAGGACAAGCGTTAAATCCTGTAGTTCTATGTCCAGAACCTGAGTCAATGTGCGGTGAGATGTGTGCTCCAAAGGTGGCCCCGCAGTTGCCATTTGCCACCATGGCCTCTCTCTTGGGCTGGCTCTGCTCACCGCCTGTGGTGTTCATCAGCAGACATTCCAAATTCCTAGCATCTCTAACTTTCTGGTGTCTCCACTGCACCTTTGGCTTCACTCGCACAGCTTCACACACTGCCCTCACAGGGGCACACTGCCTGTCCTCCCAGGCCTTCTTTTAAAATTTGGGTGGAAGCCACCATGTCCCCATAACTCTTGCATTCTGCATGCCTGTAAAGTCACCCATCACACAAATGACACCAAGGTCTGTTGTCAGCTTGAGCAGTAGCTGGGCACCGCTGGACCATGATTCCAATGGCCTCTGAGTGCCTGGATGGATAAGTATGGGGAAATGAATCCCTGGGAACTGATTCCCTAGGTGGCCCTTCTCAAGCTGGGGTCCAGTGGCCATCTTCTAGAAAGAAAGATTTACACTTTTGCACCTTTGAGCCTGTGATGAGTAGGGTCTTGTTTGTTCCTGAGATGCCTTAAAATCATCTTTCCTATTGTCCTGATGCAAAGCGTTTGCTTTCTTTTTAATGCTAATCTTTTCATCAATCATGCCTTCCTGGCCCCAAATTTATAAGTGCTTTCTTCCTGATTAAACTGTAAAATTTCCATACCATTTAGCTCTGCTTTTTTCTCCTGATTCTCACTATAGATCTGGCAAAAATCAGCCAGCAGTACTCATGCCACAGCCTGGACATTGGGCTGCCTTAAAATTTGCTCTGCCAAATTAATTAGTTCACTGCCCTTATTCTCAGTCCCACGCCAAAAAAAAAAAAAAAAATGGGCAAAACATAGACAAATTATTTGTCAGGATGAAACAAGTATGGCCTCTAGTTCACTTTCCAATACAGTCCTCACTTCCATCTGAAACCTCATGCGCTTACTGTTCACATTCCAATCAGCATTCTGGTCTTCTGAGCTCTGGCCACAATACTCACAAACCTCTGTTTACAGCATTCTAGGGCTTCTCTAGCCTGCATCTCCAAAGCTTTCCAAACTCTCCCAAAAGCATCGAAACCACATCATCAGGAACAGTCACAGCAACGGTCCCATGTCTCTGGTGCCAATTCTCTATATTAGTCACTTTCCCGTTGCTGGGACAAAATACCCAATGATCACAGTTTAAAGAAGAAGATGTTTATTTTGGCTCACAATTTTCAGAGGATTCAGTTCGCGGTTGGCTGGCTCTGAGGCAGAACAGCATGACGGAAGGATACGGTGGAGGACAACCGCTCACCTCACAGCAGCCAGGGAGCAGAGGAGGAAGGGAGGACCCAAGGAGGGACACACAACTTCCCAAGGCCCAGCCCAGTATCACACCTCTCCTAACTAGGCTCTACCTCCTAACAGCACCTTCAGCTATGATAATTATAGCACCCCCAGGCATCAATCGCCTTCCAAATACATGAGGTTTGGTGGAATATTTTAAGTCTAAACCAAATAGAATACTTAATTAATATGAGGTTTTCCTTTAGATTGTTGTTTTGGAAGTAGACACAAGTGGTGGTTTCACAAGAATATAAATGTATTAAATACCACTAAATTAATTTTACATTATGCAACTTTCACCTTAATTAAAAATATGGAACATGATCCTATAAGCTGAAAATCCTAAGGAATCTAACCCAAAAATGCAAACCCTCCTAGAACTAATACATGATTTTAGCAAGCTTTCAAGAAACAAAATTAATATTAAAAATCAATTGTATTTCTATATACTAGCAACAATTTCAAAATGAAACTAAGAAAACAACTCTATTTACAAGAGCATCAAAAAGAAAATATTTGACTATGAAAAGACAAGCTGTGTCTTCAACATGTTTTAAGTTACATATTGATAAAAGACACACCTAGAATATATAAAGAACTCTTTAAAAACTTCAGCTCTAAAAATGTCAAAATATTTGAACAGACGTTTTGCCAAAGAAGTTATACAAATGGCTAATATTCATATGAAAAGCTGCTCAACAACATTAATCACTATGAAAATGCAAATTCAAGTTATAATGAATGTTGGCAAGGACCAGGAGAAACTGGCGCGCCTGTACATTGCTGGTGAGAATGTAAAATGGTATAGTCATTTAGAAAGCAGTATGCAAATTCTTATGAAGTTAAAAATAAGCTTCATGTACAGTAACCCAGCAATTCCTTTGGTAGATATTTACCAAAGTGTTGTGAAATGTGTGTACATGAATGTTCAGAACAGCATTGCTTGAGACAGTCAAAAAATAACTTAAATGTCCATTAACTGATTAATAAATAAAACGTGGTGTATGCATTACAATGGGATACTTTTTTTGACAGCAAAAAGCAACCAAGCACTGATATGTGCTAGTAGATGAATGAACCTCAAAAAACATTATTCTAAGTGATAGCAACTAGACATCAAAAAACCACATATTGAAGAATTCCTTTTATACGAAATTTCCAGTAAAGACGAATGTATAGAGGTGATCAGTCACCGCCTGGGGTCAGAGGCTGGGGAGGAGATAAGCTGCAGGTTGGCGTGAAAAAGCTTCTGGAGACGATGGGAACATTGTAAACCTAAATCATGGTGATGTTTTACAATGCCATAAATTTACTCTGAACCCCTGAATTGCACCCTTTTGGTAGATTCTAGGATGTAAAAATTATACCTCAATAAAGATATTAAAAATCCATATACTGTCTTGAATCAGCCATTTCTCTCATTTATTTTTACAGCTATAACCATTGATGTGATCAAATTTATTTGCGAATAGTAAACCATTTGAAATAAACAGTTGGATGTTACAGAATGGTTAAATAAAATGCATAGCTTTACAGATGATTTTATAATATAAAACCACACAATAAATACCATAAATTGTATATGATATAAGATGTAATTCTTCAAAATAAAAATTTTCAAGGCATTCTGTTAAGTGAAAAAAGATTATAAAGTAATATACAGGACTTCATTTAAAAATATAAATACCTACAAATATAGGCTTGCAGGCTGGGGATTTAGCTCAGTGGTTAGAGTGCTTGCCTTGCAAGTGCAAGGCCCTGAGTTCGATCCCCAGCACCAAAAAAAAAAAAAAAACAAAAACAAAAACTTGAAAATAAGTCTGGCAGGATATACACCAAAGTTATATGTGTATATCGCTCATAATGCTTGGAAATATAATGCTTGAACGCTATGAGTAATCATGTATATCACTCATGTAATAGCATTATGAGTGATATTACTAGTTCTTTTTGTCTTTATTTATTGCATTTTAGAATTTTTGTAGGCTTATTTATGAAAAAAGAAAATATAAGACTTATGAGAAAGTTCTGTGAGGTAGGTATAGCCAACAGGCACAGCAAGAAAATGTAGTGATTCATTTACATGGGTCTCCAGATTTCTCACCCAGCACATGAACGCACGGTAGCATAACAACCCTGTCCTGTATGCTGCGCTCATTCATTATTGCACTTTGTCCTTGTCGTGCAACACTTTGTAGGTTATGACATGTTGCGCTCCATAATTCCTTTGTCCTTACAAAAACTATGAGCAACCAGAAAGAACACACACACACACACACACACACACACACACACACACACACATATGTACTGGTATGTATTTGTGTATATGTTCCATAGGCATTAGTAATTCATACATATTTTACTGCACACTATTCGTAGTCTAAATGATAATTAATACCTACTTTACTGTACATATAGATTCCTCATTTAGTTTTCACAACAAACTCAGAGATTCCTATTATTATCCCTGTTGTACCAGCTGGAAAAAAAAGTGAGTCTCAGGCTAAGGGCCCAGCCAAGTGACACAATTATCCCCATTTTAGACGTTATAAAACAAGAACCGAGCCTCAGAAAGGCGGAACTATGGAAAAATCCCACAGCTAAAACCACAACTTACACCTCCCTGAGCATGCGTCATTATTGCAATATCCTACCCAGAATCTTTGGTATTGTTTGGATGCTGACTTTCTTCAGAAGTGGGGAAAGGACGGGTATTTGGCACAAGCAGACTTATCTCTGTGCAAGTGACAGAAGCTGAAAGAACCGATGGGTGCCTTCCGACCCTGTGTCCAGAGGTGCTTGGCCTACTTTCCCTCTCGGGGGACTTGGGCACTTTAAAAGGTGATTTTCTTTCTTCAGAGTTCGGCCTTCATTTGGATTTGAGCTGCAGTGCTCTGCTCATCTAGAAGGCTTAGTACAAACTGCCCGAGTCCATTCGTTGCTGGATTTAAGGCCCAGTTGCAATGTTAAGCATAAACATGTAAAACACAAGTTCTCCTTTTGGAGCCAAAAGCTCCCGACTCTGCAGGACGAGTCTGAGCGGATCTTCCCCTTCACGCTGTCTTTTAGGAACAAGGCAGGAAAGGTATGTGCATGTACATTGTGAGCAGCCAGGGGAAGTAACAAAAAGCCAGCTGCTGATGAATCCGGTGTTGCTTTTACTCAGACCCAGCAATAGTATCTATTCTTAGTGAGTGCTTACTGTGTGCTGGGACCTAGTACTTTGTGTAAAGGATCTTATGAAATCCTCTTTCCCAGGACCATTTTTATCCCCTTTTTGCAGATAAGGAAACTAAGGTCTATGGATCCAGGAATGGCTTACGCAAGATCACAAGGCTAGCACTCGGCATAGACAGAATTCAAACTCAGGTCTGCTGGACTCTAAATTGAACCATACCCTGGAGTAGACACTCTCAGACTTCATCCTACCCACCTCACCCCGAGAGTTGTGGTCACAGATATTTCTGCCTCTTTGAAGGCATAACTACATTAACTTAGTATATTTTAGTATATTCTCACAAAACTTTCCAAGACCTCTAAAGTAATAAGAAATCCTACATTTGTATATCATACCAGTCTTAACTAAAGTCTTTAAGCATGGTGGAGGCACCTACTTGCCGAAGGTGGAAGTCAACAGGCTGGTAAGGAGGAGAATCACAGATAGAGTCATTCAACTTAGGTTCCTAGATAATTATGGCGGTGCCAGGCCTTTTACTAAGCCCTGGGACTCTGGAGTCAACTGGACAAGCTCCTGACCCCAAGCGATTCATGCTCTAACAGTGGAGGCTGCGCAGAAAGTGAACTGCTGCACGATATTCCATGTGTTACGTAGGCAGCAGGTGGCATTTAACAGAGTAAACCGCTGATGCAGCCTGGGCCCTGACAAAGCAGGCGGGGCGGGTGGGCCTGACTGTGACCCATAGGTGCAGCTGGATTCCTGCAGGGGAATGGCACTTTGGAGAGCAATACTAGAGAGACAGAGAAAGCTTAAGAGTAGAGTAGTATCTGGTGACAAATTCAAAAACGTGCTGCACTTCACTAAGTAGAGAAGCACCCAAGGACGGCGTGGACGGTGGAAAGGCGAGAAGGCAGGAGAGTGCCTGATAGATGGACCCACGGGACCAGGAAGTGGGTGCCTAACAAGGACGCCGGGGGAAGGCAGACAGGAGGAACATTCCAAAAGGCTCTGAATATCACACAAATAACTTGACCTTCCTTCACACTGTTGGCAATTTGGAGCCTTCCTGCTAAGTTTTGAGCAGAAACACAGTGGTAAGAATCGTAAGACATCTCGTGGCGCATTAAAGTGCAGGTTTTCATCCCAGATACTTGGCTGGTTAACTTCTCCTTGGGTCTCTTCAAGAGCAAGTGGCTTATCCATCTCAAAGCAGTCTAATTCTTCCTCAGAGCACACACACTCCCAAAGCCTTGCTGAGGAAGGTGCATTTTGTTCATGGTATCTTTCTGTGACTGGCTGAATGAACAAATGAATGAGTTTCCACATACAAGCTCCTCCGACTGACATAGAAGGTAACTCCCTGCTTTCCACACGAAGCTTCCCAAAACACGAAATTGGCTAACTTTGCCCGAAACCCTCTCTGTCACCTGATTCTCAGCACACTCCACCATCCTGATCTCTCTCGTCCTGAACGCAGGGCTTTGACTTATTGATCTTTGTGCTGCTCATGGATAGACAATAGATACCCCGCACGTCTGTTCCTGCTCTTCACCTGAGCGTGCTCCTTCAACTCCATTTTTTGTTAATAACTACTTTTTAAAGTTTTTGAAATTACTTATTACAAAAATAAAGTGCCCGTTGTAAAATGAGTCAAGTACTAAAGCACACATAAATAATCTCATCCTGCTTCCACTGCCCAGTGATGTAGAACTTCCATGAACAATTTTGTGTGTTCCTCCAGACTTCATATTAAAGCAGTGCAATTGTACTGTGACTAGAATTTAATTAGGCTTGTGAACATCTGGCTGTCACTGTCTCTGTAGGCCCACATGGATATTACAATCAGCCAAACTTTCTCCCCAGCTCCAAGTTAAAGTTTCTCTAGCTAGAAGCAGCGCGTCCTTGTTTCTCATTGTTGGATTTCATCTAGTTGGTTTGGGTGCACTGACCCAACATGTAACGGTCTCTTGGACTCTTTGCTTTTATAAGCCACAGTTTGCTAGCTGAATTCAGTAGGAGAGGCCCGAGGCTCTAGGTAAGCATTCTAACCACTGAGCTAAAGCCCCAGCCCCTGGAGGCCTGAGGTTCTGTAGGGTCACTGCTGCTTAAAATCCTTCAGGGGCTTCCCAACCCCCCTGAACTGTACTGTCCTCATCTGTAAAGTTAATAAAGTAAATTGGATGGTCTTTGAGATCCTTGATTCAAAAGTGTCAGAAGCCGCCCAAGGTGGCACTTGCCCTGCCGAGACCTCTGAGCAGCGGCCAATGCTCTGTAAGCTAAGAAAGTCCACATTTCCCTGACTCACTGCAGAAGGCAGAGATGATTATTCTGAAAAGCTCATTAAAGGCAAAGCAAACTACTTTGATTAAATTTTCTAGGCATTGCTTTGAAACTTGGGACCCAGTAAGGTCAATCATATACAAAGATATTTGCAGCAGTTCCAGAGAGAGACCTAGTTTACACCTGCGTCCAAGGCCCAACCACAGGATGCCCTTTTTCTCTAGATGAGGGTTTGATCTCTCACACAAAATCCACCTCCCTGCATAACTGTAACTCCGGCTCTCACTCAAGTCAGCTGAAAGGGAGCGACTTCCGCAGGTGACTCAGTTGCTCGGTGGGCCATTCTTCTGGACGGGAATCAGTCTGAGCGGCCTGGGGGGCTCCTGGAAGTGGCGCTTGGACGGCCATGACAGACTGCCCTTGTTTAACCCTGGTAAAGGAGAGCCGGCCCCGTGGAGCAGCGAGCAGTGTGAAATATGATGAATAGGTGAGTGCACTTTAATTATTTGGTGGAAATACATCACAGGACTCATTTTTATTTTTAAGAGATTTAATTTTTCCCCTTTCCGGCATAAAGGATTTCTAACCGTTCTAGTGTTTTTTCAAGGGTATATTTTCAGGCTTCAGTTCTGCCCAGAACCCACAGCCCATCCCCCTTCCCATCACAGGGAACGTGGCAGAGTTTGAGGGACGAAGCACAGAAGGACTTACAAGAGAGGGACAGGTGACGGGAAGATGTATGGGGAAGACAAAGTGCTTGTTTTACCTCTGCTGTCACAGCGCGACCTGTGACTTTGCAGGCAGGCAGTTTTACGGTGGGCATGGGCTGGATGTCCCGACCAGATTTGTTCTGACCCTACCTACATGGAGGAGACAGTGTCCGGTTGAGAGTACAGTCCCCTAGATTGATCCAGAACTTCTGAACAACCAGCTACAAACTGGGCTCCCTGACCTCTTACTCAGGTTCAATGAATTTGCTAGAGGAGTTCACAGAACTCAGAGAAACACACAGATTTACTGGTTTATTCTCAGGAGTATTTTTATAAGTACAAATAAGCAACCAAAGGAATAGATCCAGAATGTGCGGTCTGGAAGGGTCCTGTGTTACCAGCTTCACAGAGCTGTGACCAAGTACTGAGAAAACCAACTTCAAGGACGAAAGGCTCATTTTGGCTCATGGTTTCAGAGGTTCCAGTCCATGGTTAACTGGCTCCATTGTTTCTGGGCCTGCGTGAGGCAGAACATCATGGTGGAAGTGTGTGGCACAGCAAAGCTGCTCACCTCAGAGCAGCCAGGAAGCAGAGAGGGACAGAGTACAACCTTTAAAGCCATGCCCCCAGTGACCTGCTTCAATCAGGCCCCACCTCCTAATAAGCTCATTGGACTTTGAACCCATCCATGGATTAACCCATTGATGGAATTAGAGCCTTGTGGTCCAATTACTTCCCGAAAACCCATCAACTGTTAACCAAGCCTTTAGCACACAGCCTTTGGGACATTTTAGATCCAAACCATAACAGGTCCTGAGTTCAGGAGCTTCCACCCCTGTGGAGTTGGGATGTGCCGCCCTTGTGGCATGTGGATGGGTCCTTGTTCATCATCCCGTGTGCCTCCCTGCGGTCATCTGTCCAGGAGCGCCCCAGCCCCTTTCTTTTCAGGGCTTTATGAGACCCTGCTGCATGTCCAGGACGGAGCACAAGCCCTGTGTTGCTGGACACAAGGGTCTGACCTACCACAAAGAGACCAGGACAGGAAGTGCAGCAAGGCCAGTCAGGATTCCCCAGTGTTCCTCCTTCGTGGGCATGGGGACAGAACCCGTTCTGCAATGAAGGACTTGGCATCTGAGGACTTCTTTTTCTAGGAGCCTTTCTAACCCTTTCTAGCAGCCTAAAAGGAAGGGAAAGATGACAGTAGGTTTTTAGTCTCTATCACCCGCTCTAAAAGAAATTCTAGTTTCTGCATCCTGCCTTGGGGAGAAAAGGGAACAGGTGAAAAGAGGACAGGAGAAGGTCAGAGAGAGGAGACTTTGCTTCCTGAGGGCCAGTGTGCTTCAACCTCATTCCAGTTCCTCAGGAAATAACAGAGGCCATGGGAGAAATGAGCTGGAACCGTGAAGGGAAACAGAGAAGAAAAAGCATCATATCACAAAGGGAAAATCCAGTGCACACACTCTCACAAAAAATGTGACAATTGGGTGACACTATTAGAACAGGAGGAATCTGAGAATCATTTGGTAAAAGGAAGGCTCTGGAACCACAGTGCCGAGATCAAACCATCCCATACTGGAAGCATGATCTTGGGCAAGAGTTACTGAAGCTCTGGGTGCCAGTTTTCGCATTGGGAAATTGGGGGCCACAGTGACATTTGCTTTATGTGGCTGCTGTGTGTATCATGAGAATTAAAACAAAGCGCTTGGAACGGTGTCTGGCTCACAGTAAGTCTCAATAAAGGCTTTTTATACAGTATGTATATATGATATATTTAGGACGCATTCAAATATTAATGAGAGAGGCCTCCACACCCATTAGGATAGCTAATGTGTTAAATGATATTCTCCTGAGAAATAGGACCTGTATCTACTATCATGGCCATCCACCCATCCATTCAACCACATATCTATAGAGCAACAAGGAAGAGAAAAACTTAAGGAACACAGCTGCATAGCTGTGTGAGGTGGGGAGAGAGGGAGAAGGAGGGAGAGGGAGGGAGAGGGAGGGAGAGGGAGGGAGGGAGAGAGAGAGAGAGAGAGAGGACTGAAAATTGGGAGCTCTTTGCTAAGAGCAAATCCTGAAGCCCATCAATCAATAGCTCACCGCATGGCCAGGGAGACCTGGTTTCCAAAGCGAAGGGCTGTTTTCGGGGCCTTGGGCTGTGCAGTGGAAAGTCTTGGGTGTTTCGAGAACAGAAAGAGTATCCTGAATCTCCTGGGCAGATGCAAGGCCTCCTGGGAGCGTTGCCCCCACTTTGGGTCCCCTAGAACCTGCTGAGGTTTGAATGCATCCTCCAAAAGGCCGTGGGGTGGAAGCCCAGTCCCCGCACTCGTGTGGTAAAGGTGCTCAGAAGCAGGGCACTTGGGAGATGAGTGGGGTTAGGCGGGGCATGAGTGTGGGTTCCTGTGACGGCACCGGGGCCATCCCAGGACCTGTCCTACCCCAGGACCTGTCTGGTGTGACGATGCAGCAGGACACCCCCCCCCATCATCTGCAGCCAGGGCCTTAGACTCTTTCTGGCAACAAGCACAGATGTGCAGACCCTGATGTTGAATAACAGAAACAATAGCTGATACTTGTGCCTAATCTGCCCAATTACTGTGCGAGAGAAACTTGCAGTTTCTCTGTGTTTCATATGTATCAATTTGTCTTAATGCTCACAAAAATCCTATGACTTAGACATTATTTTACTGCTCCATTTTATAGGTGGGAAAATTGAGGCATGTGTTGCTATTATAATACTAAATAAAATGGCAGCATTTTAGTTACTTTTCTCTCATTGCTGAGACAAAATTTCCAACACCAAAAGTTAAGGGAAGAAAGGTTTATTTAGCTTACAGTGTGTAGAGGTTTCAGTCTACAATCAGCTGGCTCCAAGGCAGGGTGGCAGGCAGACAGGCAGAAGGCAGCAAGGTAACCAAGAGAGCAAGCAAGAGGGTAAGCAAGCCTCCTTCTGTCCCTATGTCCCTTATCCAGGCTATCTGCCTTTAGGGCAGGGAGCACTCCCACCCTTAGTCCCAGCACCCTTAATCCTGGCACCACATCCTTGATCCCAGCAGAACTATGCCAAACCGATCAGTGGATTAACTTATTAATCACACACTCTAGATCCAGCCGCCTCTGAAAACACCCACCTATGACCACATGAGGCTTCGGGGGGACACCTAGACACGAACCATAACAGGAGTGTCTGGGACTCCAGCCCAGGCAGTCTGAAGCCCGACTCTCAGCTCTCCCTTACTGTGCTTGGTCCCTACAGGGCTCCAGACAAGCGATCCCTCCCGTGGCCACCGTGGGCCATGGAATTATTGCACAGTACCTCAGAATCCACAGGGCAGGCAAACGTAATCCATAGACAAATATATAATGCCAGAGACAGTCATGCGCAAGTGTTTTTCAAATGTACATAGATGCTGTTGTGAAAATATAAAAATATCAAATATTGAACATATTGTGGCTTTTACTCAGAGTTTTTTGACCGCAGATCCAGGGGAGAAATCAAAGCCCGTGGTGATTTATCCAATTACAGTCTTCCTTTGCCCTATGTTGAGACACTGATAGATTTTCTTCTCACTAGTATTTTAGAGAAACATAAATCAAAAGAGTAAACAAGTGCAAATCCTAAACAAAGGTGACTTTAAAAACTTTTTATTGAAACAACATACATATCCTAAGAGGCTACCTGGATGAATTCCATAAATTCAATTTTAAAAATTGAAACTACAGCACAACAAGCATCCAGATGAAGACACAGAACAATGTCGGCATCTCGAAGCCTCCTTGGGCTTCCGGCATTCACTCGCCAGCCGCTCGAGGGCAGCCCCTCGTACTTGGAGCGGGGTCCTCGACAGGCGCCGTTCACATCTTAAGTCCGGTACTTGTGACTGAATACAGAGTCACTCCTCAAGTGAAAGTGGGGCCCTCACTGGGGAAGGGGAGCCCAGTCCAGTGACCAGCGTCCTCGTAAGGAGAGGAAAGACGGACCGCACCGGGAGCGGAACATTCTGCGTCCTGTAGCGCCAAGACCACGGGGCAGCCGGCCACATGCGGACGGAAGCAGAGGCTGGAGAGTGCCCGACCCGCTGGGAGCTCCGCGAGGCGACAACCACCGGGAGCCGGGAGAGGGCAGGAAGGGTGCCACGGCCTTGCGAGGAGCTGGTCCTGCTGACACCTTGACTGGAGGCCTCTGGAAGACGGTTCTGTTGTCTTAAGCCTGGGAACCTAAGGCGCCATGATGCTGCCTTGATGGTGGCACGCTTTCTCGAGCAGGAACTGCACAGAATGCATTTAGCATTTCTGTTCATCTCTGTCCAGTTAGCGTCACGTTAGGGATCCACTCGTGTTGTTGCTGTGTGTCCTGGGAAATCTTTCCTTCTCTTGCTCTTAGCGTCGACCTAAACAGCAGGGCTCTAAAGGAGGCCCCGTCTCCCCGCAGCCTCCCGCTCCCTGGCATTTGTGCATGAGAACGACAGCTACAGTCTGTGTCCCTTGACCCTGGGGCGAGAACGGTACCGAGGTCTCAAGGTCCAGGTACGAGAGTCCTCAAGGGTCAAGACTCCAGACATTTCAGAGTCCACCTGAAGTCACTGACTGTGAAGAAAATGGTATTTGGAAATGAGGAGGAAAATTCTCTACTGAAAAAAATGGTAAGAAAAAAATTTAGAGACTCCCTGTCTGTCCACGTCTTCACCCTGAGCTCGCTGATAAAGTTCTCAGAGCGTTACATTTTCTGTACTTTCCTACTGCTGCCTCAAGAGGTAAATTTAAATGCAATAATAAACAAAATTAAACTCCTATACTCGAAAGGGTAGGAAGTCATCTGAGAAAGTGACTATATTTGTTTGCCGGGGCCACCACTACAAAACGCTGCAAACTAGTGTCTTAACGCTTCTGGGCCTGGGGTTCAGGGCCAAGAAGTCATCAGCAGGGTGGCGTCGTCTGGGGGTCCCGAAAGCCACATTCTTCCTGTGTCCTTACGTGACCTTTCTTCTTGTGTGTCCTTTGTGTGTCTAAATTTCCTCTTGTGAGGACGCAGTCAGAGTGGATTAGGACCCACCAAAACGGGCCCATGTTAACTCGATCACCCCTTTAAAGGCGTCATCCCTAAATGCAGTTGTATTCTGAGGTCCTGGGACTGAGGGTTTCGGCACGGAGAGTTTGGAGAGGTGACATGATTCGGCGTTTAACTCGTGTGAGAGTTCTGCCCTCGCTGCAGTGGACGTTCTACTAAAGTCCGAGCCCTGGAAAGCCGAGCTCCAATGTCACCCCCACAACGGCTGGGTCCCTCTGACACAGAAGCACTCGCCCCTGGCCTGCCCTTCTGTGGACTTGTTTGAATGCAAAGAAGGTCAGATTTTGGAAGGTGAGAGGAAATAGCAGGTGGAGTTTAAGTCTCTTCCGCGATGAGGCCTGACATTGCCATTTCTGGTGTGTGGTTGTCCCGCCCGTGGCTGACAGCGACAGCTTTAGGAGGGAAATGCGCCACTCTTGGTAACTTTCAAGCGAGCCCTTTTCGGGTCTGTGTGGTTTGTTTTCTCCTCCCAGTGAGCGTGCCCCTTCCAAGGAGATGCCTCGAGGTGCTCAAGGTTGTCAGCTTTCTCTTCTCTTTAAACTTTTATTCTTCAAACACACTGCGCTTTGTTTTCTGCTGTTTGATGAGAGGTTTGTAAACACCAGCTTCCTCTCTCTTTGCTGTATGAAAGCACACGAGCAAGGCTCATTCCCTTGCCACGAGTTTGCTGAGTGTCCACACCGCCTGACCCCCACAGAGGTGAGTCGCGGGGCTCAGGATGCAGAGGAGACCAGAGCCTCGTGAAGACCTCCGGAAAGCCCAAGGGGTGCCATGGTGCGGCCTTCGGTGTGGCCCCAGTTCCCTGAGAAGTTCCCCTCTGGGCCGCAGGAGCGCAGCCTGGTGGTGACCCGTCAGGAGGACAGGCAGGAGAAGAGGTGAGCCGGGGCTGCTGGAGCTTGGGAATCTTGGGAATCTTGGCCTGCTCTCCAGCTTCTGCTGCCCTCTGCTCTACAGGCCTGTGACTCCAGGGTGTGTGATCGTCTCCTGCGACTGCAAGAGGAGCCGACAACCAGACAGAGGAGAATCCAGCTCGTTCTCAGAGGGACGCAGCAGCGTGCCTGCTGTGAGGGACAGGCATGCCGGACATAGATCAGTCCTCAATGCTGCAGGTCGTGTCTGCTCCCTCCTGCTGAGTCCTTCCTTCTCCTTATTGCACTGTAGATATTTGGGTCAAGACGGGTGTTGGCGTCTTGGAGGGTCCCGTGTACTGCGGGATGTTTCGCAGCTTCCCAAGTCGCCTGTCAGGTAGGTGCCAGGGGTAATGGGCAGGACGGTGTCCCGTGAGGCCAGATGTCACACCACCACTGCGAGCCCGCATCAGGGGGAGTGAGCTTCTGTCTCCACAACCCAGAGGCCCTCCTGGGGGAGGCTGGGTGGCCCCAGCAGAGCGGGCATCCAGAAGAGGGGGACCCGGTAGCGCCAGGGGCTGGACCCTTTTAGAAGACACAAAATTGAGAGGAGCTCGGCTGCTACTGTTAGAGGCATGTGTTAGTTAGGTTCTCAGAGCCAATGGTTTTAAGAGAGCAGATTTAATAGGGGACATTTACAGTATTCACCCAGAAGCCAAATGCAGAAGGTGCCAAATGTCCATCTAGGCTCTGGAGACCCAAAAGATCCAACTGAGGCCTGGGAGCCCACAGCACTGTCCCATGTAGGTCTGTGTCTGCACATGATGGCTGGAGCCAGGATACGATGCTCGCAGCAGAGATGACAACCGGAGCTCCTCCAAAGCAACAGCAGCCATCCTCGACGACAGCAAGGACCCGAGCTCCTTCCTCGATGAGGACAGCCGAGCCCCCTCCGGAAGAACCAGCCGCAGCAGAGCTTCTCCTGGGAAACAGCCCGTCAACCAGCTACGGCTCCCACTCTGCCTTATGTTGCGTCAGCAACAACCCTCAGGTGGATCTCGTACGCCCAGCATCACACCAACTCAGTCCAGCTGGGCGTTCTGGCTCAGGTTGACCATATTAGGTCCAGCACAAGGCAGTATCGTATAATTGGATGATAATCAGCTTCTGAACATTCGAGGTATTAAATGTGGCCACATCCTTCTTGTTTTTCTAAATTAAATTTAAAGAAGCTGAAACGCTCACGTGTCACAGTAGCAGGACTCCCCGTTCTTTCCAACTTGGTTGTCTGAAATAAGCAAATACACTCTGGGGGTCAGGGGATCCCCACAGAGAGTCATTTCTGCTTCTAACCCCAACGAGAGAGCCCTGCTGCTAAGGCAGGAGCCGCAAACCTCAGCAAGCCTGGACTCTGCCAGTGAAGTCTGCCACTCTTTCTCCAGTGTGTGTATAAATGTCTGCATTCAGTTGTAAACCTCAGATGAATATGTTTATATTAGCATATTAAATTATATGCTAACATATGATATCATGTTCTAAAACACAGAAAGTATCAATATTTTAAGTGATTAAAGGACATAAAGGCAATCGATGAATGGATGGATAGACAAAATACAGTATACTCACACTACAGAATATTATCTGGCCATAAAAGGGAACGAGGCATGGATATATTGAAGAGCCTTGAGAACATGAAAGCTAAATGGAAGAAACTGGTCACAAAAAAACTCACAGTGCGTGATTCTAAGTATACAAAAGTCCCAGCTGGAGACCCCATGGAGACGGAAAGATCAGCGGGTGCTCGGGGCTGGGCAGGGGGCGCCTAGAGGTGGGAGGGCATAACTGGGAGTACAGGGCTTCATTTAGAGGTGAAGAAATGTTCTAAAATGGACTATGGCAGCAGGTGCTTGTATTCGTGACCACACTACACCCCACCGAAATTTCACACAATGAGTGAATAATATAGTTTGTGAATTCTATTTCAATAAAGCTGTTTCAAATATATATATATAGTGATGGTTGACTGATTGTGTCAACTTGTAAGAGAAGCTTAACTAAATTGGCTCAGGAATCCCGCACTCTGAGAGCAGAAGATCCAGCCTGGGCAGTCCATCATCTGGATGGTATAAAGGGAAATGAAGAAGGATGGATTTGCTTCAGTTCATTTGCAGGAGCTTCGCCTCTACTCGGACGTCACCTCCTGGCTTCCAATGCGGACTCTTCAGCTTCCATCACAGACCTACCGGGCTCCTAATAGGAACTCTCATGGGACACTGCAGTGAGCTCCAGACCTCCGCCCGCCTCTGTCGGAGCTCCAGACCTTCACCTGGACTCTCCAGATCTCCAGTGCACAGATGGACCCTCTTCACTCTTCCACGTCTGACTTTGTAGGAAGCTCTTGTAGGTCAATCTGTAAGCTCTTACATATTCAAATAGCTTGTATTATATCTGTTTCTCTAGTGAATACTAATACATATATATACACACTATACATATATACATATACATACATGTATGTATGTATATATGTAAGTGTATATTTATATTTCCCTTCCTTCTTGTTTTGTGCTGCACCCCCCTGGACAATTGCATCTCACTTAGCGGACTACAAAAGCAATGGACCAATCCATCTTCATTGCCATCCACTGCCACACTAGGGCACCATTAAAGCTGGGCTTCCCACTCCTACCCAACAGGATGGCCAACAGGAAGTCTTCAGCACCACACACTGACTTGGATGTAAGAGATGGGATGAAACAAATACACCCATGCACTCTTTTGGAAGTGTAAATTGGCATAATCATTTTATATTAAAACTAAATCTGTGCAGATGCTGAATCCCGGCGATTTAATTTCTGGGTATTTACCCAAGAGAAATGCAAACAGGAGTGAGGAGGAGAGGAGACACAGCGAAGGTGACTAACAGGGCACCTTCCCCGTGGATAGAAGGAGGATGCCCTGGTTCCTCTGCAGGACTGGAGTTCACAACAACCCAGCAAGTACTTCATGAAGACCGAGGAGAAGGGTGCTCCAAGAATCCAAATGTGAAGAAATGATGGGAGGGAAATGCTAATTACTCTGACTTAATCAGTGTGTGCTGTGTGTGTTTACTGAAACATCAGAGACCCTCATCAATATGGACAATCAATACACATTAATCCAAAATAGTTTTGTGTACAAAAAAATGCATACGTATGGACATCAAAAGACTGGGACGAGAATTCTCAGAACAGCCTTATTCCTAGCAGCATCGTTTTCCCAAAACCGGAAGCAGCCCAAGCGTCCATCAACGGTAGAATGGGCGGGTGAATTACGGCACAGTCATACAGTGAAATTGTGTCCAGCGAGGAGTATTAATGAGGTAATCATACACGTGATAAATGAAAATCATGAAAATAATTTAAGCGAAAGGAGCCAGGCACCAACGAGCAGAATGTAAATTCCACTTAGATGAGACAGGCAGATTTAACCTGCATGGCATGAGGTGCGGCTGGTGGTCCCCGTGCAGGATGGCAAGGGGACCGCAGCCCAGGCCTCTTCTGGCTCACTGGTGGCCCTGTTTCTGGGCCCCGATGGCTGCTGTGTGAGCAGAATCACTTTGTACAAATTCATTGAGCATTATATTTTGAGTTTTGCCCTTTGCTTTTTTTAACTTTTATTTTTATGAGTCCATGTTTACAATGCATAATGATGATATTCCTGGTAGGGCCTTTGGTCCATGTGTATAGCACATCTTTATTTTTTTATGTCCCCTTCTCCTCCCTCCTCCATCTCTTAGTCCCCCCACTTGCAAAAGGAGGTCTCCCTGTTTTCTACTGTCTGTTTTTATTTTACTCTTTAATTTAGTTATACTTTGGGTTTCTCATATAAGAGAAACCATGTGATATTGAAGCATTTGTCTGACTTATTTTACTTACCATGATGGTCTCAAGGTGCATCCATTTTCCTACAAATAACTCAACACTGAAGTTTATCCCTCTTTATGGCAGAGTAGAACTCCATTTGTATAAATACCACATTTTCTCTATCCATTCATCTACTGATGGACATACAATTTACTAATACATTTATTCGATAAAGTGAAAACTACAAACACAGAGTTGAGGGAGGGCAGTTTGCAGGTGCCCCTTCACTCCCTCCAGATGCCACCTCTGGGACCTGGCCTGGTTCCATGACGGAGGCCGCCAGGGTGCCCTGAGGGACCCCATCTTTCTCCCTCCTCCCCAAGCTAAGCTGGGCCAAGGAACCTCAGCCTCCAGGCCCTCAGCACTCAGCCCTCAGCCACCCCAACCCCGAGCCCACCTTCTGCGGCCCTAGGATGCTTCAGGAGAACATTCGAGCTGCACCTCTCACGCTCAGATCCACCTGTGCCCTCCTGGGCAGCACAGAAGGGTCCAGCAGGCCTCGGCGCCCTCAGCACAGACTGCGTTGCCCAGTGCAGGCCCCTCCCAGGCACCTGCACCCATGTCTGCGCCACCTGCATCAAGGGAGCCAGAGCTGGCAAAAGATTCTCGAGTGATCCATTCCTGCTTGAGACCCTCGTGGGGGATCCTGTGGTCCGGGTGGACCCAGGCTGATTCCTGGACCTGTGCCAGAAGTTGGGCCAGGAGGAGGCTGTCCGTCAACATGTGTCACTTCAATTACAAAGGTATAAATAGTGATCATGCACAGGAGGCGTGCCGAATGCCCAGGAGAGCCAGGAACAGAGTGGGGACAGAGGAGAGAGGCCCTTGCCACGAGGACAGCAGGACACAAGGAAAGGCTGATATCCAAGTTCAAAGGCAGCTGGGAAAGAGGAATTCCCTCTTCTTCGGGGGACAGTCAGCTTTTCTGTTGTATTTGGATGAGGCCCACCCAATCTTCTTTACCCAGTCTGCTAGGCTAGATGTTAATGTTATCCAAAAGAACTTCACAGAAAACAGAACAATATTTGGCCAAATATCTGGACACTCCCTGGTCTGATCAAGGTGACACATAAAATTAACTATCACAACACTGTCCATCCACGATATCTATCTATCTATCATCTATCCACCACTTACTGCTCCTACTGCCCCGCACTCCTGGACTAACACAGCCAGGAAAGGAGCTGGCCCTGACCCCACTCAGCACTGGGTCAAAGGGAAGGGGGCGCCGGGCGGGCGGCAGAGTGGGCTTCCTGCCCGGGGTCAGGGCTCAGCACAGACCCTGGATGCAGCTCTTGGTGGCTGGGGGTCTCAGGCACTGCTGCAATGCTGCTGTGGTCTTCTGATATCACAGGAACTCTGTACTCACATCAGCCTCCCCGCGCTGCACATGGTCAAGGGGCTCTGTCCTGTGGCTTGTGCTGCAAGTGCACTGGGGGTATTTGGCAAAAAGTCCCCTTTGAACTCATGCTCTTCGTCACTCACTCAGGCTCCCACCCCCAGGGGACTCGGACGCTATCCATTTCTAGAAATACTTCGTGCACATTCATGCGTATATTTTGCCTCACTTCTTTACAAACAGGCAGCACCACAAACATGCTGTTTGAGCCTTGCTTTGCTTTAGTTGACAACATATGAAATCGTTCCTTACTTGTACATAAGGGTCCTCCCCACCCTTTTTATGGCTGTATAATAGTCCCTGGAAAGACCATCTGCCCCTCTGGGGATAAGCATTTAAATCTCTTCCATTCTTTTGCTTTTACAAACAATGTTGCAATTAAAATCAAAACAATAACATAACGCTGTACGTGTCGCTTAGCTCACATACAAGCATGGTAACAAATCAGACATTACCATTCTCCTGCTTGTAACCCTCTATGGCTTCCTGTCGCACCAGAACTTCATCTAAGTCCCCACAACCTTCAGTGCCTCCCAGGAGCTGGCGTCCGGCTGCGCTCCAGTTCTCTTTCCCTGGTCCCTCTTCTGCAACCACTTTGGCCTCTGCCTCTGCCCTTTCCACAGACACAGTGTCCTTCTGTGCACTTGCAATCCACGTGGTCCAAGAGGCTGCAATGGCCTCTCGCTGCCTGTACCATCTCTGCTCGGAGGTCTTCCCAGACAGACCTCTCCTGACCATCCACTTTCCCACCACGACCCGAAACTCTGTTTGCTTCCTTATTTTCTGTCTCCCCAACAGCATATAACAAAACACGTCTCCGTGAGAGCAGCTGTATCCACAGCTTCAAGAACGGCAGCCAGCATATGGTAGATGCTCAATAAATATTTGCTGAATGGAGAAGGAAACTTACCCCTGTCTCCCCGCCTCATGAGGGAGCCGGTTCTGCTGGGCTGGTGGCGCCGCGTCTCACCCACCCCGGCTGACCGGCGCATGGGAAGAGCTCCGGAGCACACAGCACATGAATCACCGCCCGTGTTCTAGTTGGTCCCATACTTGTTCTTTTTCACTAGAGATGATAAACTCCCTGCGGGGGGCCACCAGCCTGTGCTCCCCACAGCCCGTCGCCGGCCAGGCGCCCACCGAAGTTGCGTCCCCAGGATGGGTGGTAACTGTGGTGCGCCTTCGAGACACCCCATCCAAGTCTTAGGTTGCTGCCACACGTTTCCGCTTAGACTTTCCGTACCAATCCATTGTGAAGCAGGAACACGCACACTAAACAGGAGAGGGGAAGATCTGACCCTCGTTTTGATTCATTGGATGATTTTATGTCTGCAGCATTAGCAACCTGCTATTTGGCTGTGCCGCAATAATTTTGTTGAATACAGAATTGGATCCACTTAGAACATGATTGGATTCTTCTCACAGTGCCACTTTTGCCACCTTTATAAGCTGCGTCTTTGAGGTAGCATTTCAGGACATCTTGTTGCAGAACGTTGCGCCTCCGGTGAAACACAACAGCTGTGAAGAAGCACCGTTTGGAATAAGCAAACGGCCTGGAGAAGGGACGTTTCCTTCTTGATTCGAGGGTCACGAGAGAGCGAGATTGGCAAACACTGCTGCCCCCACAAGAGAACTAAAGGCAGAGCGAAAGCTGCTTCTTTGTGAAGGGAAGTGGAGAGGAGAGGAGGGAAAGAGCATTGGTGTAGTTTGGTTAATTTCCCAAAGAAAACGCCAAGCGAGCTACCCCAGGATGTTGGCGCTGCCGCGACCATGTGGAGCCGGCCTCCTTCCCGTGGAATCAAGGGCCACGCAGGGCACCGAGGAAACGTGGGCTCTTGTTCCCGCCAGCCATTCGCCCGTTCTGCACAATGCTCTGGAGGATTTGTATTCTCTCTGATTCTGGGGAAATCAAATTTAGAATCAGGACACAGAGAAAGAAATTTCTGGAATCTAATGACTCTCATTATAAGCCAAAGGCAAAATGTTAGCTCAGGGCGGCAGAATAATGCAGTTGGTCATTAGCAGCTGGGAAATACCATTCCTGCAGATCCCGCTCTGGTGAGCCACGTGAAATTGGTTGGAAGATTACAGATTGCCAATTTACCCTGCGTCGCCTGATCTGCCGCAGAGTGGGAGCTGGGCATTGTCATCAGCTGCTTCTTTGGACAAAAACAAAAGAAGCTGAATAAAGCTGAAAAGACTCTGCTGTGTTTTCAAAGTGATCCGATTCTAAGGGATGGAGAGGGTCTTCCATCCACGAGGACTGCGTGCATCCCTGCTAAGGGAAATTGATCACCCTCGAGGACAGAGTCACTTGACACCAGAAACACCTTTCTGCTCAAGGATTGTGAACTGCAAGTCATCATGCATCAAGAGAATTTTTGACTTTATAACTGATGTTTTTTAAGATGACCATGGAAAATAGGCACTGTATTTTAAAATTCCAGTAGACTATGCAGACCTCAGTTTAAGGAATACGGAGCTGAAGAAGATCTGCCTTCTATTGTAGGGTCACTGGCTTATAATTGACATTTTTGGAATAAGCCTAAAAGTATGGTAACTATTACTTAGAGGTAAAAGAGGAAAATGCACATCAATTTGGTGCATTTCTTTAATATGACACTGCTTCTATTCTGTGAGCCATGAAACATCAGGTTTTATAGGGAGGCATGTTTTCCCCAAAATGCTTGTTGAGTTAGTTAGTTAATAACAGGTTAAAGCCCTCAATTAAGCGCAACACTCCAGGATGCACATGATGCTAACTGGAGCTGCTTAGTCGGCCTTAAGGACCCAGAGTAAAGTCTGCAAAAATCAAAGCACTGAAGCAGCGATGTGCTGGAGGTGTGATTGTTGGTTCATGAGAGCTAAAGTTCAAAAATTCAGGAATTTTGTGAGCTCATCTTCAGTGCAATGGTAGCTTGAGGTCTGCTGCTGGGGCAATATTTCCACGTGGACACTGGCACACTCTACACAGAAGCCCCAGCTCCCTCCCAGTCATCCACCCTGCATAGAGGGTTCCGGGATGCCAGTGCTTCAGGAGCCACGACAGCCCAGAGTCCAGGCTAACTGAGAGGCCCACAGTAACCAAGAACACTGGCCTTGGGTCTGGGCAGACAAGGTTTCTGATCTCAGCAGTCACTTATGTGAGCCTGAGGTTTCTCGTCTATTAACATGAGACAATGGTAGCTACTTCACACGTCAGCAACGAGCAGGTAAAACAGAGTGTACGTGAGCAGAGCCTCACCGGAAGATAACGTGTGGCACACAGCCGCGTGGGAGGCACGGACGCATCAGTGCCGGGATCCCGTCGCAAGTGCACGCTGCCAGCTCGGAGCCGCCTAGACCTCTGGTCCACGCTGCCCTGGCCAAGCTGATGGCTCCTGAGGGCCTGAGGTGCTGAGTCTCTACACCTGGCGACTGCCCTTTCTTTCACCTCCCGTCTGCCTGTTTACACTCTTACACCCTTCCTGAAGCTCCTCTGTCTCTCTCCCTCTCCCCCTGCCCCATGTCTTCCTCTCTCTCTTTCTCTCTCCCACTCCCCTGACCTCCTCCCTCTAGCCCTCCCTGGTTTTCTCCCCTTTCCTCTGCAGTTCCTGGTCCTGATAGCAGAGGCCACAGAAGACAGGGATCAGGGGAGACAGCTGAGTTCCTCTGTAACTCAGCTGAACTCAACTTGTGCATTGAACTTGTGATATAATAAAAACACAATTTTGTATTTGTCTCCTGTTACACCTTTAAAAAGGACTCAGTAAACAGTCTGGCAGTTCCCCAGAAGGTTAAACATCATGCCTAGGTGTGGGTCAGAGAGAAGTGAAAATATATGTGCAGAGCAAGGCACATATCATCATTGTGGTGGACTTACTGTGGTCAGCTTGAACCAGAACATCCAGCTGGACTGAGCTGGTGCGGTTGTGGGCATAGAGGATCCACCTGAGAACTGTTGCTGATGCAACATAAAGAAGAACGAGAGCAAAAGATAGTGGCGGGCTGTTTCCCAGGTGAAGCTCTGCTGCGGCTAGTCTCCTGAAAGCAACTCAGCTGTTTTCGTTGAGGAAGGAGCTCAGGGCCTTGCTGTTGAGGATGGCTGCTGTTGCTTCGGGGGAGCTCTGGTCTTCATCTCTGCTGTGAGCATCATGTCCTGGTTCCAGTAAAGATTTCTTCCGCCATCATCTGCAGACATAGACATACACAGGACAGTGCCGTGGGCTCCCAGCCCTTGATTAGATCTTTGGGTCCCCAGTGCATAGACATTTGGCACTCTTTCTGCATTTGGCTTATGGGTGAATATTGTAACTTATAAATGTCCTGTATTAAATCTGCTCTCTTACAAACCATTGACTCTGGAAGGGTAACTAATACATTTATTCATAATAGTCAGAAAGTACAGGCAGTCCAGAATATTATCTGGCTAGAAAAAAGACAAATATTGATTTGTGATATAACATGCATGAACCCTGAAAACATAAACATACTAAACAAAAACTCTGGTTACAAAGCACCTCATAATGCATAGTTCCATTTATATGAAATGCCCAGAATAGGCAGATAGGAACAGGAAATCGACTCGTGGTTACTGGGGGTTGGTGGGTTTGGAGGGAAATGAGGAATGACTGCTAATGGGCATAGGATTTCTTCTGGGGATTGAAAGCGTGGTGAGCTCTCCCCAGCGGAGCTCCCTGTGCACCCGAGGACCTGCACAGCCCAGCAGCTGGCCCTGGCTCCGTGACCACCTTCCTGTCCCCCTTCCCAGCTGGCCCACACGTGTCCAGACATCACCAGCCACATAGGCAGGCAGGTGCCTGGTGGCCTTCATGCCCGCCAGAGCCCCCCGCCCACGCCAGCCCCTCATCGCAGTGCATTACAGACCTGGGAGTTTGTGCAGAGAGAACAATGACTATTGATTTGTACTGGCTGAGAAAGAAACTAGACAGGCCTTGCTCTGCTTATATTTTATTAAAAATCATCTGTGCCATCAAAACACTGAGGTACTGACCTCAGAAAGCCCCTCGCATCCTCTCCTGGAAAGCTTGCTGGCTCCTTCCTCTCCCGCTGCCTCTGGGAGAGCGCTCGTCCCCCTGATTCGGATCCTGCCGCTCTGCCGCTCCCTGGCATCCGTTCAGACCAGCTTTTCCCTCGTCCCCTGAAGTAGGGATGGCGGCCTCTGCTTTACACCTCCCAGCCATCCCTGTCCTGTCCCCGCACACTGCCTTGGTGACCACTGGCGTTGCTGCTCTTCTAACTAGCTCTTGCCCGTGACTACACAGGTCAAGTAACGCGCCCCTGTGGGGCCCCTCGCAGGCTCAACTGCCCATCGGACGTGGGCCTGCACCCTCAGTGTTTGCAAGTGTCAGTGTTTCCCAGCCTCAGTGAGATCACAGAGCAGAAGCCAGAAGGCAGAAGCCAGAAGGCAAGGGTCGCCTCTGAAATATTCCTGTCCAGATGAGCAAGAATCCCAGGGGGGCCTCGCCCCAAAGCGACAGCTGGTTTGGGACGCAGCGGGTGAAAGGCAGGACTTTCTTCCACACCCTGGCGCTCTACTGCATGACAAAAATACTCCTTTTGAAAACTTAGTCTCTTTGTGCTTCTCCACTGCAGAACAAACCACCCTTTAGCAAAAACCAAAATAGTAATCTTCTGTGGAGTGGATAATCGCTCTCTCCAGGAAGTTGAAACAACACACGGAGGTTAGAGCTGGAGATGGGAAAAGTCTTCTCCTTTGTTTGTACGTAAAAGTGTATGCGTGTATGTGTGTGTGTGTGTGTCCCTACTTTCCAGGTCATCCAGCTGGTGAGTAAGGGCTGCTTCCGGTCTGGCCACCTACCACGGCCATTTTGCACATTCCGTCTGGATTCGAGCAGCGCAGGCCAAGGCCGCTTCTGTAACTATCATTTGTCATCTCTCCTTTTAAGGTGCACATCCTGTAAGGTTTTGCAGTGTGGCATTGGCAAGCACAGAGGAGGCCGACTGGGAGAAAGCGGCCAGAGAAGTGGCTGAGGCCACAGGCTGCCTGCACCACCCTCCCATCCTTGGTCAGGTTTTCACAGAGGTCAGTGCAGCAGAATCTCTGCGCATTTAACACCGGCCACTGCATCTCCAGCTCTGAAGGCCCGGAGTACGGCCTGAACGATGTCGGAATGAAGGCTCCGACATAGGAAGATTACAAGGAAATTAAAAAGCCTTCAAGCGCCAAAGGACAACTTTCTAGGAACAGTGTAGCACAGAGAGCGTCAGACTGTCAGACATCTGGGGTTCACCTCGCAGCTCCATCGCCTGCCTGCTCTCTGCCTTAATTTCTACATCTGAAAACAGAGATTCTCTCCATGTTTCTATCCTGCCATCGTTGTCAGGACTAGAAAGACACCACACTGCAAACACTCAGTGTAGTTCTTGGCGGGTAGTAGGTGCTCCACACGGCAGAGTGCCACGAAGCAGGTTAAGAGGGGTTAGTGAGACGGGCTTTTAGAGTTTATATGGAATGAGTAGTTGGAAAGACCACTCTGAGGAGCTGAATCCAATGAGGTGGAGGAGGGAGCTGTGTGGAAAGTGCACCCCAGGCAGAGGGGACAGGGAGTGCAAAGGCATGGAGGGAGAACCAGAGAGCCACGTGGCTGAGCGGAGAAGAGGGAGTGGCAGGAAGACGGCGAAGAGGTCTGGCTCGTGGATGGAAAGACACTGGCTTTTGTTTCAAGGTGAAGCCACGCATCGGTACTGAGGAAGGGACGTACTGTTGCTGGGTGACAACACACATTGGGTGGTAGGAGCGAATACTGGGCCACCAGTTAGGAGGCTCCGTCACGTGACTAAAGCCAGACATGAAGCTGATGTGTCCAGTGCTAGCGGGAAGGGCTGTGTGCAGGGGCAGATGGGAGCTCCAGGTTGAAGATGTGGTCACAGGACATGGTGTGGTCTCATTTGTTTATTGTCCATCTCTGGCAGAAGAACTTGATCTCCAAAAGGACAGAGGGCTTTGAGTTGTTGTTTTCTGTGGCTTTTTCTTTTCATTGCTCTAATGCAGTGCCTAAAATAGTGCCTGATGTATAACCAGCCTAGTGTGTACTTGTTACGTATTTTTAAATGAATAATACATTGAATACCAGATGTCTCCATCCCAGGACTGACTCTGCCCACAAGGTTGAGGCCTGAGTCAGTATCGTGAGTCAGCTTCACCCCGGCTCTCTCAGAACAAATGGACGAGACAGATGATAGATAGATGATAGATACGTAGATGCACTCACACATATACACACATGCACAGATATAGGCATAATGTCCATCCAAGAGTCGAAGTACACAACTGTAAGAGGTTGTCTACTGCAGTCCCAAGCCCTCAAATGAGCACAGATAGTCTTATTCCTTTTGACTTGTGAAGCAAACTGAGGACCACAGAGCGAAGTGACTTACCTAATACAATCACATGTGATGAGAATAAATGCACGTATTTTGCTTTTACTGCTGCAAACTACAATTCTCACAGTTCTTCCAGTGGAAACTGTTGGTGTCCCCATTTTACAGATGAGAAAAATGTGATGACCCTACAAAGCCAGACAACAGGAAATAATGAAGTCAGAACACAAAGCCAGGTCTGGTTTGACATTAATACCACAGCCCCCACAGTTTCCAGAGTCACTGACTGATTGTGTTACAACCTCCCATGTGGCTTCCTTACCCCTGGATTAAGTAGAGCAGGGAGAGAAGGTTCACGAGGCTGCGGCTTTGGTGGATTCTCCACTGACTTAGTGTCCTTCTGCCCTTTGGACTTGGCGCCTATTAAACCAAGGAAGTGGGATGAGGGTCGATCCATTATTGGTCTCTGTCCCTGGCTTTCATCTCCCCCACAGACAGATCACCTTTATGAAGTTAAGTTTGAACATGGAGCATTGTGTATTGTTGGAACGAATCGTAAGGCCCTAAGGAGCGGATTTCTAGTATGCATTCAAAAGATTCAGAAGCTTTTCTGGTTTCTCTTTCTCTTAGGTTTAAATCAGTTATAAATACCTAGAAATTGGGTGATCTTCCTTATACTGTGCAGGTGTCTGCTTATCTTTGGTCACCTTTTTAATGTTTCTATGCATTTTAATGAGATAGTCACAGAGACTTATTCATTTTTCGGTGCTTACACAGGAAATGTTTTCTATACAGTCACAAGCTAACAGTGAACCACCAACTCAAGAAAGGTGTGGTATCAGCTGGGGACAAGTAAAAATGCCACATAGCTCCTACATTTTCAAAGGCTAATGAATTTTTTGTGCATTCCTTATAGGAATGTTGTTTTATTCAAATAAATATTAGATGCTTTTGGGATTGATTTAATACTTTTGAATAGTAGAGCATGTGAAACAATCAAAAAACCAACTATCTCCAATTAAATTGTGTGTGTGTGTGTGTGTGTGTGTGTGTGTGTGTGTGTGTATGATATCAGGAAGAGCGGGCAAAGAATTTCAATGTACTTTAATTTTAATCAATTTGATTGTCTATGGACCTACCATTTAGACAAGCACTGCACAGAGTTATGAGATATGGCAGCAGTAAGGCGGGACAGAGATTTTCCAGTTTCTAACGTGGGGAGTTCAGGAGGTCGGCACCACTTACCCTACACTGAGCGAGGATGGCTACTTAGCGCCTTGCTGTCTCAGTGGAAAAAGAGATACAATAAAGTTGGAGAACTCAAAACCACCACACCAGCAACTAGCATGTTGGGATAGTTACCCCCACTGCTACTTTAAGCATTTAAAATGCATTAACTCTGTCCTCATTGCACTTTGTGAAGGAGGTTGCATTACTGTTGTTATTTTGCAGTTGAGAACAACGTGCAATTTGAAACTGAGTGACTTCCACATATGACGCGGCAAGTACCGGCTGAGCAGGGATTTAAAAGCAGGCAGTCTGACTCCAACCCAACTGGGCTTAGTTACTTATCTCTTTGCTGGCACAAAATACCAGACACCCAAAGCTAAAGGAGGAAAAGTTTATTCTGACTCCCACAGCTTGCAGAGGTTTCAGTCCTTGGTTGGAGACTCCAAGGCAGGGTGGTGTGGCGGAGGGTACCGCAGAGGTGAAGCAGTCCAAGGCAGGGCAGGCAGGAAGGACCCGTAGGCAGCACTAGTAAACTGCCTGCCTTCAATCTTTCTCTTTCATTCCTTTCAGGCTACAAGCCTAATAGTTGGTGCCACCCACATCTAAAGTGGAACTTCCCATTGCCCACACCCAGAACAAAACTAAACCAATCAGTGGAGTCATCTAGTCATCGCACCCTTAATCCATATGCACACACTCCCCTCCGCATCCAGCCACCGTCCCCTCTGGATGGAAAAGCTGAATTCTGGTCCAGATTTAAAAAGGAAAACCTCTCCTTATTTTAAAGAGGCCAAAGTAAAACAAAATGAAACCATTTCTTCGAAGGAACCCATGGTAAAGAGAAAAAAATTCAAGACCTCCTCCAAAACTATTGATTTTCTAAATTATAACAAGCTGAAGAAGGAAAAAGATGGAGACACTGTTACACAATGATAACTACAGGAAAAATGACTAGCAGAGGTGATCTGGCAAGAGCATAAATGGTCTCACAGGCCGACAGACAGAGAAACAGCACACTTTCCATTTGCCAGATGCCAGTCACATGGCCCAACCTGACTGCAAGGGAGCCTGGGAATCAGAGTCTCCCTCCATTACTAGGAAAAGGAAAATGAAACAGTCTTTGAGAAATATATGCTATCTCTGTCCCAGGTCACAATATTTACAGTTCCACCCCCAGATTTCCACTTCATGCTTGAGAGGGCAATTATGTAAATGAATCAAATGAACTGTATCTCTAGCACCCAACACTATCCTTAACATATTGTCAGGAGGGCAGTAAATATTTGCTGAATGAATGGATAAATTAACCTTACAAGTTTGGATGTGACATGTCCACCACCCTATGAGTCCAGGACCTGAAAACAGGAAAAAGATTTCCCCTTGACCTGGCTCCCTACTGACTTCCATTTTTTTCCCAAAAATGTTATGGTTAAAATTTACTTTGAAAAGCACAGGATGGTGAGGTAAATTCTAGAATATCATACCAAGCAAGGGCTTAGTGTGACTTTAATGCTTTCTAGATATGTAGTATTTAACAAAGCTCTTAACCTCTGCGGAATTCAGACTCCTTCTGTGTGGTGGGTGGTGGGAATATGTGACAGAGGTACCTCCCAGGGCCCCTCCAACAACAGTCTTTTTACTTCTTGGATAACAGAAACCCAATTGTTTGTAGGTAGCTATGTGCTCAACCCAAGGGAATTAATTATGATGGCCTAAGCCAACTATGGTGATTCTTTTCTTCTTGACACTAATTAGTCTAAGTTAGGCTTGGTGAATAGGTTATGGCCAATGAGATTAGGGGGAAATCTCCTGAGGGCCTTTAGGGAAAGTTTGTCCTTGCTGATCATAAAGAAAGCTGCAAGAGGAAAAGGCCTTTTTTTCCATTGCCTTTTTTTGGGCTGCTGCAACCTGCCTCACACTTGAGAGGAGACACTGCAAGTATACCGACAGCCCAGCACAGGGAAGGCAGAGGGGCCGGGCTACTCACTGCTGTTGCTGGCCTCTGAGACAACCCTGATGTGGCCATTGTCATTCTGAGGGTCCCATGAAGAGCGTACCCCTGTGGTTTATTTGCATGCCCTGTACCTTGCAGCCAAGGACATTCCAAACCAAAACAAAGCAAGCAACTTTAGAGGTCTTTCCACTCCAAATTTTTCAATTTTAAATAATACTTCAGAAGAAATGGAAAAAAAAAAAAGAGACAACTCTCCCGAATATATAATAGAATAGGGAAAGTTTAACTGGGGAAGAGACAATTGAAGGCAGCTAATGCTAGATCTATCTAGCAGGTGACAGGCAAATGGAATGCCCAGAGATACAGGAACTAGGCCAGGTCCCTGTAGAGGAGGGAAGAGCGCTGTGCAATATGTAGGAACAGAATTAGGGAGTAAATATAATCCAAACAAATGTGCAGCCTTATCAGGAAACAAATGATCATAAAAAGGTCTTTTGAAATTACATTCATTCAAAGCAAGTGCTGCCTTTTGATAAGTTAAAAAAAAAAGTTGACTTTAAAAATGACCCCTTCCCATCTAAATGTTATGTGTCCGTGGTACCTTTTCTGGTAGCTGTCATTTTTCCAGAAAAGGCTACTTGTGGTCAGTTGATTAGAACAGATTGAAAGCCAAACTAGAAAAGGGAGAAAAAGAGTTGAAGATTGTCCACAGCTCTTATATGAAATAGAGCTATTCACTGCCTGGGTCTGATTCCATAATTGGCATTAACCTTTTATTTTTTTTTTTTTTTTGCAGAAAATCTGTGAACATTGTTAGGAACTGTATCTGATATTTATAAGGCATTCCATAAATATTGGCCTAATATGATTTTCTGTGTGTATTTTAAGAGACTCCATTTAAAGCAATAACCAAACAAAGGGGATCAGCAGGCAATGAATGAGCGAGAGCATTCTGGGGTCTTGCGAAAGGGACATAAAGACCTTAGGTCCCACTTGGAGCAAAAGACCAAAGCTAGAACCCTGGTATTTGGGTGAGGCACTGTCTTGGCTGCCTTCTCGTTGCCGAGACACAACACCCAACACTCACAAATGTAAGGCGGAAAGGTTTATTTTGGCTCATAGTTCGTAGCGGTTTCAGTCCACAGTCAGCTGGCTTCAAGGCAGGGTGGTCTGGAAGAGGGGTCTGGAGGAGAAGAAACAGCTCATGACAGGGTGACAGGAAGCAGACAGAGATCAAGGGAGGGGGAGACAGACCCTTCCAGGCCACGCCTCCAGTGACCCACGTCCTCCAACCAGACTTCACCTCCCAACATCACATTAGCTACAAACTCATCCGTGTACTAACCCACTAATGAGTGTCACACCCCCATGATCCCATCACCTCCCCGAAGTCCCACCTATGAGGATTCGGGGGGCATCTAGCTATCAACCGCAACAAGTACAGAGAGTCACACTCATCTCCTCATGACAGCAGTGCCCTGAATGGGGAGCCCTTCTCATCTCCCTTTTACAAGTAAAGAAACTGAGAAGTTGGTTCTGTAACTTCACCAAGGTCAGTCTAGAAAATATTAAACCTGGGGCTGGAGTCCAGTTCAGTCTGACTCAAAAATCCATTGTTTATCCCTTTATTCCACTGCCTCTCAGAAGAGAAAGAGAAGAGGAGGATGAAAAGGAAGAGTGGGTCCTATAGCAGGCAAGGCGAGAAGAAAGTTCTCAGACAGGCAGGATCAAAGTGTTCGCTGGGAGAAGGAACTGGAAATCGAACAAAATTTTCCTCGGAGAGTCTCAAGAATTAAGGAAGAGAGATGACTCAGCACGCAGCTAGGATAGAAACAGGTAAAACTAAAAAAATAAAATGCAGACTTCTAAAATAATCAGGAAGGAAAAAAGAGGCCAAGAACAGTTGACTTGGGTATCAATGCATCTGGGCTTCTCCGGTAATAGAAAATCTCGAAACAAGTTTCTATCTCCTGTACTAGATTCTTCCTAATTCAGCTTTTTTGACATCTGATGGAAGTCTCATTCTGCAAAAAGCAAAGCATTTGATGACTCTCCCACTTGCCTTGTTAGCAATTTCTTCTTTTGGAAGATTCAGGAGCAGTGATGGGGGCATGTGACTGGGGACTGCTGACGAGATCAGACTCTCAAAGGGCACGTACAGGAACGGGATGGGGGCCTGGAATCAAGGGCGGATGCACCGAGACTGGCAAAGCCCTGAAGAGCAAGCCCTGAGAGTGCTAAGAACAGTAAAAAAGGGTTCCTCAAATTTGTGCGAGAACAGACCTGCTGCTTAGGTTGAAAACCATGCTAACAGACTTTCTAAAAGAAAAAGCAATAAACGGAAATAAGTGGCAAAATCAAATTAGAATAATATTTTTTACGAAGAAACTAGGCCGCAGGAGATGGTCCTGAGACTCGGGCAGGAAGAGCAGGACCGTCAGCCCTGCGTGGGCAGCTTTCCCAGCACTGGGACGATACCCAACACCCACGGCTTAAAGGGGAGGCTCTCGTTTGGGCTCACAGTTGTTGAAGGGTTTCGTCCCTCGCTGGCTGGCTCCAACATAGTTGGCCGACAGAAAAGGCGGGGTGGAAGGGCCCGGCAGAGACACTGCTTACCCCACAGCAGCCAGGGTGGGGCGGGGAGGGGGGCTTGTGACTCAGGGACAAGAACACGCCCTCCCAGGTACCGACCAGTGACTGTCTCCAGCCAGCCCCACCTCCCAACAGCACTGTGGGGTGCTGAACTCATGGAGGGATGAATCCACTGCTGAGTGCAGCGCCCCCCGGTCCATCACCCTCCAAACACATGAGACTTCGGGGGACATTTTAGATCTAAACCGCAACACTGCCCCGGGCCTAAACGCACCCAGCGAAAGGGAAGATAGCAGAATCTAGAAGGACGGAAGACGGTGCAAACCGCAGAAGCTCAAGGGCAGCAGTCACCTTGCATAGAAGGACACAGCGAACTGAAGGCTGCCATGCAAGAACGACGCCGGGGCACAGACCCCTGACCTTGCCGCTGCCCTTGCTCTGCCCTCTCACCGGGCGGCCGGCTGGCTACACCGCGAGGCCGAGGGGTGGCAGCCACCCAATGAAGGACCACATTTCCCAGCCTGCCTTTCTTCTAGATGGGGGTCAGGTGACCAGCTCTGGCCAATGGAATGAGAGCAAAAGTGATGTGCCCCTCCACAGAGCCAAGGTGATGGTTAAGTATGCTGGCTGTCTCCTGCATAGCAACATAAGTCATATGTAAAGATGGCAGCATCACTAGGTGGAAAGACCCTTGTCTCTACATTCCACTTACATGAGAACCACTAGAAAGAGTCACCCAACCAGGAGAATTCACGTTTTGAAACTGAGAAATAAATTTTCCTTGTGGGAAGAGTGGCAGGTTCTGTGTTACAGCAGTTAGCCTGCCCTGACCAATATTAGGCCCTTAACTCTGTAGCTCCTCGCACTCTGAAATCCACCCCCTGACTTCAAATTACAGAAACTGGAATCAAAGACTGGGATGGAAAACAGCCCTGGCTGCCTCACCAACATTCGCCTGCTCCGCCATTTTGTGGAGGAAGCATGTGCACTGATGTTTTTGTTGTGGAGAGGCCTCTGCATTGTTTTCTCCTGGTGAAATTACAGATGGAGGTGAGGTAGGAATAGTGTGTGACTTGACCTGGCTGGGAAGATGGACATGACCTTGGGAGAGTGGCCTTGACCTGACATCAGCCTGGGGCACAAAATTCCAACTGTCACTCTCCTCAGAGGATCAGGAAACCCTCAGAAGAACAGAATCCAGATAAATATGAAGCTCGCTCTCTTGCCCTCTTGCTCTTGCTCTCTTGTTCTCCAAACCCCCTTTGCCCCCAACCCCGACCCATGTTCCATCATTAGCTCCCTCGCCTCCCACTCCTTTTTAGATTCTCTCACTGTGGCAGCGGCTGGTTATTTCATTCACCTGGCAAAACCAGTCTACCTTTTGTTACTTAAATAAACCTCCTTAATGCCCTAAAATTCACTCCTGCAATTCATTGCCTGTGCGAATAAAGAACCTGGAAATATCCTCTCTGAATGCCCCACACCCTCCTGCATCAGAGGTATTTCTAGAATCAGAAAACACGTGGTGTTTGTGGTATTTGAATCCAGGTTCCAACTCGTACTTATGCGGCCCAACCTTGAGGAGATCCTGGGAGCGCTTCTCTGTCAGTCAAGCATATGAACAAAGCAGCCCTTTCAGCTACCATGAGGATCTGACGAAGGACCTGGGCACATGGAGCTCACATAGAGCCTGCCACAAAATTCGTTCTCTTCTCTATGAAAGGAGTCGAGCTGCCTGCGCCCAGTGAGTTGCTCTCCCTGCTCACTGTCCATCCCCGCCCTCCTTTTCTCTGAGGGTCAGGCTGGCTTTTCCCCCTCGCGCCTCTCTCAACAGGACAGAGGACCTCTTTATTGCTTAGAATTCTTGCAATTTGAGTTTTGCCCAGGGAGAATGATTTTCTTATTTTTATTTTTTAAGAGTAGCAAATTTTATTTGAAAAAGTAAAAGTGAAGAGTAAGGGAGAAACTGGCTCTGAAGAGTGAGCGCAGGCCGAGCAGAAGAGGAAAAAGCAAGATAAAAATACAGCCTGGAGGGCACAGGGCGGGCTACCGTGAGGAAAGCCACAATACCCAAGAAAGAGTTCTTTAAATGTGTCTAGAAACAAATTAACAGCAATAATGTCTAAGCATTTTGGGCCATGGTTTCCAGCAGAGCTCATTCTTGGCCCTGGGCTGCAGAAGCACAAAGATATTTCATGGCCTGACTGAAGCGCCGCTCCCCACAGACCTGCCCGGTATTCTCTTCCTCGCTCCTCCAGCATAGGACCTGCTGGTGACAGAACCAGATTCTGAACTACTTGTAGGCAGGAACCAAGTCTTTTCTGCCTATCAGGGACGGCTGGCCCTCGTGTAAATACCTCATTGGCCAAGACTGTGTCACGTGCACGCATTTAGCTGCGGGGAGGGGGTGCGAGAGACTGCACAGTGGTTCCCTGGGCTCTGTGGGGGTTGGTTCCAGGGTGCCCTTTGGATAGCAAAATCTAAGGAAGCCCAGGGCCCTTCTGTGAAATGGCCTGGTATTTTAATAACCTACACACATCTCCCTGTGTACTTTGTATCACCTCTGGATTGTTTTGATAGCTAATACCACGGCAGTGCTACGTAATCATGCTACCGTATAGATTAGGGAATGATGACAAGGAAAAGCGTGTACGTGTTCATCTCAGACATAGCAATTGCTGGTCTTATTCATAGCACATGAACAAGACAGGAAGTGGCTGCTCAAACCGAGAGTTCTGGGGTGAGCCTGAGGATCTGGGGAATGGTGGGGGGCTGCAGCAGGGAGCCCCCACATCACCGCATTTATGTAGAGTCAGAGTAGTAGAAAATTCAAGTTTGGTTTTGAGCATGTTTTGGAATTTTTTTCAGATATTTTAAACCTGCAGTTGATTGAACCCACCGATAGGGAAACTAAGCATACAGAGAGACAACTTTAGCTGAGCACATTGTCCCCCAAAATAAAATCAGGGTCCCAGGGCAGGGATACTGAGTCAGCCACGTATCGTGTCTGCCGCAGCCTGTGACACAGTAGGTGTCTGATGAATCTTGTAGACTAAATTTCAGTATTAGGCATTGAAGGCTGAGTGAGTAAAGTAAGCCCACCCCGGTGGTGGCACCGGGGCTGGGACCAGGTATGCAGGGTTCCAACCTACAGCTCTTCCTTCTGCCCAGTCCAGCCTCAGGGTCAGGAACCCACTAACCAAGTGTCTGGCTCTGCATCCTTTTCAAGAGCCACCATTCTCTCTCTAAAGCGTGAGAATCCCCCTGAGAGATATCCAACCAATCCTACTGGGGCCCTGCCTCCAAATGCCTGTAGCTGTTACCCAAATGCCTTCATAATAGGAACGTGACATTGGTGGGAATCTAATAAATATAACCTCCCAGGGTTTGTGGGGCTTTCCCAGTTTTTTACTTCATTTATTTCCAGACTCAAATTTAGTATGACAGGTCACTCTATCTCACCCAACACTGCAGAGTTATTAATAACTTGCCCTGCTGAATAAATCAGAGACCCTGAAAAATGCAGAGTAAGCATTTGTTATGCACATGTGGGATTTACCCAGTTTCTGCATCTGAAGGTCTAATATTAGGATTCTCATGACACGCGCGGCTTCACAGAGGGAAAGACATTTCCACATCTCCTTGACTTTGAAAATAGGGTACACTGTGCATGCAAACAAGTCTGTGTGAGTAGAGTGATTTTGAACAAATCACTAGGAAACACGGTTTCAGTAAAGTATAAGAAATCTATTTGCAGGATAATTTCAAATACAGGGAAAAAAATTTAGTGCCAGGATTTCCATGTACTAATGGATCAGGGTTAGTGGGCTACACGGGCTCTCTACTCATCAGCAGTGTGACTTTATGGTCCCCTTTAACATCTGGGGGCTAGACTCCGATCACCCAGGAGAGAGCGTGCTGCACCAGCTGATCACCACCGCCCCCCCGTCCCCGCCCGTGTCTAGATTCTGCACTGTGACCAAGAGAGCTCGTGCATGCAATTGCCTGAGGACCAAACCCCCAAAACAGCAAGCTGGCCTTCTCCGGTGTCGCTCTGGATTTGAAGCTGATGGTCTTACATTTTTACTTAGATGAGATTGTTGCTATTTTAGCATATTTTGTTTGCAACTTACAGACTTGCAGTCACTGGGAACACACTATTTTGCACTCTATTCTTTCCACTTAATAGTTCATGCTGAGTGTTTTCTCACACTTTGACAGTCTTCCTTGTTGTGGCTTTGATGGTGCCATGCTGTGAAGGTGTTATGGTGCGATGGTGTTATGGATTTGAGTGGTGTAAGATCTAGAGCTGTCTCCTTCCTCTCCCACTCCACATCCAGGGCCCCAGCCAGGCCTGTCTGCTCCGTCTTCACATTCTATCCAGAGCCCGACATGTCGCTGCCATCACCACAGCTATCCTCATCCGAACTGCCATTACCTGTTGCCCAGATTATTTTCACACTCTTCCAGCTGGACTCTACTTCCATACTTGCCCGCTATGGTGTGTACTTCACACACGGCATGGGAAGAGGTCTTTTTAAAACACGAAGTTCTATCTTGAGCCTCCTCCTCGCAGGCTGCCCAGCAACTTTCCATTGCAGAGCAATCCACGTCTTTCCTGTGGCTTTGAGAGTCTGTGTGGTCGGCTTTCCCTCCTCTTCTCTACTCTCATCTTCATGCCTCTTCTCCTAGCTCACTCTGCACCAGCCAGACTGGGTGCCCTGTTGCTCTGACAGGCTCAGTCCTATCCCCAAGCACTGCAGTCTCTGCCACCTCTGGCTCTTTCTCTCTTATTTTTAGGTCTCTTTTCAAAAGTCACCCCATTAGAGAGGCCTTCTCTCTCCATTCTACTTAAAATAGCAACTCCCCCTGGAATTTGCTATGCCCTTTAATATCTGTTTATCACCATCTGAAATACTATTTGTTCATAGACTCCTCAGCACCACTCACACCCACCAAATGGAAAACCCATGAGGACAAGGGCGCTGTTTTCTTCCCTGCTATCCCCATTCCCAGAGCAGGAGTGGCCTGTCGACACTCCCTTAACGGAGCAGTTAAACCACGTGACGAATGCAGAATGTCAGGCTGTAAGTTCGGTGGCAGGACACCCAGGAAAGAGGCAGGAGATGAGGAAAGGCTGAGAAGGGCTTCTATCGCGAAGATCCCGGGTGCTGTGCTACAGCTTTGAATTTCATCATCACCTAATCAGGAGCCATAGAAAAGCTTTAATCATGGAAATGAGAAAATCGTATTTCCATCTAAAAAATAAGCGCTGCCAACAGCCGAGAGAATACATTTGACATGAAGGAGATAGAAGGCAGAAGGGGGCTGTTGCAAAAGACCGAGAGAAACAAAAATCAAAAAATAGAATGACCCGGCGGGGACACGGCCAGCGCCTCAGCACGTGTGACGCTCTGGGTTCAACTCCCAGCGCCAAAACCAAGCAAACAAACCCAAAACAGAGTTATCGTGAGACCCAGAACTCCTGGGCGTACAATCAAAAGCACCGTGAGCAGGACAGGAAGAGATATCCGCACACCGTGTTCACAGCAGCACTGCGCACAACAGCAGACGGGCGGACACGGCCCACGTCCATCGGCGGATGACGGAATAAACAAAGGCGGTGTGTGGGGCAGCGGGAGCCCCTCGGCCACAGGAAGGAAGGCAGTTCCGACCAGGGCCGCTGCACGGACAAGCCTCCAGAACGTTATGCGGCGGGAAATAAACTTGCCACAGAAGGACGCTTGCTGTGTGACTTCACTCGCAGAAGGCACCTCTGTAGCCAAAGCCACGCGGCCACTCAGCGGAATCGTGGTTGACAGGAGAGAGAGTGTTCACCGGGCACAGAGATTGGGTGTTGCCAGGCGCGTGTATATTCCACGGCGCGATGGCAGTAGTGGTTGCACGACTGTGGGTTTGCACTTGATGTTATCATGCCGTACACTTAAAAATGATATAAGTGGTAAAATAGATTTTACCACAACTGTAAAAAAAAAAAAATCCCCGAGAAAGTCAACGCAAGCTGGAACCTGGGTCAGGGGAGGGAAAACAGTCAGGCGGAGGTGGAGCCAGAGACATAAAGGAAGCGTGAATCAGCAGGATTTTGAGGTCCACCAGCTCGGAGACTGGGAGAAGGGACACGGATGATCTCCACACTTCTAGTTGTGTGCCCGGAAGGGGTAGGCATGCTTCAGCAGAAGGAGGTGGAGGAGGAGGAGGGATTTGAGGAGAAAGAGGATGAGTTTGGTTTTAGATTTAAATCAAAGCAACTTGTGGATCTTCCAAACGGAGACGCCCAGTCGGCCTTTTAGAGACAACTCAGCATCTCAAGGGAGAAGTTGGGACCAGAAAGACAGATGAGGCGTTCCCAGCACATAGTCAGGGAACGAACGATGTCCCAGTGACAGTGTGTTGGAGGGAGAAGAGGGCGTGGGGGTAGAACCCAGGCGCTGGCAAAAGGAAGATGTGTCTACAGAAAGAGACAGGGAAGAAAGAGTTGCAAGCGAGCCGGGGAAGCACAGGGAGCTGACGGTTTTCGGATCGGAGGAGCGGACACTGCTGTCCGAGCCACAGCACATTCGAGGGAGACAGGCGCTGACGTGGGCCTCGATTCTCTCGTGGGAAGCTCCCTGGGGACACAATGGGGGTCCCTGGAGGAGTGGGGGAGGTTTTAGAAACAATTGCAGTGAAACTACCAAGAAGGAAGAAAGCGAGTCATCCACAGGAATTTGGAGAGGAAATAACAAATACGCGTACAATAGCATCCATCCTTACGTGTGTGTCTATGTACACACGTATGTAGATCAGATAAAATCTGCTGTAATGCAGACCTTCGATCCTGCTGAAGAGAAGAAGTAATCAGCTGAGGGGGCACCATTTGTCTTTAGGTGATGCCTTCACTCTGCCAGGGGCTTAGCCCATGTCCTCTTACCCCGCCCTGAGCAAAAGCAGAACACAACACAGCACCCCGCTGGGCCGGAGCGCTCACACCTGTTGTGGACGTGGCAGTGTTCTGCACTCTTAGCTTGCACAACAGTTACAGAACTCTGGCTCCGCCCGGGCGGCACAGGCCACTTCCCCTGCCTCCCGTGCAGCTAGACAGATGGGCTGGAGATCTTGGGTAGGGTATTCAAATGAGCTCTGCAAAGCAGACCAATTCAGCAGGGCGGTGCCTCCTTTTCGTCTTGTCTCCCTTCCTGGAAAGAAGATGTGATGGCTGGACCTGTGGTAGCCAGACTGGGCCCACGGAGCTATCGTGAGGATGAAATTTATATGCTAAGGAAGATAGCAGCCCCCGATGCTGCTACCAGGTGTCATCCCTTCCATGCAGTGTTTACCTGCAAGGTTGTCATACAGGAGAAAACAGGCCCCTGCTTGATTGGAGTTGGGTCTCTGCTGCCTGCTGCTGAGCACAAGGCCTAACTGGTCTGTCATCTTACATGCCTGATTTTAAAGTACTAACGCTGCCCAGCTCCAGCCTTCAGGAGAGCCACTAAATTCTGCAATATGAAGAGCACTGAAAAGCCGGCCGCTTGAGGATGCCTGAGATTCCTGGGGCAGTGGCCTGCGCCTTATTTCGCCACTTCAGAGAGGGCTTAGATTGCAGAATCTGAAAGAGATGTCTCGCGGCCTGGCTTGATTCTCGGAGGCATCCTGGGTTTTGATGGGGCTGAGAAGAAACAGGATGCAGGCGAACACGTGGGGAAGGCAGGGCCTCGAGGCCCCAGGACACAGTCACTGGCTGCACAGCTCGCCTCAGGGTCCTCCCAGGTGAGAGGCCAATCCTGAAACAACTGCTTCCAGAGCACCGCCAGCAAAGCATCATGCATTTTTTTTTTAATTTTTATTTTTTACCCAGAACATGCATTGGTACATTGTATACATAATGATCCCATTTATCATGGTTATGATGTCTCTTGGAGCATCGTGCATTTGACTGACATTATTTCATTCAATTTTTCTAACACCCTTGTGAACCTGGGTGGTGTTGTTTTCCTCTCACTTTACAGATGAAGAAACTGAGGCACAGAGATGTCAAGTAATCGGGAGACTTGAAATATGAACCAAGATCTGAGCCTGGAGCCTAAGTCCTCACGAGTGATGATTTTTAATAGTAACAGCCAACCCAAAACGAGCACTTTTCATGTGGCAACTGACTCACAGATACTAAACAACCCTGTGGGGTAGGCACAACCCCCGCCCCCATTTGATGGAAGACACTGAGGCAAAGGGAGGTTAACATAGTCACTCACGTGCAGTCAGACAGTAGGAGACCTAGAAGGTGAACCAGGTTCGTCTTACTCCAGAGCTAGCAAACACTGAGGGAAGACATTCATTTTTTCTAAATATTTTAAGGCCCCTCACTTTTTCCTTTGGATTTTCAAGACTGGGTCTCACTGTGTGGCCCAGGCTGGCCTTGAACATGCAGCCATCCTCCTGCCTCAGCCTCCTGAGTGCTGGGATTACAGGTGTGTGCCATCATGCCCAGCTTATGGCCTCTGAATTTTTAACCTATTAAAAAGCTACAAAACAACAGAGACCGTGCGGCACATTTTAGCTCTCTAGTGCTGCCCTGCTGTTAAGTGCAAAGGCCACATAAATGCACTCATATGGGCGTTCATGACACCCGAGATGCTGTTAGTCTCCTTCCTTATTTCACAAATTCGGAAATTCCCAAGCATGCTGGTCATGTGACTTGCTTGACTCTAATAAAAGGACAAAAATGAGACCCCGGGAAAAGCAGACCGCCGTTGGCCTGGTGGGCTTTCGTGGTGAGACGGAGGGCGAGCTGTGAAGGACCTGCAGACCGTGGGCTTGCAGGTGTTTTTAGGATGAAGCCATCTGCCCTCCTCCTCCCCAGGTTTGGAGCTGAGGAGCTCCGTCGTCACTGTGAAGAGCCAGGCACAATGGCCATGCTCGGGGCAGGCAGAGACGCCTGCATGGGGCCAGGACCATGGAGCATCCTGATGTTGGGCAGCACCCGGAAGGAGCAGGGCAGCGACTGAGGGTCCCCGGGATCATGCGTGCTGCCTGCAAGCAGAGTCACGGACACCAGCCGAGGCAGAGCCGGCCTGTGAGCACACACGGACAGGCTCCTGGGATGTCCTCTGAGGCTGTGTTTGGAAACAGCCCGTGGCAGGCTTTCACGCAGGGACAAGGCCGCGCACCCTGCACCGTTAGTGCCCCCACATGAGGTCCCCCCAGGCCTGGACCGCCGGTGCTGTGTCTGTCAGCGCTAGATTTTGCTTGGCTTCAAGCCTGCTGTTCTTTAAGAAAATTAGTGCAACAGTGAGAAACTATTTTCCACTTTTCAAACACTTGAGTTTTGTTAGAGTAGTAAATGCTCAGAAGGCACGCAATGATTTCTTAATACTCAGTAAGTAGAAATAAAGATTGGTGAGAGCCTTAAAAATATTCCTATTATTTTACTTGGAAAATATCCTAAGAAATAAGCAGATATGTAAACCATGATTGGTGTGTAAGAATCTGGAAAAATCACTCGCACACATACACACACACACACACCCTCTCGCCTTTGTAGGACTTCCTACCCACTGATGGTTCAGATAAGACCTCTACACCCATCAGAGTGCCCTGGCCACCACTGATTGGAGGAGACAGGCTGACCTGCGATAGGCCCACCCCTGTGTCAAACATCATTTATTGGGTCAGAAACGGTTCTTTTTCCAGCTGGGTTTGTACTGAAATAATGCTCATTGCAGCATTACTTATCATCGCCCAGGCCTGAGACACAGGGACACCTTGGAACTCAAGACGGGTTAAATAAATTGTGCTACTCCCACTAGTGGTGTCCTGTAAGGCAGCCATCCGACTCAGCCAGTCGGGTCATCTGCAGCGAAGGTCCTGGTTCTGAGCCCAGGAATTCTGCACCAGAACCTCCCACACACACACCTTCACTTCACAGCCAAGAGGTCTCTGTTCCCACCTGCTTCGGGCTTCCTGCAGGCAAGGCTGGCCATGGAACTCTGCACCCATCAGGGCTCGCCTGAGGACAAGAACCAGCGAGGTCTGTTCACGCAGGTGGCAGGAGGGAGAGGGGAAGGGATTCATTTTAAGGAATTGGCTCACATGAAGGTGAAGTCTGGGTGAGTCCACGGCCTGATGGGATGGGCCAGCGGGCTGAGGCTCCAGAGGGGAAGGGTGGCCATCCGGGCCCAGGGCCATCTGCTAGGAGACAGCTTCCTGCACAGGGAAAGGCTCCAACTTCACTGGATGAGTCCCGCTCCCACGATGGAGGGTTCTGCTTCTACTCTTAAGCCACCGATCTAAATCCTATAAACACCTTCTCAGAATCATCCGGAAGAAAGTGTCACCGAATATCCAGGTGCCATGACCCAGCCAGGCCTACAGATAAAATTACTGTCCAAACCCCTCATGTCGGCTCTGGGAACTCTGCTTTGTGATTAAAAAGCTACAGGAAAATGATGGCCTAAGTGACTCACCTTCAGAGACCAGCAGAGAGAAGGTCTGGGAAGCATTTCGGCGGCTGAGGGGACACACGTGAGTTATTGTAAGTGGCTTAAATTGAGCCTGTGCATTCTGGATTCCGAATGATGCTCTTATTTCTCCTTCCGACTTCAGGGGGAACCCACAGAGATAATAAGTCACACAGCTGCAGATCCACATCGTTCCACCTGCTCCTCCCACGGACACCAGTGCCTGAAAGGAAGCTGCGATAGGGAGGTAGATGAGTTAGATGCTCCGTCGCCGCTGCTACTTGTGTCGACACTGACCTGGACCACGGCAGCTATAATGCCCGCCGGTTAACTTGCTGTCGGCCAAGAGGGAGGAAAGAACCTGAACGTGGTTATGGGAGACTAGGAAAACAGTACATACTTTGATGTGTTTTATAAATCTCCTACAAAGCAACATTTTTATATAATAAAATGTTTCAAAATAACAAATATTTTTAAATATACTTGATGGAAAAGAGAAGGAAATCAGAGAACAGAGGTGAGGACATGAGAAGACAAATAGCAGAACTAAGAAAGACACAAAACCAGATTTCACCTTCTGCACCCCCCAGGACCCTGGCTGAACTTGACTCCTTTGTTCTTCAACTCGTGCCATCAGCCTGACCCTGAATTCTTTATTCCTGGCATTAACCATGATTTGGTCTTTGTCATCTATTTTTCTGAGCTCGACCTCTGAAATTGAATCTGATTAATTTTATAATGAATGTTTACAGAGAAAGTCTGAGCCTTTTCCCCTGATAGATGAGTGAGGCTGCCCTTGGAATATTGATTTCTTAGTTATTTTGCCATTTCTCGTTTATAACATCATAAATTACAGGGCTGGATGATATTTTGGGGTTCGCTGAGTTCAGCTCTCTGCGAATTCGGAAGCTGAGGTGGGTCAAGGGCTTCGGGATGTGAGCAGAGACCGCAGCACCTTGTATCCCTCGCTCTCTGCTGCATTCCGGGGCAGGAGAGCTTGCAGACCGAAGATCAGATCTCAGGAAGAAGCGGGTCCCTTCCTGCCCACAGAGAGGCCGCTGGCTCCTCCTACACTGCGCACGTTTGGTACTCTGGGAACTCATGGCTCCATGAGATATTAAACAAAAGGGCTCACGAGGCCAATCCGGCCCAAGTGAAGGCTCAGCAGACCGGAGACCAGGTTTCTCTGGATGATCATCAGAGCCATCCCCGAAGGGCTCAGACAGACACATTATGCTTTCTGCAAAGCCAGTTCGGGGCACCGGCCTGATTGCTGGATAAATCACACAGGAAACTGAAATAAGCTCAGGGAGGGCACAGGCAGGGTACATTGCAGGGGAGCAAACAGCTCTCTGCTCGGTAGAGAAATCACCGGGCAGAGGCCGAAAGGAATCCCAAGGACCATCCGGGGAAATTAAGGCGAGACCAGGAAGGAGAGGAGAGTGTATATGAGATGCATGAATCTAAAGCGTAAGTTGATGGCTGAGGCGCTGCAGAATTAAAAGAAAGTAAGAAGCGGAGAGCTGGAGACCAGGCTGAAAGGAGACTGGAGTTGCAAGGGAGGCAAACCTGAGCGTGCGCTCACCTCTCCGCACTCCTCGGCCTGCTGACTATTCTTAGCACCAGGTCGGCTGACGGCCACAGAGCATGGAGGGGTGCTAAGTGCTGCTCAAGAAGAAGTGACTCTTGCTGCAGTCCTCGCTAGCCCTCATTTATTGCCTTATTCATTGAGTCCAAGCATATTTATTGAGCATCTAGTACATACCAGACACTGTGCTGAGATGTATAATATGAGAGGTTGTTCTGGCCCCCATCCTTGGTACATTAATACTCTAACAGGGGAAGGATAATATACCACAAAGTCACGAAAAAGGGACCACGGATATTAGCTCTGCTACAGCTTGGGTACCGCTACTATTCTGCACATAAAGCTGAATAAGAGATGTTTAAAAGAAGAGAGGTTCGTTTTATTCATGTAATAACTACAAGCAAACAGAGCCTATTTTCATACTTGCAGAACAAACACAGGCTGTCCAGAGAAGTTGCAGCTCCTCCGACATGACACCAGTCCCGCCTGGGTCCATCTGTCTGGACAGGCAGCGTGGCTTGATGCGAAAGTGTGGGGATGTCAGCACCAGGCTGCCTGAACCGCTGCCCCTTCCCAGCTCTTAGTCAAGTTTATCATCAAGTCTCGGCCCTGCTACTTATTAGTTGCGCAATGTTGGGAAAGGGACCTACTCTCCCTCCAGTTCTCCAGCTTGCTCAGCTGTGGAGTGGAGATGCAAACAGCAGCCCCTCCCTGGTCTACTGGAAAGACGGATGGTTTAGCACACGGGGCTCCTGGTGCATGCGGTGGGCAGGATGTGTTACTGCAGTTAGTAATACCAGCACCCTGCCAGCCTTGACAGGTCAGACTTCGCCCTCGTGCGGGGCCCCTCATGGTCTGTCGCAAGAAGGTTACACATCCTTGGGTACCACACGGTCTTCTGGGCAGGAAGGAGGGAGAGGGCCCAGTGGCAGGCCAGCACAAAGCTGCCCTTTCACAAGCAGCAACAAAGACGCTTCCCTGAACGTCACCTGCCCACCGCCGTCATCTCAGTAGACAAACTGTGTCACAGGCCACACCTGGCTGGAAGGGGAGAGCCAGGGTGGTTGGGGAGTTTGAAATCATGGTTGGGGGGTGGGGACTGGGATATGGGCATAGTCTGCAGTGACTCCACTGGGAGGCAGCCCGTTCACGGTTGCTAGACTTCCGTTTTGATTGTGTCCTTCCTCCCCTTGACTACAGGAACGAAGCCGGCCAAGATGAATGGTCCCTGTGTCTCATCCACCCTCACCCACCGGATCTCATTTCCTCCACTCAACATAAGCCACCTAAAGCCCTTTAGTTCCAACCATTCCAGTCAACGCCACCATTTTCCACTTTCCTGGTGGCTGCGGCACTCTGCCCTGAGCTGCAGAAAGTCCTGGAAGTTGAGAAGTGATGCCTGACCTTGTAGACCATAAACTCTTTTTGACAAGTAGTGGCCCAAATGAAGGAATTTACGATCCCTGTAGAAAGAAACTTGGCTTTGAGAATTAGGACCCTTAGAAATGCTCCTACCTTTAGCCCAGCAATTTTATTCCAAGACTCTTCTCAATGAACAGTTGGAAAGCTGGGCGAAAATTATGTTCCTAAAGCTGTTGACCACACACTGTTTTCAATAGCCAAAAAGGTCACACAACTGATTATTAAACAATCACAAAATTGTGTCTGTAAGGAGTTGTTAATGTTGAAAGAAACATTATGGGGTAATTTTTGTTATGTTTTTCTGTTCGTGTTTTTAGTGTTATGAGATATTATGAGAAAACGTTCATCATCCATTATTAAGTTGGGGTGTGGAGCTTACAGATGTGCCAAGCCCCTGTACCATCTAGTAATGAACGTACGGCCTCTGGTGAAAGTTCCAACTCTGCAGCTCACTGGTTACTTGTTTTAGGTCAGTTTCCCCAATCTCTCTAAGCCTCTGCGTGCAACGTGGAAAGATGGAAGGAGAGGGGGAAAAAAATTTAAGAGGAAAGAAATGCCTCAGCAGGGTGCACAGTGGGAATGGAGGTAGAATTCTTTTTTGGGGACAGGGGATTGAACCCAGGGCTGTGCAAGTGCTCTACCACTGAGCTACATCTGCAGCCCTGTGCCACTTCTTTACAACAAAATTGCTATCGACTCACCACAATAAGGCATCCTCACCCACCACCCCAGAGAGCAGAACGGAAAGTACTCTCACTGTGGTCGCCAGCGACGTCTAGGTTGCTGCTCTAGTTTGGATCTCAGATGTCCCTGTATGGTCATGGCTTGGTCCCCAGCTAGGTACTACTGGGAGGTGGCAGAAACTTTAAGAGGAGGGCCTCTTGGGAGGTCTTTGGGTCACCAAGTGTGTTCCCTTGAAGGAATACTGGCATCTGTATCCCTCTTCACTTTCTTTTGCTTCCTGGCCACAGGTTGAGCAGCTTTGCTCCACCTCTGACTCCCTGATGTGATGTGCTGCCCCCTGCAGGCCCAGAGCAACAGGGCCAACCCACCATGGACCAGAACCTCCGATACCATGAGCCAAGAGAAAACTCTTCTCTTCATAGGTTAACTAGCTTAGGTATTTGCAATAGTGACAGAAAGCTAAAGTCATTTGCCAGATCCAGTATTGCTATGTTGCTATCCCTGACTATAACTTGACCTCTCTGAGGTATGGAACCATCAACAGCACTTACCTCTTGAAACTCTCATCTTTCTTGCCTCCTCCTGACTCTCTCTTTGTCCTCATTGGTCACTTCTCACTTCCCTTATTGGTCACTACTCATCTGCTCCATCTGTAACTGTTGGGTGTTCCATAACAGTTCCTGGCCTTCACTTCTACCTGTGTGCTGTATTTCAGGATGACTCTTGAATTTTCATCTCCAGTCAGATTCCAATTGCATTCACCCAACATCTCAGACATAGGAAATCCAGAAAGGAGACTCTTGTTCTTCCCACTGAGAAATCTATTTTCCTGCTCTCTCTCTCCTTTCTTAGTAAATGACACATTCACCCACTGAGTTGCTCAAGCCCCGAACCCAGGCTCCACCTGTGTTCTTGCACTCTTTCAAGCCCCTCACCGCCCCTCCATACTGGACGCACCAGAGTCCTTGCCGGCTTCCGCGGCAGGGCGTGCCGCTTCCTCCTGTCTGCACTGCTCTGGCCCGAGCCACACCATCGCCATCTCTTGCTGCAGTTGGTTACCAAACTGGTTTCTTAGCTGGTCCCTGTCCCCATTCTTTCCTCCCGTATTAGTTTCCTGGTACTCTAGTAAAAAAATTACCACACACTTGATGGCTTAAAAACCAAATGTAAATTCTTATACTTCTAGAGGCCAGAAATCTAGAACCAAGATGTCAGCAAGCCCACACTTCCCAGTGAGGGCACCAGGGGAGAATCTGTGATACTTGTACATGTTGCCTTGACTGGGCCCGCTGCCCCCAGATATTGGTCAAACATTCTGGGGCTTCCACTGATGGTGATTATGGATGAGATAAATATTTAAACGGGCAGGCTTTGAGGAGCAGATGTCCCCCTGTAAGGCAGGTGGGCCCCACGGGGCAGCATACCCTCCTCTAGATGTGTCACTCTCCCCATCTCCCAAGTGGCCCCAAAAGCTAACGGTTCTGAGTGGGCCCAGGACACGGAAAGACTCTGCAACAGCCCAAGGGTGCTGTGCAAGCTTCTCTGCCTCTTGGGCCATCCCATCAGCAGGTCCAACGGTGCTTGAAGTGTTCAGGGCTGGTTGGAGGACACGTGGAGCGCTGGTCAAGGGCCCCTGAGGGTGGATTGCAGTGTATGCCCTCAGGCCCACACACATCTATTGGTTCCATCTCTCTAGAGAACCCTGACTAAAACGGGCAGCCCCTGCCCTTCCTGTAGCTTCCGGCGACTCCAGGCATTTCTCGTCTTAGGGCAGCGTCACTCCAACCTCTGCTTCACCTTCACAGGGCCTTCTCCTTGTGTGCCCGCTCTTCTCCCACTGCTGTATGGACACTTGTCCCTGATTTAGGGCTCATCAGTGAGTCCAGAATGATTTCAGTTTGAGATTTGTAATTATATCTTCAAAGAATCTTTGCAAAATAGGGTCGCATTCATGGAACTTGGGGTGTGGGCAAATCTGTTTAGGGCCACCTTCAACCCACTACTGTCCATCCTCCTTCCTTAGGGATACTGACCTTTTATAAATCAGTCAGTGTCCCTCTATGCGCCTTCACATTTTTCAGTGGACTCCCTTTGTACTTAGAAACAAATGCAACTCACAACTGTGGCCTCCAGCATACTTCAACCCTGACCTACCTCCTGCCCCCTGAGCTCCAGCACGCCAGTCTTCTGCCAGTTTCTAGAGCCCCCCGATTATTTCCCCTCGGGATATCTGTGTCTCCCATGCTGTCTGCTAGGATACCATGTTGTCATTCTCTTGACACCATTTTGTCCTGTAAGTCACAGCTCAAACTTCACCACCCCAGCAATGTCCTTCCCAGAGCACACGACCTAAATTAGCAGTCTTCCCACATTCCCTGGCTCTGTGTCCGGTTTAATATTTGCTTTCTAGTTTACGATCCATGTTCTAGGATTGCAGAGACCTTATCTGTCTTATTCACTGCTATATTTCCTAGTGCCTACACACAGCAGAAGTTTGAAAATACGTGTAGGATAAATAAATAGTACATTAATAATGATACAAGCAGCACTAAGACTAATGACTTTCATTGTACAGTGTGGTAACGTTGACAAACGTAGAGCTTGAGCGGGCTTTGTTGAGGTTGTTGCTATTATCCTGGAGGTTGAGGTCCAAGCCTGAAGACAAAAGGTGCTAACAACCCAGTATCGCAGCTCAAGGATCTTTCCAGAAGTCCCTAGCCATCGGGATCATGGGCCTCCTTGTAGGTCTTGGTGCACACACTCCGTCTGTCTTAGTTACTTTTCTCTCATTGCTGAGACAAAAAACCCGACACCCAAAGTTAAGAGAAGAAAGGTTTACTTAGTGCTCAGTTTGTGGAGGTTTCAGTCCACAATCGGCTAGATCCGAGGCAGGGTGGCCTGGTAGACAGGCAAAAGGCAGCAAGGCAAGCAAGGGAGTTACCAGCTCCTTCCTGTGCCTTATATCTTCTCCAGGCTGCCAGGATTAGGGCGGTGCCACACCAGTCAGTGGACTGATTTAGTAACCACACACCCTTAATCCCTGCGTCACACTCTCTAGATCCAGCCACCTCTGAAAAACCCCCATCGTGAGGCTTTGGGGGGACATCTAGACACAAACCATAACACCATCTACTACAGCTCAGCCCTCACATGGGACTCAGTGACCATGAGAAGGGGAGAGAAAAAAAAATCACAGGCTTTCAAGGCAAGGGAGCACGTGTGGTAAGAGGCCATCCCTTTCCCTGAGCCAGGAAAGCCACTTAGGATGGCAACTGTTCATGTGCTGAATCATGTTTTCCTAACTTCGGGTGCAGGGATTTGAGGTGGGGCCTTTGGGAGATATTTCAGTTTAGATGAGGTGATGAGAGCGGAACCCTGATGAAGAGATTGGTGCCCTTACAAGAAGAGAGAGACCCCAGAAAGCTCTCTCTCTCTCTCTCTCTCTCTCTCTCTCTCTCTCTGTCAAGTGAGAACACAGAGAGAAGTTAGCATCCTGTAAGCAAGGAAGATGCTCCTACCAGACCCAACCAGGATGGCACCTTCACCCCATATTTTTTGGCCTGCAGAATGTGAAATTTAATTTCTCGTTTAATCCATCCAGTCTGGGGTATTTTGTTTCAGCATCCCAAACTGGCTAGGACATTGGTGGTGCTTGCAAGAAATGCTTCCCCTTCTCTGTGACTTGTTTGCTTATCTCTGCTACCCGCTGGGCCCACTATCAAGCTGTCCCAAAGATAATGTGTGAGAGGGGTCCTAGAGAACACCCTAGAAGTCTAGGAGTGGCCCATTGAACTTTTCATCCCTCTCCCCCATGGAAAAGAAGAATGGGTACTTGGGGTTGCAGCCCTGGACCTTGGGACCTTTGGAAACAGACTCGTGTTCATGTGTCTATTATGAAAGGTAGGTGCTTTGGTGGAAGGGAAGGAAGGAGAAGAAGGATCCATGGTGCAGTCTGACACCACTGGAAGAAGACAGGGCGAGGCCCACTCCAGCCCGTCCCCTGTCGCCTTCAGAGGGTGCAGAAGGCCTTGGATGTTTCTGAGATGCTGCATACTACCAAGGTGTGTAGAAGAGCAGGAGTCTTTGAGCAGAACCTCTAGGTGAAGGGATGGTGCCAACCAGAGGAGGTGGTCCTCAGACCAAAAGACGAGAGTGGTGACCCCAAGAAATATTATGCACGTCACCTGAGGGAGACCAGCGCTCAGCACAAGGCACTAGCATCGGCTAGAATCAGGCACGATTGAAGGGAGGCAAGCTGCAAGTGCGTTACACTGTCCCCTTGTGGACAACCACAGAAGCCTCCTGCCCCAGCCTGCCTTCCTGGACTCAGCTGCCTAAAAACCCAGGGGAAGAAGTGCAGGTGGCTACCTCAATGCCATCTTGGCCATTCACGCCAAGGTCCCGGAGCCACAAAAGATGTGATCTGCTGGGGCCAAGAAGAGAACTTTTAATCAAGTTTGATATTGGGGTTGTGGAAATGAACAGAGCTGTCCCTTCAAGTCTAAAACAAGACTGCTCATATCACCCAGGTGACTAGAAACTTATTAAATCTGCCCAAGATAGCACCAAGGGAGACCTACCCAGGGGCTCAGAGGACACTAACATAGCACAGGTGGAAGGAACGAACGGGAAAAATAAAATTGTACCATGACTCTTATATTCAAAAAGATTGAGAGTCTCCAAAGAACTAATTCTGTAGACAGGTTTATTAATTTGGGTCTCCAAATTGGTCTGTGAGGTTTGTTATTACTCTCCCATCTTCCAGATGAGAAAGGAGATACCCAAGAGCCCTGTTGGATGATTTGTCCAAGATCATGAAGCTAATCAGTAGTGGAACCAAAAGCTCGGTGAGAAATCTGATTGTCTTTTCAGTAACAACAAAATCAGTATTGCATTTCACGAAGTGGTTATAATGGAACCAAACCCTGAACGAAGGACTTTAGTTGCTGCTATAGTTAGATCTGGAATGTTCCCCAAGGATCCATGGTTAGAGCTGCCCCACACCTTACAGGAGCTCACGTCATCTTTACAACTCTCTTCCAAGGCAGATTCCCCTCTCGTGCTGTAGACGAGGGGGCTTCTGTCACTGCCAGCCTCCAGCACAGCCAGCTGCAAACACTGCACTCAGGTGGGTGAGACACAGCCCCTGCTTCCTCTGGCTCACAACAGTGTGCAGCAGCTCACAACCAGGACAAAGCTGAGTCATAAACCAGCTAGAGGCTTGCTAGACACCAATGGGAGACGTGGTCTGCAACAGGATTGGACTCGAGGTTGTAAACGAGGCATGTGGAGGTGGGGTGTGGCCCACGGGCTCGAGCAGGAAGTAGCATTCTTACCTGGTTCTCAGAGGTCTCCAGATTTGGAAGGCTGAGAATGGAAGTACTGAGCTGGGACCCCAAGGATTGGAACAGGGAAATATATGAGCAGGGAAGACGTGTCATTCACCGCTCTGTGTTCTGCAGTGTGTGGGACACTGGATCCAAAATTCAAGATTTTAGAGCAGATGAGTGACACATCAAAAAGCTGAAACATTAAGAATACACTTATTTTGGAATAGCTTTAAATTTGTAAAAAGTTGCAAAGATAGTACAGAGAGTCCGCATGTACCCCAACCCAGTGATCCCCATGGCTAATATCGTACATGTCTCACGACTAAGAAACCAACATTGCAATTACTATAAACTAAGTGGCGCGCATTAGAGTTCAGCAACTTTTTCCTTAACGTCCTCTGTCTTTCCCAAGATCCAACCCGAGGACCCACCGTGCATTCTAATGCTGTGTCTCCAAGGAAGCGGTGGGCAGCCTGGGGACGAGACCAGCTCGACGGGAAGTGTTCAGATCCAGGCTGAGAAATCCAGCCAAGGAGAAGACGATGGGAACGAGGGAGGGAGCAGGAAGACATAGTGATCCAGAAAATAATCTGCCTGGGTAAGAATTAAAAATAATCTGTTAGTCTCCTTGCTGCTTCTAGAATTCAAAGCCTGCTCCTGATTAGGAGACCTTGTCGCAAGGTTTTCTCTGACCCAGTTTCTATTCTCTCCCTAACAATTTATATGCTTCCTACTCGGTTTTGTATTATTCTCCTTATCACTCATCACTAACATGCTAAATTATTGACTTACTTATTTTTTATTTCTTTCAAGAGCACACAGATTTTGTCTGCTTTGCTTATTTCTATACCCTACAGCCTAGAATGTTGCCACACACATAGGAGCCCGTGCTAAAGGCTCCAGCCCAAGAGACCCAGGGCCTTGAGTCCGGGTGACGAGGGAATGGTGGCCTAGCTGGAGGAAATGACACCTCGGGAGCGTGTGAACTTGACAAGAAAGACTCAGGACCTGACCTTCGTCACCGAGTCACGCCAGGGTGGCTGTCATGAAATAAGGAGGAAAGGAAGAAAATCCTAGACATGCGATGTCCCCCACCCCCTGCCAATGAGCTCTGCCTGAATCCAGCCCCCCCGGGCAGGCCCCGTCCCCTCACACCCTCTGGCACCATGTCACCCTCCCCGAGGCCCCACGACGCTGAGCTAGTGTCAAGTCCCCAAGTCAGTCTGGGAAGAGAGGGTGCAGTCTTGTCTTAGCCTGGATTCCGCCCTGCACTAGGGTATTCTCATTCTCAGAGCGCCACCTCCTGGTAAAGGGCTTTCCAGCGACAGGTAAAGTGCACTGGCCGAGGGTCTGGTCGCTTTGCTTGATCCTGAGCTTTAGGAAGTGTGCTTCAGGAAAGCTATCAGGGAATATTTAAAAATAAAACCGCTCCCATAGAAGGGTTTCTGTAACGGCTTTGCCATTTACAAAGGAGAAGGGTAGAACGTTGCAGGCTTTAGCCAGTGTTTATAAGAAAGAACCGGCCGTTTAATTTGTCCTTTACCAGAGATTGCTTGCTTCATAAACCAAGCGCTTTCCATAAAGGTCATGCATGTTAACCAAACCTGAATGAAGGGATTTACATTTTAATTGCAGTAAGGGACATCCCTGCTTTAAAGAGTCCCCAGGGGGATCTTCTCCCGATGCAAAATAATCACTCCCAAATGTTTGCTTTTAAACTCAGCCTCTCATTTGATTCAAATCTGTGCCCACCTGTTCATGTGATGTGGGTCCCAAGAAATTTTCAATGACAGCCTGTAGCTTGCACCTTCTCAGAAAACAAGCCAAACACACGCAAAGCCCATTTTGAGCTGGCCAGGAGGCGTGCGAGGGAGGTTATTTATGAGGTGCTGAGCCAGCCCGATCAGGCGGGCAGCCCACAGGGCGCCACACTCCTGGCCCTCCCGGAGGTCCCTACCCGCCATCGCTGGCTTGTCCAACGCTGTCCCTAGCGGGCACCTCTCTCTCCAGGGGCTTGAAATCATGGTTTAGAGGGACTCTGCTGTGGCTCCACAAGTAGCCTACCGCCAAGGAGAGGAATCTGGAGTGAGACAGAATCAGGAGGTACCTTACTGTAGGAAAAGGGGGCTGTTTCAAAGGGCTCCGTTCTGACTCGGCTGTGGGGCGGGAGGGGACAGCCCTAATGATGAGATCGGAAGGCCTCACTGCAACCTGGAGTAGATAGCTCGAGGCCGAGAGCCTTTACAAATGATTTTCTATTTTTCTTCCAAGAACAGAAGGTTTTGGGAAATCTAAGGATAATATAAAATAGTTAAAAGCTTGAGTTCTGAGTTCAGAAAGAACTAGATTTAAAACTCAGTCCTGTCTCTTACTCGTCGTCATTTAAAATGCTGGGTACATTACTTCTCTTCTGTGTGACTTGATTTTCTCAGCTATATAATGGAATAATAAGAGCACTTTAGCCACTAGGCTGTTGTCAAGATCAGGTGTAACACACATCATTGGGCTCCTGATAAAGGCTTAGTAAGTGACAGTGACCATTATCAATAATAATGACATGAAATCCACCCGTCCCTTGGGCAGCACTGACAAGGAGAGTTGAAGGCCAGTGGGAGCTAGTGGAAAGGACAGGGCGTTGGGTTGGAAACAGAAGCCCTAAGGCTGGTTTGGAATGGTCCATGTGACTCCAGGTAGCCCAGCTGGTTCCCTTCGGGCCTCAGTTTCCTCAACTGTTAGATAAAATCACTAATGCACTGGTTCTTTTCCAGCTTCAAAATTAAATCAATGACATCGGTTGTTTGAAAAATAGTTGTACACTTTTGAGTACTAGAAATATGTTATTATTACAACAAAGATGGGGGCTGGGGATTTAGCTCAGTGATTAGAGTGCTTGCCTTGCAAGCACAACATCCTGAGTTCAATCCTCAGCACACACACACAAAAAAATACAACAAAGATGATTGTTCAAAGTCTATAAAACATTTCGACCGAGTCTTTTTGTTGAGTGTTTTCCTCCACATCGGCGCTATCACAAATATGCATCCTGGAACACAAAGCCTTCCTCATGGATGGTTATGAAGGATGGGAGTGGAAACGAGGTCAGGGAAAGCATCGGTGGGCATTGGTGGCCAGACGTGGGGAGCCCCGTGAGGCTGTGTCAGGGCCGCTCGGCAGGGCCAGGCAGCTCCAAGGATTTAGCGTGTTAGCTTCCCCAGGAGCAACTGCCCCCAAGAGCAACTGCCCCAAGAGCAATTGCGCTATGTCGGAGCTGCCCAGAGAATGAGCAAATATTCCCCAAGGATCAGACCTTCACCAACACCTTGTACCTCTCATACCACTGAGTGCAGCACATGGGGAGATGGATGATTTTGTAACCTTATAACCAAATCAGATGCCAGAGTGAGGTGAGACCAGAAGAGAAGTTTGGATCTAGAAATGTGATTTATGACTTGTCTTATTCCAATAGGTGCTATCGATTCTCTCGGTAGACTGGGGATAGGCACAGTGAACGCAGCCAATTTGAAGGCAGCCAGCCTGCTGAGCAGAATTCTCTTTTCCAGAAAATTTGACTCCATCTAAATAATGAATCAATCCAAGGGAAGACTCTTAAGAACCAGAGAAAGCCAAATTGTAGACACTGTATATTAACCTTGAAAAGAAAGTATGCTGAAATAGAGGAATTTTCCAGTAAAATCTGTATTTTCTTTACCAGATAACTTGTTTGATTGGCTGTGCTGTAAGAAAATAAATGAATCCTACTGTAAAGCAATGCTTAGGCCTGAGAACTACTTTCTAGCTCCACGTAGACAATCAACAGCACATATTTTGAATATGAAACTAAAACTATTCATAGGAAAACTATATTAACAAAAAAAGGACTTCTTTAATCCCAGAATCCAATGTCTTCCAGTGTTCTTTGTATGTGTCTGTATGTTGATATGAATAAAATTGGGGTAGAATGTCAACTGATCTTTTTAAATGGATGTAAAGAACATTCTGGCATATTTTTGAAAATCAAAAAGACTTCTGAGAAATGAATAATGAACAAGTTAAAAAAAAAACTGAACCTTACAATACTCAAGACCCAGGTGGGCGCTTGACTATGTTAGGGGCTCACGGAATGCTCCCCAAAGTCCCTGGGACTGAAGGAGATGGACAGACCCTCAAAAGCGAGGTCGCTCTGACCTCACCCTGCCTTTCTGGGAGAGAGCAGGGTGCAGAGGTCAAAGAAACTCCAGACCTGTGTGGTCTGAACGGAGACCTGAAGGCCCAGGTTCCAAAGAGTCTTGCCCTGTCCCCAGGGATGACAGCCACTCTGAGAATAAGAGTCCCGGCAGAGAGCTTTTTGGGTTCCCTCAGTCAGTCAGCTGCCCTTAAATCAACCATTTTTGTCCAATCACATTTCTCCACAGCTGTTTAATTTTCATCACATTGAAGCATCGAATATCGTAGATGCCTTCCCCTGCGTCTTTAGATGTTCTTTCTGAAGCCTCCCGTGATATATAAAAGTTCAACTAAATTTCTGATGCTTTTTCCTTATTAGTCTGTCTTTTGACAGGAATGTTGGCCATTACCCTTAAGATGGGGGAGGAAAAGGACACATCTTTCCATCCCTACAATTGATATTCTAGAACTTAATTCCAAAAAACAAAAATAATTTCTAATTTAAAAGGTATTATCTTCTTTTATCTTCTTTTCAGGGATTTTTTTTCTGTCTGCCCTATTTGTGTATTTTTCAGGCTTAAAAAAAAAATTCTAATCTCTTCCACAGCCTGAGACCATTTAATTATGTCGTGTGCGTTTTCTTGTGCTCCCATTATTGGAAAGAGACTTCTGGGCACACACACCTCATGTAATCACGAAGGTCCTCATTAAAATCAAGGAGGCTCGATCCCAGAAGTTGTGCCCAGCGCAGATGGCCTGCGACCTGCCTGCAGGCCTGCTGTGTGAGTGACTGGGACCAGCACGTGAGGACATCACCACGCCTTTGTCCGGAGATTTACTGCACCCTTCGTGGGAAGAATAAAAGAAGAAACATAGAAGGAAATGGCTAGTTCAAAGTCCAGATTCTTATTTTATGTATGTAAAATGTCCAGGTTGCTACAAGATTACCACAGTTTCCAGCCCTGCCCGGACAGCGGTTCTTCGTGCAGGTTCTTCAACGGTTCTGTCAGCCTGCAGGAGGAAAGCCGCACGCAGAGAAGGTTGCTTGGTTAGACGAAAGCAGCACGAACGATCTACACAACGTCCTCGGTTTGTTTTTTCACAGAAAGCCTTATCGTAAGTTCAGTAATTCTAGTTAATCTACCAAGATAATGTAATTATGTTTGAGTTTATAAGGTGCTCAGCAATGATCTCCTATTTTGATGTCAGTTTTTCAATAAAGTGTTGATTATGGAAAGAAAGAGAGAGAGGAAGGAAGGAAGGAAGGAAGGAAGAAAGAAAGAAAGAAAGTCAAGGAAAGCAGATGACAGACGATGCTGTGCGGCCCTGAGACAGAAGGGATTGCATTGTCCAGTGAGAATATGAGACTGTAATTAAAACTGATGGAGTAAAAGAGACACCACAAAGATCTATATATCGATAACATTCAAATGAGCCCTTTTCTTGCTTAAGATCCGAGGACTTGGCTTCTATCAAAGTGGCCGTGTGGGCTCTGGGAACTCGTAGGGATTCAGAAACACGTGTCATTTTAATGACTCACAAGAGCTGCATATGTCACATTGGTGTGTGAAACGTGGCCAGGTTCCCATGCACTATCTACGCAGGGTGCATGTGCAGCAATCCAAGCAGCGCTGGTCAGCTTTCCCATTGCTGGGAAGAAATGTTCGACACCCACAATTTAAAGGAGAGGTTTAATCTGGTTTACAGTTCATGGGATTTGGTCCATGGCAGCAGAAAGCTGCTAATCCTGGGGAAGCCAGGAAGCTCGGTGTGAAGGGAGGAGCCAGGGAGGAGATACACCCTCCAAAGACACGCCCCCAGGGACAGACCTCCTCCCACCTGCCCCACCGCCTCACAGCACATTTAACTGTGAGCCCGTGAATGGGTGAATCCACTGATGAGCACAGCGCCGCACGGTCCAATCTGCAAAAGCCCCACCTCTGAGCACAGGAGACTCTGGGGAGACATCCTCGACCCAAATGATAACAAAAGCCAAAAGGTGGGCTGTGCTGCAGAAAGGAAGCTTAAAAGTTTCATTGTGTTAACCGGGTTTGGATTCACAGGGAGAGAAATCTTTCGATATGAAAAAAACTAGGGTGCAATGAATACTGTGGACTATTCCAGTAAATAACAAGGACCAACACACATCGCGCGCTTCCCCTGTGCCAGCTGCTCCCGTGAGCTGACTCCCCTAATCTTGACAACAGTCCTGCCACGCTCCCCACTGTGCAGGTGAGAAACTGGAGAACAGCTAGAAAGTGGCAGGGCGTGGACCCAACGCCAGGAAGCCTGGTCCAGAGATCTGTGTCTGACAGGACCTTGTCCTTCACTCTGCGCAAAAAGAGCAAAGATTCACCGAGGGCAGATTTCAGGTCTCACGCTGGTGCTTGGTCTCAGAATTCACTAGAAACTGCTTCCTGGAGAGCTACTCTGATTCCCTGGGCCCCGTTGGGTCCATTTTCTTTACTCCCCCTCCTGTGCCATGTGCTTTAACCCTCGTAACCCAAATGATCATTTTTGGAAAGGACTCACTGACGAATGTCCTCCTCAGTGGAATTCTCCAAGAGGGCAGAGACCAGGACTGCTTTGCTCACCACTGCGGTCTCGGAGCAAGGCACAGAGCAGACGCGTGCGAAATCCGTACTGCCTGGTGAGTAATTAAGCTCAGCAAATCTGCCCTTGATCACCAGAGATAGAGAGCACATGTTGCCATCTGGGAAACCATCGTGTTGAGAAAACAGTTAACCAAAACAGAGACAGCAGGTCCCCAACACAGATCGGACACGACACCTGCTGGTGGTTTCGTGTATGGAGGCGAGGCTGGCTGCAAACAGGGAACGCACAGCATGGCCCGCTTGCTCGCAGCTAGCACCCACCTACTCGTCCTTCCAGGCAGCATTTCCTGGGCTCTCACTCGGTGCCATTTTTAGGGGGACTGGACAACACGGAGTACAAACGGTCATTCCCAGCCTGACGAGGGCTGGCTGCGAACCTCTGAAGAGGGGAGGACTAAACCCCATTTCTTCTACAGCTCTTCTAGGCCCTACGTCTTCAGCAACATAGAACCCTGCATCAGTCCACCCAGGATGTTTGTTATTCACGGGGCTTTGCAAAAAGAAGTAGCCAATCCCAAAGACCTTGTTGGTTTAGCATAGCTTGGCTCTCTGTTTTACCATGGACTTCGAAGGAGCATAATTTATCTTTACCAATTTCGCTACGTTTGTTCCATTTGGAACCCTGGACTTGTATTCTAATTCCAATTTAATTTACTCCTTTAACAGATTTTTTAAAGGTAGGATCTGGCCATGTGGCCCAGGCTGGTCTTGAACTTCTGAATTCAAGTGATCTTCCCACCTCAGCCTCCCGAGTAGCTGGGTCTAAGGTGCGCCACCGCCACACTCCACCACCCGACGCATGTCTATGGAAGACTCGTCATATGCCAAACACTGTCCGTCACTGCGACACCAGAGCAAAACAGTCAGAACCCGCCTCACAGCATAGACCAGCTCCCAGTGTTTGTGGGCAGCTGCAAAAATAGCGGGAATCTACGGCCCTTTCACGAAATTCAGGAGTTCTTTAAAATCCGTTAACTGGTAAACAGAACTGGATTTTCACTTTTATGTGCATTGTTCATTGTTTTCAGCAGATTCTTAGTCAACCCCAATCTAATGGTTGAGGTGAGACAAAAATACATGCAGAAGTCACAACCAAAGCATAAACAAATCATCCAACTGGCTGTTTTGATGCACCACGTAATCGGGACCAGGCAGGGGTGGCAATGACATAGTTACCAAAATATCTGGTTCAGAAATCCTGTGTGGAGACTATTCGAAGAGAACAAAGGTCGGGCATAATAGACCTGTTTTTGTTCCGTATCATTCTCTCCTCCCTCCCTGTGATATGATGATACTTGCACATTCGTGCACATGCACACACACACACTCACACTCCAGGGTTGGCCATGCAGCTTGTTTTGCCTAATGAAACATGCATGGAAATGTTGGGGCCTTGTCCAAGCAGAAGCATTCGGAGATTTCTGTGGTTCTGCTCCGATCTGTCCCAAGTGCAGAGCATCCCTCCAGCCCAGATCCCAGAATGGGAAAGACATAGCACAGAGCTGCCCCCTGAGTGACTCATGTGGATGAGAGGTAAACCTTTGTGGTTGTACATCACTGAAATTTGGAGAGTTATTTTTTATTGTACATAACCTAGCAAGAGTGCACTGGATCAACTAGCTTCAACACTGCTGAATAGGATTCGAACAGGGGATTTGGGAAAGATGCAGTATAGACAGAATAAACATGACATCTCTAGCAAACCAAGAAAGTGAACATAAGAGAAGTTTTGGTCAGGTGGACAAAGAAGTCAATGAGACTTCATTGAAAAATGTTTAGAGTAACCATGAAAAAGCTCAATGTAATTTCTGTCTATAGTACACTGAATTCAAGAACAGTAAAATATGCATTCTTTTCAAGCTCCACGGAATAATTTACAAAAACTGATGTGTCCTAACCATGAAATACTCTGAGCAAATCTCTGACAATAGTGTAATTAATTTAGAAATCAATTTTTTAAATAGAAATAATCATGCATTTGAAAATCGAAAATCGAGGATTTAGCTCAGTAGAGTGCTTGCCTCAGAAGCACAAGGCCTTGAGTTTGATCCCCAGCACCAAAAAAAAAGAAAAGAAAATTGAAAATCTTACTTCTAAGTAGTTTGCAAAGCAAAGAAATTATAATGCAGACTTAGAACTAAATACTATGGCTATTTGTCAAAATTTCCTTAAATGCATGTAACAGAGCATAAGAGCTAAAAATTAACTAAGAATTCAATTTTATAAGTTAGAAAAAGAACAAGCAAACTCAAAGAAAATATAAAGAAGTAAAATATAGAAGCAGAAATTCACAAAAAACAGAAACTCACCGAAAATAAAAGTTGGATTTTTTTTTTTTTTAAAGGACTGATGAAACTGACAAATCTCTGAAAAGATCAATCAGGACAAAAGAGTAAACAAAAATAGATACTATTGGGATCGTAAGTTAAATTTGAAAGAGAAATAAGAGGATATTATGAACAACTTTAAAATGACAAACTTTTAGAAAAATGGAATTTACCAAAATTTCTAGATAAAAAAATAACTCTAGATAAAAAACTCTAGATAAAAAAAAACTCTAAATGAAATAAAAACTTTGACAGTCATGATCTTAAAAGAAATTGATTAATTAATCAATTTTCCACACAAAATACCATCTTCCTACAGTTTCATGAGGAGATTGTATTAAATGTGTTAGGAACAAGTAAATTCAGTCTTAAATTCTCTGAGGACGTAGAGAAAGAGAAAACACCCTCTAGATGCGTTAGATGCCAGTGTAGGCAGGACACACATCGAAGACAGGCGAGGACAATATGCAGATGCAAAAGCAGAGGTCGATTTCAACGGCGATCACCAGTAAAAATCCGAGATGACGTGTCAGCAAACTGATTCTGGCATAGATTCCGTTCGCTTTGTTCCAGGAGTTCAAGATTGATTCACCTTTTGAAAATATTGTAGTATATCAGAGCAACACAGTGACCACTGCAACTGACGCAGCAAATAATTCAGTGCATTAAGTATCAAATCATGATTTCAAAAAGTTATTTGCAACAAAATAGAAAAAATAGAAGAAAACTTTATCCTGATAGACGTTATCTTGGGAAAAGAAGTTATAGCAAAATTACGCTTAACGGTGAAATATAAAAATAATAAATACTCTTAACTTGTATTTAACATTGTACTAGAAGTCCTAGCCAATGAAGTAAGATAAGAAAAAGGAAAAATAAATGCAGAAATATGTATCACTTATAAGATATGTATTATATACATATACTATATACATATATAATAATTCCAAAAATATAATGTAGAGGATGTGTGTGTGTGGTGTGTGTGTGTTTGTGTGTGTGTGTGTGAGAGAGATCTGGTGAGTTGATTCAACACATTATATGAAATACAAAACCAATAACTCTCACTACAAAGAACAGTGAGGTAGAGATCTTTGCCCTATTAGACAGTAATCAAGAGAAACTGACTAATGAAACCGGATAAACGATCCTGGAACAGACTCTAATACACACAGAAACTTAACTTGTTTCAGAGAAATTACTGTAGGTCACAAACTACCCCAAAACAGGATAAAACTGTGTAATTCTCCTTTCCCCGACTCCCCAGCCTCTTGGCACCGCCGCTCCATGCTCCGCTTCTCTGTACTCACCTCCTAACAGCTGATCAGCTGGAACTCATCAGCGGACTCACCGGTAATTACCACTCCCGCGATGCAACCACCTTGCCAAAGCCTCTCCAGGAGCGCACACACTCCTGAAGGAGATAGATTTTATGTTTTCTTATACCACCAGTTCCTGAAAAAGTCTCAACATACAACAAGCAAGAAAATGCTTGAGAAAGGGATAAAAGAATCTGTAGATTCAGGAAAAAATAGTTAAGTAATGCATTTCCTTTACAAACACTTAAGACATTCCTCTTTCACAGATCGGAAATAAGAGAGTATAATAATAAACAATACTTAAAATAATGTGATTTGACTTTATTGAAAAGATCCTAAATTACCGATGCTGTCCCTGGACAATCACAGTGTGATGAATGCGTGATAACTTTTTAAAATTTGTACATCATGGACATGTGGATCACACGATACCCAGGTTAGATGGCTTTCTGAACTTTGGTAAATAGTTTACCCATGAAATTTCTCCTACAAATTCCACCAATGTCCAAATCATACTTCATGTTCAAATACTTTCCTTCTACAAATAAATTCTTTAACATTTGTTTAAGCGAACTAATGAAAGGATACTCAACAAAATATATTCAATTGACCTGAACACAGGTAAGCAATTAAAGACATACTAGTAAATAAAATCTAACTTTGTCCAGTGGTCTCGAGCGTGTCTACTAGGACCTGCAGATTCAGGGTTCCTCATGGGCACCCTAGTCCTACAAATCTTAAATTTTCCTGGTGGCTGTTGGGCATCTCTAGAGCCACCTCCTCATTTTCGTACTGACCCCTTTCTAAGGCAGAGGGCCATGCTGATCTGCGTGTCACGCTCCTCCAATCCTGAATTCCAGTCCTGGCTTCTCCAATTACTGTGAGATCTTGTGAAGTCACTTGAACTCTTTATATTTTGGTCCTTTCACCTTTAAAATGGAGAAAACAATACTCCCAAAAGGTTATTGTGGAGATAAAGCGTGGCCAGATATTGCAGACTCTTTTGGACTGTCTGTCGCCTCAAACCCCTCTACCTTGGCCTCGCATGGGAGGCCTTCAAGGATACAGATTCCTTCCTTTGGCTCAGTGCACTAACCTGAAGCCTGGGGAAGGGAGGGTGGGGACTGAGAAAGTGCCCACTTGGTCTGACCGCATTCTCATCCCGACCTGTATGTGCGGTGGCCAGAATTCCAAGGACAACCCCAGATACTCCCTCTTCTTGTGCAATACCCTCCTTCTCCTGTGTTGGGAGCCTGTGAGTGTGATGTGGTATTGCAACCCACAAAGGGGAGGCTTGGGGGGAGGCCTAATCACATGGGCCTTGTATGTTTGTATGCGTTTATTTTGCATGAGCTCTTTATAAGCTCAGAGTTAGCCTGCCACAGTGGCACATGCCTGTGATCCCAGCACTCCAGGAGGCCGAGGCAGGAGGACTGCAAGTTTGAGCCCAAGCAGGGCAACTCAATGACTTAGCAAGACACTGTCTCAAAATTAAAAAATTAAAAATGGGCTGGGGGTGTAACTCAGTATGCAGGCCCTGGATTCAATCTCTAGTACCGCTAAATAAACAAACAATTAAATAAAGCTGGGAGTTTTCCCCAGCTGTAGCAGAAAATAAAACGCTGTAAGGAGAGAAGTCAGGAGTCGGCCTGGACTTCTACTGAGGAGAACTGTGAGATAATAGACCAGAGTACAGTCACACAGCAACAGAGAACAAGTTCCTCTTCCCACCATGGGGACAATGACGGGAGGTGGCCTCCTCCTCCTGCCCCTCCACCCCATACCCTCACCAGCTCTGATCACCTCTGACTGTATTTGTTGGCTTTTTAAACTGGAAAATGGGTGGAAAGAGAGGTGTTTTCATATGGGGAAGGCGTTTTCATGTGGAAGGAAAGCAGAAGCAGAAAGGCAATGAACCAGCACCCAGTCCTCAGCAGGCAGGCTGTTCAGGAGGGTGCTAAGGGGTCCTGGGCATGAGCAGACCACTTTAGAGGAAACCCTGAAGGAGACCACGCCAAGGCACTGCCCAGATTCTCGGGAAACACCCTCCGGCACCCAGGGGTTGGGCAGACTGGACACACCCATGCTGGGTGGGGGCAGGGTACGTATGTCTAACCCTGACCCTAAGGGTACATCTTCCCCAAGCAGCTGTGTAGACACCAGACGTCAAGGAAAAGAAAGACATGAGTCACACCTTGGGTGCAATAACTAGTGTGGAAATCACCAGGGTGACTAATGGAGGGCAAAGGCAGTTTGAGGGGCACCTGCCCGGAGGCAGTGCCTACCACCCAGCAGGCATCTGGGCCCTGTGGAAAGCCCTCATGCCGCATGCTACTCAGTAGGCTTTTCCTAAGGCACGGGTCTAATCTAAGCGTCCTTCATGGCGAGAGCATTCTACAGACCACTCCCAAATCCCAGTTCAGGCCTCCCTGCCTTCCCTGCCGGCCTGAGCAGCAAGTCTTGTCTGCCTATCATATTTGCTTCCTGCCTCAATGCCCGCACCCTCTCGATCACTATTTCCTAGGAACGAGGGTTAGACCAAAGTTTGGAGTCAGACACAACATTTGGCCAAATCTGTTTTGGTTTGGCATTGGCTTGGGCCTTTGGAAGGTGGAGTGGCAGGACACCAACCTTCATGTCATTCCTGGCCTCCCTGAACAGGCGTACAAGCAATGACCAGGTGACCACAGCAGTATGATGAATCTAACTGGCACTGCAGTGTGAAAATAGAATAAGCCAGTCATTCAGAACCATTCTTTTTTACGTGGATATAAGCTTTTAAATGCAGGAAAACAATTTAGATGTAACTCAGGGGAAAAAAAAACTTATTTGTGTGGTTTAGACTTTGAACTCCTATCCCTCAATTGAAGTACAGATGTTATGGTTGAGTGGGCCAGAAATAGTCCAGGTTCTTGTGTGTGACTAGGAAAGAATCTAAGCATACACTCTGTAGTAGGTAGTAGGTAGCTGCGTTTATTGGAGATCTCCAGGAAGGTAGCAGCCAGGAGGAGGGAAAGGGAGAAGGGCAGGAAGGGCAGAAAGGGTCGGAGCAAAAGGTGAGAGGGCCAAAGGGCAAGCACCAGGAAAAAGCAGAAAGGGGAATGACCCCAGCAAACTCAGCCACCTTGAATTTAAAGGGCAGCCGTCTCAGATTCTCGGTGCCTCACTGGCGCTCAGACCCTGCCCCCTAGCATAGGGCGATCATTTAGGCTTTTGTTTCTATGTTTTGTACCTCCTTTAAGAAGATGGAGGAGTTTGGGGATTTAGCTCAAGTGGTAGAGCACTTACCTAGCAAGTACAAGGCCCTGAGTTTGATCCCCAGCCAAAAAAAAAAAAAAAAAAAAAAAGAAGTTGGGAGCCTGCATAATCCTTAAAATGTTTAGGTTTATAGTTGAGCTTTTGGAGAAGGGAGTGGTTCACTCAGCTCCTTTGTTTCTAACTGTACTACAAATGTACATTTTTAATTTATGAGAGTAAAATGTCACCATAGTTAATGATTGTGGAAACTCTTCATGTTATAAAAAATAAGGAATCTCTAATATATAGAGATAACATTAAAGAGAAGAATTTAGCAAGAATACTATATCCTTTTTGACCAACAAAGCTTCATAAAAGTTAAATAATATAAAGCAGGGTAGGTGTGGTGGCAGTTTAGCAATTTAGCAAGATCCTGTCTCAAAATTAAAAATAAAAAATGCTGTGGGGGGGGTGTGGCTGAGTGCAAAGGTCCTAGGTTCAATTCCAAGCAGTGAAAAAATATTTTAAAGGAGAATAACAGAAATTAGATTTTATCATAATTCTAGCCTTTATAGAAATAGTTGGTATTTCAACATTCATAACAGTAAATAACCTCTAAAACCGCATTTGTTTTTTAGTTATTTCATTCTGTTTACACTATGCATCTTCAGCTCTGTTTTCAGAACGTAATTAGTGCACAACCTAATGAAGCTGGATTTCTGTAAACAAAAATGAGAGAGCTCTTTCATTTTTCTTTAGCCAAAGAGAAACCACAGGCCAACGGGGAATTTCAGAATTGTGTTGTCATAGACTTCTACGAGATGTTCCAACCAGACAAACTAGCAGCTATTACATTTTTTAAAGGCTGTTTGAACAAGAGAGAGCCTTTAATGTGGCACTTGGTGGATAAAAATACCAATACGGCAGGGCTTGCTAACTGCCAGAGATCGCCCGCAGAGAAAGCGGCCCGTAGGCCAGAACCTGCTGCAGAAGACATCAAAACAGTGTCCCGAAGAGAACAAGCATTTCTCATCTATAAAGATGCCCCTGTCGAGCGCTGTCAAGGAAGATGCTAAAACTGGTGTGCACGCCATAAAGCCAAACTGCAGATGGAAGTGCAGAAAACGGTTACCTTGGTTCTGATTAAATCGGTCTGTGGCCATGTTTCTGGGCCCAAAATTAAGAACAAATTTTTCTCGAATGCTGGTGCAAGGCAGTAGGAACGTGCAAGGATACTAAGAATAAACACGGAAGTAATTTGATGTCTGCTTCAGAAAAAAGAGAACGTCGCTCTCAATAACTCGTGTAGTAGGAGTGGGGCGTGGCTAAGGTTGACTGACACGGGGGCGTGGCCTGGAGGCGTGGCTTGGACCGGACCTCAGCCGCCAAATTCAAGCACCGCCCCTCTCAGGCGGACAGTAGGGTGTCCGGCAGGTCCCAGAGAACTCCGTTCCGTAAATAGAGGCAACAAAGGGCGGCAGAGTAGGTCTAAAGTTTTATTTAAAACTGTAGAGAAGAGAAGAAAAGGAAAGCTGAGCGTAACAACAGGAACAGCAAATGTGCACCAGCCTGCCTAAAAGGCGCGGTGGGGGTTACCAGGAGAAAGGCAGGACAGAGCGGAGTTCCCGCGAAACTCAGGAGAGCGTCCCACTGTCCACCCGAGAGGGGAAGCGCTTGACTCCTCCAGGGTCGAGCTCCCTTGCCAGCCAGCCCTAGCCACGCCCTATTCTTACCTCACTTGTATTTTAAAAATTGCCTCAAAATGTAAATGCTCACTAGTAAACAAATCTTCAGTCCCGGGTGGAGCAAGAGTCTTTATCAGTGTGTGCCAGAAACAGGGATGCTCCCTAATTCGCCAGCAACGTTTGCATCCCTCTTAGGTGGGCGGTGGGGCTCCCTGGGCAGCTGCAGAGCTGGGCTCTTTCTCCAAGTGGCTCCGCCTCACCCACCGGGCTAGCCCAGGCCCGGCCCCACGGCGCAGTCACGGGCATCCCAAAGCAACCGGGCAGCAAGATGACCACCCCTGAAACGGCTCCTACCAACCTCTCCCTTGCCCCTCCCACGGCCAAAGTCAAGGAAGCCACGTTAGGATGTGCTTAGCTTTCCTGAACAGACAGCACGTTTGCTCCTGTGATCTGAAAACCAGCAACTTTTGTTTTGAATACACTCTAGCAGTTTCTCTACCAGTTTAGTACAATTAGAAACAAAGGAGTTGAATGAGTCCCTGGCTTCCCAAAAGCTCAACTTATAACTATAAACATCTTAAGGATTATCTATACTTCCACCTTCTTAGAGGAGGAACAAAGCATAACTAAAAGCCTAAGTGATCACCCTGCCCGAGGGGGCAGGGTTCTGACTCAGTGAGAAACTCAGTGGGAGGCACCTAGAAGTCAGAGGTGGCTACCCTTTAAATCCAAGGAGCCTGAGTTAGCAGGCACGTCATTCCCACGCCATTCCCCTATCACCTTTTCACTCGCGTGTGCCTACCATTTTTGCCCTTCCCTCCCTTTTCCCTTCCCCTCGTCCCGGCTGCTACCTTCCCAGAGATCTCCAATAAACACAGCGACCTTCTGCCTTCCACAGAGTGTGCAGTTGGAATTCTTCCTCATTGTACACAAGAACCTGGACTATTTCTGGCCCACTCAACTGTAACAAGCTGAGTGGGGCCATCACAGGCCCTCCCACAGGCAGACCTCGGTCGCAGCTAAGAGTGCTCAGGACTTACAGTCCCTGGGGGTACCCAGCTGCATGCCACACACATGGAGATGGGAAAGCACAGGACGGGAAGGGATGGGGCAGCACCCTTCCTCGGTCCCAGAGTTGTCCAAACTGGGCTCCTACCTGTGTGCAGAAAGCCTGGCCTGGAGGTTTGCTGGTTTCTTGACCAGTTGAGGATGTTCCCAGCCACCTTAGGTTTGTATTCAGCAGGTTGTGACTTCTCCTCTGCCCCTTCGTCCCCTCTTCCCGAGGACTGACCAGGGTCCATGCAGCTTAGAAGCAGAGCAGAGATGAGCCTGCTTCGTAACTGTCCTTGCTGGACCCTGACACTGCGCACTGGTGCCCACCAGGCACCCACGTCCAGCACGGCCTGGCGTGTGCTGCTTTCGGCAGCAGCCTCAGGAGCTGGAGGTCCTGGAGGACTGTTGTCCCCAGCTCAGTGCTGGGCCTTCCACGGGGCCTCCAGAAGTCGGGCTTATAGTTGCGTGTGAATTGACCCACATCCATTCGTCCATGCTGATTGTCAGGTTCCTTCGGGACGAATCAGGCGTGCCCTGTAATGAGAGAGACAGGTCGTCACCCCAGATGGTGTCACACAAGGAAAGCAACACATACGCTTTCCAACAAGCAGGCCTGGAAATCACACGACTTGTTACCGTAATGACTGTTCGAGAACTGAGGAGCGTCCTGCAGGAAAGGTCGGCTCAAGGGCAAGATGCAGCAACGTGCTGACACTGGGAGCCCCAGAGGCAGAGCTTTCCAACAGAAACACAATGCGAGTCACGAACATAATTTAAAATTTCCCACTAGCTGTATTGGCAAGGGGTGCTGGGGATTGAGCTCAGGGCCTCGCGCTTGCTGGGCAAGCACGCTAACCACTGAGATAAGCCCCTGATAGCTGTGTTTTTTAAAAGGCACACAGGAACTGGTGAAGTTCATCTTTTGATTTCTTTACTTTTAGCTTGTTTATTGTAAGAAAAATAAGATCGCAGTACTAATAACCTCACAGATGTAGAAGCTAATGACTTATTTTAAAATGACCACCTGGGTAACTGCCACCCAGGGCAAGAAGGAAGACGTGGCTGGCCGCCTCAGACCTCCCTTTGTGCGCCTGGACCAGTCTCTACATGCTCCTGCCTTCTGCATGTTAGCAAGCTTTGGCTTCTTGTTTTCATTAAGAGATAGTTATTTATTATTTATCTATTGCTGTATGGGTATTAAGCCTCCCACACGCTGGACAAGAGCTCCACCACTGAGCTACCTGCCTGGTCCTTTTTATTTTGAGACAGGATCTCGCTGAATTGCCCAGGCTGGCCTCAAACTTGCAATCTTCCTGCCTCAGCTTCCCGAATAGCCGGTACTGAAAACATGTACCCTCGCACCCAGCTAGACTTGAGACTTTATTTTTTAAAAAAGAGTTTTAGATTTACAGTGGGAAAGGATACCAGATAGTACAGTGGGCTCCCAAATACTTCCACGAACAAACCTAGTTCCCCTATAATTAACATCTTAAACAGTAATATGGCGCGTTTGTTATAATTAATGAGTAGGTATTGATATATTGTCAATGTGTCAACTGAAGTCGACAATTTATTCACATTTCCTTAGTTTTCATCCGTCTTTTTCCTGCTCCAGAATCCCTTTGAGACTACATTACAGTTAGTTGTAGTGGGTCCTTGAGTTCCTCTCAGCTGTGACAATTTCTCAGACTTCTCTGGGTTTTGACATTTTTGAAGGTTACTCATCAAGCATATTATGGGATGTTCCTCTACTAGAGTTTGATGTTTTCCCCCTGACTAGTGTAGGATTATGGGTATTTGTGGTGACCACAGAGGCAACGTGCCATTTATTACATCATAACAAGAATGTTGACCTTGACTTTGTTGGCTGAAGGTGAAATTAATTTTAGTAATATATTTACTTTCCACAATAATATCTAAAATATCTCAACATGCAATCAATATAGCAATTATTAATGAGATATTTTACTTTTCTTACACTGAGACATCAAAATTAAACATGTTTTATGCTTTCAGCAACATCTCAGTTTGCGTTATATGCATCATAGGACTCAAGAGCCGCATGTGGTGCTGGCTATCACACACAATACTGCCGTTCTAGGAGCACGGGTTCGCTCTGAATGAGGAGCACCGGTTCACTCTGAACGAGTTGCCTAATGTGTCTAAGTGTTTGATCATGGCTCCTCCCACCACGGTTCCAGCTAATCACAGAGATTCTGGCAGAAGCAACTCCTTGATATCTTTCCAACTTCCTCTTTCCTCTGTGGGACCCCCCAACTTTCCCCTCCCATAGAATCTTGAGTAACTAGAAGGACAAGTGTCACAGTGGCTCAAAAGAACTAGTCCAAAAGCCTGTTTGGTGCATGCGTGTATGCATGCGTGTGTGTGTGTGTGTTTGCATTGTCCAACATAAGAACCAAGAATCTAGCTCTGTGCTCTGCTCTGCCTGGTGCCTGCTTCCCTCTGGGGTGATCAGAGTGGTCCGGTCTGCTTGAGGGGATAAATCTCATGGTGACTGTGAAGAAATTAAAAGGATTTTTTGGAAAGGGTGAGAAAAGAAAATACCTTAGCTAATATTTTACAGTATGTGTGCTGGACCTAATATGGTCAACTTGAGCCAGAACGCCCAGCTGGACTGAGTTGGTGTGATGCTGGGCGTACGAGATGCACCTGAGGGTTGTTGCTGATGCACCATAAGGCAGAGTGGGAGCCGTAGCTAGTTGGCGGGCTGTTTCCCAGGAGATCTGCTGCGGCTGGTTCTCCTGAAAGGAACTCGGCTGTCCTTGTCGAGGAAGGAGCTCGGGGCCTTGCTGTTGTCAAGGATGGCTGCTGTTGCTTCGGAGAAGCTCTGGTTGTCATTTCTGCTGTGAGCATCATATCCTGGTTCTAGGGAAGATCTTTCCAGCCATCATGTTCAGACACGGACGTACATGGGACAGTGCCGTGGGCTCCTATCCCTCAATTGGATCTTTTGGGACTCCAGTGCCTAGATGGACACTCAGCACCTTCTGCATTTGGCTTCTGGGTGAATATTGCAATCTATAAATGTCCTCCATTAAATCTGCTTTCTTAAAACCATTGGTTCTCTGAAAATCTAACTAAGACAGTATGTATTACCTTGTCACACTCATTAATAGCTCTAAAATTATAGTTCTTTAAAAGCTGCCATGAAAACATGAATACATACATACTTAATCTTGATTGTCAACTTGATTGGAATGAGAAACATCTAGGGAATTAGTAAAGTGCCCTTAGGGTGGGGTTGGGGGTCGTCCCAGGGATGACAGGCAGGTGGGACAGCAAATGGAGGGGAAATTCTACCCTGAATGAGGGTGGCACCGTCCAATAGGCTGGGGGCTGGATGGAACAAAATCGGAAGAAGGAGGGAGCCCCCAGCAAGGCTCTCTCTCTCTCTCTCACTCTCCCTCTCTGCTTCCTGGCTGCCATGAGGTGAGCAGCTTTCTTCTGCCATGCTCTTCTGCCTTCACCACAGGCCTGAAACAATGGAGCCAGCAACCCACAGACTGAAGCCTCTGAAACCACAAGCCAAAGTAAACCTTCCCCCTTTAAATTGTTTATCTGTTATGATGTTGCAGCAATAGAAACCTGTCTCATGCTTACCTTCACTAGTGCATCAGTCGGCTTTGTGTTACTGTAACAGAACACCTGCAATAATCAATTTAATAAGGGAAAGGATTGGCTTTGGCTCATAGACTCAGAGGTGCCAGTCCATGGTCACTTGGTCCTGTTTCACTGGGCTAAGGCAGCATAGTGCATCATGGCAGAGGCTGGAGTGTGTGGCAGGAAGCCGAGAGGGGAAGGGCTGGAGTCTTGATGTCCCCTTTGAGGGCCATAACCAGTGACCTAACTGCCTTACCTCTTTAAGGCTGCATGTGTCCCATGGTCTGGGGACCAAACCTTCAACTCTGGGCCTTGGGTGACACTTTCTCAAATCATCACAACAATCCTGCTCGCTAAAGCGGGCTCTGTGGGAAAGTGCACACCACTGTCTCTCAGGAAAGTGGCTCTTCCTAGATAGTCTTGCATTCTCCCTCATTTGTGAAAGTCAGTACTTGACTTCAAACTCATAAATGTTTTGTTTTTGAAAAAGTTCTCAAATGCTATGGAATTTCATTCCAATCTGCACAATTTCACCAATGGTTAATTTCCAGGTAAGTTCCCCAAGTTTATTTAATTCACGTTGTAGCTGACATAAATTACATTTAAAATGAAAATAACAGGAAACAATACTTTTATATTATTTAAGGGAGTTCTCAGCATAGAAAGCTACCATAAATGTGTGTTCCTTATCCATAAATGGCCCCTTAGGGAGGCCGATCTTGCCAAATTGCTTTCCTGGTATCGGGCAATCTCCATTTCCTCCACTCTCCCAATTTTAATCTCTTAAACTCTCAGATTTTCATCACATCCAGGAAATTTTCCTTTTTTGTCAATCTTGCTAATAAAAACTACAGTATTGCCTCAGTTCACGAACTTAATTCATTCATGATTCCAGATAAGATACTGTGGTCATGTCCATCACCTGATGCCAAGTTCACGAATTGAAGCAAATTTTTGCCAGACACTTCTGTTTGTGAACCGAGGTAGTATTACTGTATAAGGAGGGGGAAACTGAAAAGACCGTTCTTTTAGCTCTTTATCCACGGAGGATGGGAGTGGAAGACTGGTGATATGACTCGAGAAAAGATCATTTTTAAACTTACATTCAATGTATTAAAATGTTACACTTTAAGGCCTACTTTCCCTTAACTTCTAGGTTCAACATGAAAACGATATTATTCTATTGTTAAGTCTAGAATAAGGAGGTTTTCATTAACATTCTCAATTTGAACAAACTAACTCCCTCCAACCAGTTCTGTTTGCAACCTCAGTTTAATTAAATTTCCCTTTAAGCATTTTAAATTGCATTCATAAATTTAATGTTTTAAATTTTCTTTTTTAAGTACATTAATCACCTACCCTGACAAGCAGAACATTCTTAAGTACTTACAGACTAAATGAAATTTATAAATGTAATGAATCTCTTAAACATTCCAGTACTCTACTGTTTAAAAACCATAAAATCCTCTTACACCTTTCCGCAATAAACTACAAATCTAAACTCATTTTCTCCACACACATTTCAAGTTGAAATCAGAAGATTAATCTCTCAGTTATTCTCTTACACCTAATTATTTTAAACACTTTAAGTACAATAAATGTGAAACATACATAGACTGCTCCTGAATTTAAGTAGGAAAGTGTTGACAATATGTGTTTGGTCTCTTGATCATTCTATATTTAGTTATGTCTTCCCGAAGCTAAAACACAGCTGTGCACTACAACACGGGAACAGCTGCATCGTCCCAAAGTGAGCTGCTGCTTCCTTCCATCCCAAGCAAGTTGCATTTATTATTTCCTGCCAGAGATTTTTAGCCCAAGGCAGGATGTGAATTCCAGGCTGACTTCATCATCGAAAATGGAAGCATTGGGTTCTTTAGAAAATTACTCATTTATTCCACCTGGGGCCTTCGAGCATCAATCTCTGCCATGGCAGCGGTTGATCTTGTGACTCCACCTCCTGGGTTTAAATTACAGCATTATCTAGTGCTTTGCTTCTACTAGTGTTAGAGATCTAACCCCACACTCCGTACTACTTCACCGCTTGGACTGGATGGAGCTAATCATGGTACTGCTTGGGGACAATGAGCCCATTTCCAAATGTTTGTCTTTGCCTGGTATCTGTCCAAGTTTGAGGTCTTACTGAAGGCACATGTTGGTCTCCAGAAGGAGTGGGGGCCCTGAGAACTCTGAGACTACATTCTGACTGAAGAGGGAGCGGGAAGGAGAAGGAGCCGTCGATGTGTAACAGAAGAAAGGAGCAGGTCGGACACTGCGAAGCCCACGCCTTGGGGAGAGAATAAGGGCGACGGTGGCCAAGTGTGGAATCTCTGCTCCGTAACACACCCCCTGAAGCATGTCCTCATCTGTTTCAACCAATGTCCTGCATCGTGGCGGTGATGGTAAGGCGTCAAGCAGGGTCGCATCTAGCTGCTACATGAAAAGATTTACTACACATTTCTGATGTCTCTATGTCCTGATAGATGCAGAACTTGTGCCTTGGGACTTCACTGCAGCCGGACTGAGAGCCACTATAACCACTAACAACATTTTTCTACCAAAAATTCCTCACTGAACTATGACCTTTGCTGCCTGCTCTCTCTGACCGATGCCTTCCACCTTTTCTCCCATCCCATTTTGCTCTCCATTTTCCTTTCTACTTTCCCTCCACACAGGACCTTTACCTCATTTCTCTTGCCCGTCTCTTCCCATCCCCACCCCGACCACCTTTAACCTCCAGGTCTTGGTTTCAGTTCCCCTCCAAGTTGGGTGAGCTGCCTGTTCTGATAAAGCACCCCGCAGGCCGGCCACGTCCAGCCCCAGCACTTTTCCTGTGCTGTCTCTTGGCTGGCTGCACCAGGGTAAGAGCTGTGTTTGTGTTCACTGTGAGATTCCCCAGCCAACGCATGTCTGGCACATGCACACTTCACAAGAACTACCACGCGGAGTGCAATCTAAATTGGGACTCTGATCTTTCATCACGATGAAAGAAGAAATAACACATCTGGAAAGTTAGTGTTTGAGATAAGCAGGTTGAATGAAGAGTTGTGTGAAGACTTCTGAAAAGTCAAAATCAACATATATGGAAGATATGTTTTCTTGAAGTCTAAGGTAAGGGTGATGGAAATTTTCCCTCTGAAGCCTCAAGTCGGCTGAAACACACTGACAATCGAGTACCAGGAGGAAAGGTGAGAATATAAATTAGTTGACATGTATGTGTATGCGGGAGCCACATAAAATGTGAAACTCAAAGAAGGGCCAGAGGGTTGAGGCATAAATACTGTTTACATGGGGAACAGGAGAGTCAGGGGAAGGGACTGTAGGCAAGTTTAGAGGGGTAGTAAATGATTTTTAGGGGAATGAATGAGCCCAAAGTACAGAGAGGCATTCACAAATAGTTCTCTTTGGGAAGTAACAACAGCTTGTAACAGTGTCTAGGTGTGACAGTCCTTAGTCTTCCTTCCTGTGACATGAGTTTAGTCTTTCTGGTTCATAAAATGTCAGGGACAGGATGGAAAACGATCATGCTCCTTTTTGGTGGATCCAGTCTGGGCTGGATAAGAGAACTCCAGATAACAGCCTCCCTCTGTGCTTGGCTAAGTGGGTGGGGACAAGGGAAGGTCAGAGAGACCTATTTCTGGGGCAGCTTCTAAGCCCTGCTAATGTCCTTCCACGCGAAGTGCTCAGTAAGTCCTAGTGCCGTCCTTCCTGGTATCATTTCCTGACTCCCGACACCAACGCACAGGAAACTCCCCTGATCCTCAGTGTCCACAGAGGGAACACGCCCGTGGGACCGGTGCCAGGTGCAGGAATTTGTGCTTTCAGCACCCCGGACAGCTTCTCCACTCCCCCTGAGAGTGCCGTTTGTGTATTTTCAACTTTAGAAAAAGATTTTCTGGCAGCTTTTCATTGCTTGTAGACCGCACCACTGAGAACGAACTAGTCTCCCTGTGTTCAGTTCTCTTATCTGGGAAATGGATTTAATCACAGTAGCTTCCCAATGCAGTTACTCCTGGAATAGACAATAAACATTAGGGACTGAATTTATCGGGGGCCAGCCAAGAAATAGGAACCTCTTTAAGTCTTTCAGATAAAGGAAAAATAACACAGGAGCTGGTTTGAAAGAGCTAAGAAGCCCAACAGTCGAGTGAGACACCCAGAAGATGAAGACAGCAAGCGCGAGCTTCCGAGGCCTGGAGCAGCAAAAGGAAGCGGGTGGGGATGAGGGAAGAGCAGAACGCCCTCGGCAGAGCCCTCTCTGGTCTGTGCAGGACCCTGCACCCCTTAGAGCCAGGCTGACCAGCAGCCACGGAGGAGTCGCAACCACTGCCACAAAGGATATCACAGAATAGCGGTGGGGGTGGGGAGGGAACAAACCCCAGCCCTCCCTGCCTGCCTGTCTTAGGTCAGTGCAGCCCACTGGCCTAACCTATCTGGAAGCCACATGCCAAGGAAGTGGGGAGGGAGAGTAGAGCAGATGTTATTATTATTTCATTGCAAGATATATATCTAACCTTGTTTTTTGTTTAAAACTGTTCCATTAGCATTAATCTTGCATTTGTCGATTAATACCAGGAGTCTTCTAGGCTCCCAGGTGGTGATCCCTTAACCATCGCTGTATAACGAAGCACTACAAAACTGAGTGGCTTAAAATAGCAACCATTCCTAATTGCTCATGAATGTGCAATGTGGGCAGGTGTTGGGGGGACAGCTTGTCTCTGTACCATGTGGTAGCTCGCCAGGGGCCTGTGTCTGCTCAGAACATGCCTGGAATACAAGAACATATTGCAAAGACTTTTTTTTTTGATTGGCCAGATCAATCCCTGCATGAAACAAGTCATACTTCTAGATTTTTCAGTCATTCAAGCCATTATACTTTTTTTTTTAGTGAGTTTGAGCTATATTTCTGTAGATTACGACCAAGAGATTCGTAACTTCTAGGAGAGTAAGACAGGAAGGCAGAAAGAAAGTGTCTCAAAGAAGCAACAAGTGAAAAAAAAAAATTGGAAAGGGGCCTGGGGATTTAGTTCAGTGGTTACAGTGCTTGCCTGGCAAGCACAAGGTCCTGAGTTCAATCCCCAGCACCAAAAAAAAAAAAAAAGAAGCAACAAGTGGGGTTTGGATCAATAGATATTTAAAAAGCTGTGCCCAGCAACAGAGGAGGAACAGGGTGCCCTACATTTCTTGGTGGCATCACCCCAAGGAGATGGCAGGTTCCCAGAGAAACCAAGTAGTGGCCTCGGGAAGTGGCAAATGGCCAGGACTGGGAGAAATCCGAGCAGCAAAAACAAATTGAGGCAAACTGTCACTGGGTGTTGTCTGGACACTAAATCAGGAGATATCATGCAGATCCGCAAGGACTGTGTGACAGACAGAGGCCAATAGGCTCATGCGGAGGGGCCCAAAAGTAGGTACTGCATGAGGCCACGTCACCTTCATGTGGCTCCCGGAATAAGAGGGAAGCCCCAGAGTGACAGAGGTCAATTGCTTGCGAACTTGGCAGAACGCAGGCATGGCTCCAGAAGTGATTCATAGAAAATAATTTTCCTGCACATCTGGCTTTGTGGCCTGAGATTCTTATCAGTTAAGTAAGAGTGACAAAGGGACTGTCTGAGGTGGAATTTCATTGCAAAGCCTATAGGAAATGTGGGGCTTTCGGGGGCGCAGGTGGAGAGCCCCTTGAGTGCTGCCAAGGAGGAAGACTTACAGGCTCCCCCACTGCCACAGGCATTCCTGACATGCAGATTAGCTTGTCCAGGATTGGTCGGTACAATCCCTAATATGCAAAATTAGCTTATCAATGATTGGCTAATTGGAATGATGTCAATGACAGGCAAAAGCTGCAATGATTCATACACATTTTATGAAACACATCAATGTTCTATTCCACAAAGTTTGTTCTACTTTGTTCCACTAATTACAGTGGCCAAATTGCAAAACAGACTCACCCAGCTGAACGCAGAAAGCTATAGAGGAATATGGTGCTGTGTAGAATAGTCATGGCTTTTACATCAAACACCTTGTACTTCAAAAGTAAAGCCTATGTTTAGTTTCTTTTTTCTCTAATGGGAATTAAACTTGTCTCTTTGAAAGTGCTGTTATTTTATTAGGATTATTTTTGTTAGTGTGTGGTTCTAAAGTTGCATGCATTTTAAGTGGTTTGTTCCAACTAAATGTTTTTATTTATAATCCTTGTTTTAACTGCATCTTTGCAGGATGGAGATTTTCTCAAACTCTGTACAGATTCTTGCGAGATTTCTTGTGCTTCTTTTGCCAGCCTCAGGTGGCAGCAGCAGCACCGGCAGCTTCTGTGCTCTTGGGATTCTGAGAGGTTACAGGGCGGGAAGCGGCACGTTGGGCAGCGCCTGTCTCACAGTGCTCTCGCTTGCTGCTTGACTTTGTCCACTCCCCATTCTTATATAAAAATGTAGCTTCCAGGACCAAAGGGTCATTCTTTCCTCCTCTGCCCCGAGTTCATAACACCAGCCATTTAGGTGTGTTTTCTTTGAGGACCTCCTACCGGGTCTTTTGTGGCTTTGGTCAACATACGAAGCTCCTCCTCAGCCTGCCTCTCTACCCTGGCCCTCTCCGGCTGCCCTGTCCGACCCACCGCCACCAGGGTGGCTGACTCCTCACCGAAGGCCACGTGCTGGGACCCAGGCACGTCGGCAGCGCGGATAGCCCCTGAGGACTGCAGCCTCTCCCGAGCCCCCTTCTGATCTTTCCATTGCTTCCCTCCTTCCTGCTGACAAGCCATGTCAGTGTCGCAGCTGGAAGAACTCGCCACACACACTCCAGGCTTCTGTCAGCGGTTACTAGGTCTTCTATTTATACTTGACTTTTTTATATACATATGAACATTGTCAATAAACATGTGGTCATATGTTGCATAACCATCTACTCATTTAGAGTCTTTCTTTGGTTCCTTTTCATTTTTTTCCCTTTGTCTAAGGTAAGTGCAACTTTCTAAAATGGCCTCCCAAGTTTGTCTGGGCCAGGATACCTCTGCCTTTCTCCACATGTGGCCACTCTGGTCTCCAGCTGTCTGACCATCACTAGATCCCAGAGAACTGGAGGGAGTTGAGTGGACTGGGAGACCTCAGCTTTGTTTCCTGCCTCTTCTACTTCTGAGGAGAAGCTACAAGAACTTAACTACTTGGAGCCTCAGTTTTCTCATGTATAAAATGAGAATAATGTAGAGAGCTGGCCTGGCAAGCACAAGGCCCTGAGTTCAATCCCTAGCACCTCCCCCCAAAAATAAAATAAAATGAGAATAATAATTTATACACACATAGGTGTTGTGAAAATTCAACAATGTACGTGAGGCACATGTCGTCAAAACGCCTACTATAATAGTTCTGTGTCTGGCACACGTTAAGGATTCAGATGACCTTGGGTATTATTAAGAGTATTCTGGGTATTAACTGAATTACTTCATCAGGATTGAGGGGCATATCCTAACAGGGAGACACGCGGGACCAAATGAATGTGCAGGCACTAATCAAGGCACTAACATGTGTAATGTTAGGCACTAATCAAGGCAAGAAAGGGGCTAGAGAGTGATGGGGAAGGTCTCCGAGGAAGGTGTCACCAGGCAGACGCTGAAGGCCAGGTTGGAGGAGCCCTGAGAACATCTTGGGAAAGCTTGTCTCAGGCAGAGGAAACAGCTCATGCAAAGTGGCTGAGGCAGGAGCATTCCTGACTTGCTCGGGTGACAGTGCAGAGTAAGGAAGGGCGGGAAGAGCAGAGACAGAGAGACGGGCCAGCGGGCAGGGAGGCAAGCTGGATTGCAGGTTCTGAGAGCTTGTGTAAACTCTTTGAGGTTTTCATAATACTTGGCTGGATTTTGCAGCAACCACAACATTTTTCAGTCCACACATCCGAGTCCAAAAGCAGCTGCTGTCATTTTTCTATAGCTGGCTTTAGTTTCTGTCTGCAGGCCCAGACTTCTCATTGGCTGACTGCTGGTCAATTCTAGGTTCCCTCCATCCCTTCGGGGCCTTTTCTTAGTGTCTCGGTTCAGATTCGGTGAATTCTGAGAGTTGAGGGGAGAACTGGCCACACTGCCATTTGCTTTACAACCCTGCCGGGTCCTCCGCTGCTGCCGTCTCTCCGGGCAGGCATCTGTCAGAGGCGCAGGTCCCGTCTGGGCCCGGTCACAGCCGCTCGTGAAACTGTGTGCTGCCCCCGGTTAGAGGGCTCCCCCTGGTGTTCTTCGAACACGCAAGGAGCTCGGCAGGGCTCCCGGGTCCTCTCTGTCCAGCAGCACCCGACAGGCTTGTGTTGGGCCATAAACATGCCAAAGCTCAGGAGCTCGCTGCGACTCGGCTTCCTGGCTCCTGGTGGGAAGCTGGCACAAATCTGTTCTACCCTCGGATCGATCTGAGCTTAGCTCAGTATCCGGAGGCCTCCCCAGATAAGGTAGGTAAGTTACCGTCTCCTCACTTTCCGTAAAACACTTCGTCTCTCTTCTCCACGTACTCCAATCCCGACCCGGCATGGGGAGTCTGTGCAGGGTGCTGGCCGAAGGAGTGGGAACAGCCGTCTTGCCAGATTTACATCTGGATCGAGGCTCTCGAATTTGGAAAGAAAATGTGGGACTACCTTTGTCCCCTAGCTGCCCTGCTGAGGTAAGGGGACGGTCACAGGGCAAAGAGACCTGTGGGGGAAAATGTGGGCTAATATTTCGCAATGCAGAATTACCACATTTGTAACTATTTACACTTTCTAAATGCACTCAGTTAAGGAAAAAGACTGCCCACGAGCACATCTTTGTGGACTGAGTCAGTTATGGATCACATCGGTCTCCCATCAGGAGACAGAAATTACTCATTAAATCAACTGTGGAGTCGTTAATGAAAAGAATTATAGGGTGATGCACACTAGCACTGAGGGAGGCTGAGGCAGGACTGCAAGTCTGAGCCCAGTCTGGGAAACTGGAAGACTTAGTGAGACCATGAATTTTTAAAAATCAATTAAAAACTAAATGTAAAAAAGGTCTGGGGTTGTAGCTCAGAGTGGAGGCCCCGGTTCAGTACCAGTACTGCAGAAAATATGATTGTTACAGCAGGTGATGAAGCAGGGATGAGAGGCACTCTGAGGAAAACCTCAAGCCTGAGGGAGCCCTGAGGAAGAACACACTCGGACAGGGGGTGCCGGGCTCTCCCATAAGACGACACTCACACAGGCCCCGAGTAGGGAGGAAGCTGCTGGGTTTCCCTGGGCCTCCAGACATCAGAAAGCCCATAGGAAACGCTGCCCCAGAATGCAGGTAGGCTGGGGCTGGGTAACCGACAGCTGGGCTGCCTGGAGATCCACTGGGAGCCCACCCACAAGGGTGCCATCAAAACCCTGGACATGGTGATTTCGTTAGATGTGCCTTCCCCAGGGGTGGAGCAGGAGCCAGGAAAGGGAAACAGAGGCATACCAGAACTAGGAAGAGACGCCCCTTCCATCTGCAGTTTCCTTCGATGCCCTCTACCCACAGTATTTAGCATCATGCCGATGGCAAAGGAGAAATTCTTTTCCGTTAACACAGAGGGGGCGACGAAAGGCGAAGCTGGAATGGAGAGGCAGGAGACTGATGACTGATGTGCCAGTATGGTCTCCAGAATGTACTGAAAGTTGAGAACCAGGCACTATGCAGGTAGTAATGAAATAATAATGAACAAAAATTCTTCCCTTCTGGACCTTGCATTTGGGGTGGGGTCAGACATAGACTGGCAATTATCAAGTAAACAACAAAAAAGCCACAGGTGTTAACTAGTGGCTAACTAAGGAAATGGGGCACTAAGGTAGAGAAAGAGCAGGGGCTCTTTCCAGATGTGGCAAAAACTGCGAATGCTTTTGAAATGGGGAAAAAAGGTTACTGAATCTCTTGTATCTCTTGTACAGTGCATCCTTCAGGTTATTTTCTGTTGATCACTGTCTTCGAGAGCTATTTCACAACTCTAAATTACAGACAACTGAGAGCAATGCAAATGAATTCAGTCTGTGGACATGCGAATAAATTTTCTCCTGTGAAAGTGCAATGGATCTCCCTTCCCTCACTCCTCTATGGAAGAAGCCAGTTCTGTATATATTAAGCAAATTGATTTTACCATTCCTGATGGCCTGTTGTAAGATTCACTACTTGGCTTTGAGAGTTGGTGCAAATGCCCATGTTCTGACAAAGGTCTAACTTTCCTGGCGCCTGTTCTTCCAAGATCTGGCTAACCTTGCAGGAACAGCTTTACTATCAACAGAGAATTCACTTTGATATGCACTCTGGTGGCATCCCGGCTCCTAGGCAGACCCCAGGTGAATGCCTGAGGTAAAGTCGTGCACGCCCATTTCCTGGAGGGGAGCATTCCTTTGTCAGGGAATAGATAACTAGGGGTGCAGCACCCAGGTGCACTCTCACTCTCTCATGCACTCTGTCTCTTTTCTTCTCTTCCTGTCTTGCACCTGCCAAGGTTGCTGATGATTTCTTTCGCTCATATAGCTGATGTTTTTTGCTCATGTATCTGATGATGTTCTTCGCTCGCGTAGCTGATGTTTTTTGCTCCCGTAGCTGATGATACTTTTCCTGTGTGCCTTGGTGGGGGCAGCTGTTGGCTGCGCCTCCCCAACTGCTGTTTTCTTCTGGCGCCCTACCTGACTGCTACTCCTCTCAGCCACAGTTAAGATCTTTGCTTGAATGTATTCCCATGCTGTAAATTACTGGTGATGAGAACGGCAAATTGGTGGTATATATTCCTAGAGTTTTTCCCTTTCCTCGTACTTTCTTTAATGTTATTAAAAAACTTAATTAATATTTGTGAGTGGTGTCTTGTACCCTTCCCCGCGAATCGAGCCCTAAAACAGTAAGTCTGTGCACAGCGACAGCAATTAGCCCCTTGCTGTTACACCTGTCTTAGCCTGCTTTCTGTTACTGTAACAGAATACTTAAGACTGGGTAATTCATAAAGAAGAGGTCTTTAGCACATGGCTCTGGACCAGGGAAGTTCAAGATCAGGCAGCCACATCTGATGGGGGCCTCATGATGGGTTATAACCTCACAGATGGTATCACATAGTAGGGGTGCATGCAAGAATGACATCTGTGGACACGTGTGGACGTGAGAGGTAACCTGGCTTTACACCAAACCTTTCTTGAGATAACTAACCCACTCTTGGCGTGCCATGTCAATCCCTTCATAAGCGTGCAGCCTCAAAACCTAATTACCCCTCAAAGGTTCCAGAACCTTTCAGCTCTGTTACACCGGGGACAAAATTTCAACACAAGTTTAGTGGGGACAAACCAGTAGCAAAGCCTGCATATGTAGATGCTCTCTGGATCCTCCTCCTAACCAAAAGGTGCCATTGCCTCTCATATCACCACATGAGGGTCCCCAACACATGGACCCCTGGAGGACAAACCACAGCCAAACCATGTTAGTCACCTTCCCATTGCTAGGAGTCAACACCTGGCCCCCACAATTTAAAGGAGGAAAGGTTTAATTTGGCTCACACTACCAGAGTTTTCAGTCCATGGTTTGATGGCTCCAAGACAGACATAGCCTAGCAGATGAAAGCTGCTATATCCATATAGCCAGGTTCAGAGGGAAAGGAGGAGCCAGGGATAAGAATCCACCCTTCCAGGTCACGCCCTAGAGATCCGCCCTCAACCAGGCCCCCCTCTTGACTGCATCCAGCTGTGAACTCATCAAGGGACATTATGTTCAGATCTAAAACATATGTCCCGTATGTTTAGAAGGTGATTAGATCTTGGGGCTGCCACAGCCAAGTTGTTGTTAAAAGGTGGGGCCTGGTTAGAGGTGGATCACAGGGCATGACCTGGAAGGGTGCATTCAGCTTGCCAGAGGGCTTGCCCAAGAGCATTCAGCTCCTCCTCTTTCTCTGCTTCCTGGGTGCCATGAGTTGAGCAGTTTCTGCCGTGCCCTTCTACCACGCCATTTTGCCCATTTTGCCTTGGAATCAACCAATCATAGACTGATTCTCTGAAACCTTGAGCCGAAACAAATCTATCCTCTTGTAAGTTGGGTGTCCTGTCCCAGTATGGGAAAGTGACTAATACAGTGTATTAATCCTCCCTGAGTAAACACTCCTGATCCAGTCACCTCCAACACCCCACCTCCAAATATATGAAACTTCTGGGAGCGTTCTAGATCTAATGAGTAACACAAGCCCGAACGGTCATCAGCTAATAATGGCAACCTGATATATGAGCCAGTTCCTTCCTCTGAGTTCCATATTCTTCTTATTGCCACCATGATACAGGAGCTAACCAGAATTTCACAAGTGATTCTTGACAATGGTCAAAAAGAATGGGGTATCAGTGATGGACGACATATGTAAAGAATGAGTTTTAGATTAAGAAATAGTTTCAATTTCTCCTCTGGTTTTACTACCTATTCGTGTTTCTTAGTTTTAGTGTCTTCATCAGTGAAATAAATCTAGATTATAAAATAACAAACTGCCCCTTTAGACTATTACAAAGATTAATATTACTCTTTAATAAAATAAAGAGTCTAACATATAGCAAATGCTTGATATGCAATAGCCATTAGTAACTGGTAATGCTCAACCTAAATATAATCCAGATACATTAAAGTCTAAATATAATCCAGATACATTAAAGTCTAAATATAATCCAGATACATTAAAGTAACCATCTGAATCATGAGAACACTCTTGGTAGTTGAGGAACACACAGCTGATGGAAGTGACACTTTCATAATAAATTAGTACTTTTATGTTTACATGAAATTTATCCAAACACCCCCACACAACTGTCAGTTTAAAAAGCCCATCTTTGTTGAATGAACAATCTGCAAATGTAAGTCGACTCTACACAGATCAACATTTTCTCTACCTCCCATCATTTCATTTAGATGCTCAAAAGCAACTTGCCTGTCTTCAGACACAATCTGCTTACACCCAAACTGCTTAGAATGAAGCATAAACATTGTACTTTTGAAATTACAGCCATAGGGATTGAGTCTGATGCAATCCAAGTGAGGGCATGGCTCTGGGTGCCACATCTTCTGCACAAGTGGTGAGCAGGTAAGAGTGGTGACAGCCCACAGTTTATCACCAACAGTAAAAAACAAAACAAAACAAACAAACAAAAAACCAGCATTTGTTCACTTCACAGTGAACAAAGAGATGTCAGATATGTAGTTTTAAATGCTTTCACAGAAACAGAGGATGACATACATTTCCTATGGCAACAGAAGCAAAGGTAGAAAAGACTATTATCAGCTCCCTAACCTACTGAATTGACTTACTTGTTACTAACTTGCTAGGGCTGCCAGACAGTAAGCCAAAGTGGGTGGCTTAGAAGAACAGGAATTCTTTGACTCAGGGCTCCACAGGTCAGAAGTCCACATCAGGGTGTCAGCAGGGCAGGAGAAGGATGTGGTCCAGGTCTCTCCAGCTCCTGTCATTCCTTGGCTTGGATCTTCACGTGGCTTTCTCCTTGTGTGCACGTCTGCTTCTGTGTCCAAATTTCTCCTTTATCTAAGGACATCAAATTGGATTGGGGCCCACCTTAGGGACCTCATCTCCACAGGTCACACGCACAGGTGCTGGTGGTTGCAGGAATTTAGAGACCATGCAACCCACAACTGCCATGCTCCTTCCTTCCAGCGAGTTGCTGGCCAGCAGCACTCATCATTCATTTAATTACCATGAGAATGCTCGTATCAGACTCTGTGCTGGGTACTGACACAAAAATAAGCTGGGCAGAGCCCTGTCCCTGAGAGGCCACATGTTGGAGGAAATCAGAGGCACATTATTGTAACAATAAATACTACTGTAGAACAGGTATTGCTATTTTAATAAGTATTTTCTCCTTTTCTGAGATGACTCTCAATTCGCTATGTAGCCCAGGCTGGCCTCGAACTCGCTGTGATCCTCTTTAAAATAAGGCGTTAAGTGTGTATGGAACACATTTTGCAGAGTTCCTAAATCTGCCCTACAGGTAAGGGACATTTGCACCAATTAGGTAGCATGGAGAACTGTCCTAGGCATTTTTTGTAAGTAAAGTTACCCAGATAAGGAAGACCAGCAGTAAGCCGTGCCACGGGGGCTGGGGTTGCTTTTTCTGGGGGGTGTTTGCTGGGGATCGAACTCAGGGCCTTGGCTCTGTAGGCAAGCACCCTACCACTGAGCTAAATGCCCAACCCCTGGGGTTGCTTTCTTTCTGGAGTGCAGTCTCCTGCACTTCCAGCGCTCTGGACAGCGTCCGGATAAGCACCGCGGAACGAATGCCTGAGGCCGGCACGGCCTGCAGTCCCCTCCCGGAAAAGTACGCAGAAGCGGGATCACAGAGGGCCCGGAAATGCAGGTCTGGGCTGAGGGTGCCGGCCCCAGCTCCGGTCTCCCCCCGCGCACGCCACGGTACAGCCTCCGGCGGCCCATTCCCGGCCGAGCGCGCTCCCGCAAGCTCCCCGCAGCCCCGTGCTCATCCGGGTCTCTGCGCGCCCAGCCAATCGCGACCGCTCGCAGCCCTTGGGGGCGGGGCTCTGCCGCCCCCTCCCCCAGGCCTGTGGTGGCCGCGGGAGCCTCCTGGGGGCCGCGCCCGGACACTCGAGGACAGCGGCGGAGCCGGGGAGCCCGCACCTGGGCGAGGGAGGACGCCGTGAGGATGGCGTAGCCGCCGCCTCTCTGGGAGCGACCGGAGCGCGCGCAGGGGCCCGGCCGCAGCCGGCGTAGTAAACACACTTCAGAAACGTGAGGTGCCGGGGATCACGTGGCCCGCGCGCCGGCCAATGGGCGCGCGGGGGCGGGGCCGGCGTGACGCGGCTCGGCGGAGTCACCCGGGCGGCCTCGGGACCGGCCCTCCGCGCTCGTCCCGCCGAGTCCGCCCCGCAGCGCCGACCCCCGCCTCGCGCGCTGGTTGCTGCGCTCGAGTCCCGGCGGCTCCCCGCGGCGGCCGCGGCGAGGTCTCGGGGACGAGCGCCCCCGCGTGTCGGTGCCCGCGCGGGCCGGGCGGCGCCGGGAGCCCGGGCGCGGAGTTATGCGAGTCCCGCGGGCGGGCGCGGCGGGCGCGGGCCCCTGACTCGGCGGCGCAGGTCGCGCCCGGCATGGGGGTGAACGCCGTGCACTGGTTCCGCAAGGGGCTGCGGCTCCACGACAACCCCGCGCTGAAGGAGTGCATCCGCGGCGCCGACACCATCCGCTGCGTCTACATCCTCGACCCCTGGTTCGCCGGCTCCTCCAACGTGGGCATCAACAGGTGGCGGTGAGTGCCGGGCCGCCGGGGGCTCGGCGTGCTGGGCACGGGCAGCGGGACGGGCCGCGGAGCTCCCCGGGCGGAGTTCTGGGCACCCGAGCGCCTTGGCCTTGGCGGCGACCTAGTGTCTCTCGGAGCTCCTTCCCCGGTTCGCGAGTCGCCTGAAGAGGAGTTAAAGAAAGAAACCCCCTCCCGGTCCCCAGTGGCCCCTTTGTGGCCCTGGAAGGAGCGTGGCGTTAACGTTTACTGTTCTGTGTGTCTCGTAACTCATAGTATGAAGAAAAATCATTCATTTAGTACAGTGAGCTCCAAGCCAGCTTTCTTCCCCCTTGAGGTTACTGTAGGAAAAGCAAGGGAAACTGCATCGACTCAGCTCTTCCTCTCAACTCCGCCTTGTGGTTGACACGACAAAGCACAGTTTTTTCTTTCTAGGGGACGTAGGCTCCTTCTAGGTATCAGCACTGGGAGAAATCCTAGAGACGCTTTATGATCTTTTCCTGTGGAAACCGGACTAGAGGATCGTTAGGCCCCCTGGTGGAAATGAAAGCGCCTGCCTGTTCGAGAGGTAGATTACTACGTCAGGCAGCGATTTCAATGTCAGAAACATAGCAATGAATGAAACAGTAAAAGTCTCGTCCTCTGCCAAGCTTATGTTCCAGGAAGTAAAATACAGGTTTAGTACTTTAGGTGGTGATAGGTACTGTGGCAGAAAAGAAGGCAGAGGAAAGAGATAAGAAAAACAAGGGTAAGAACAGAGTTACAGTTTTAAGTGTGATCAAGGCAGAAATCACAGAAAAGGTGACTGGAACCGAAGGAGGATGAGGTACGCAGAGGAACATTCGGGTTTAGGGAACAGTAAGGGAAAAGTCCCTGCAGCGGAAACGTGTTTGATCTTTGGAAGGAACAGCAGAGGGAGCCCGTCTGACCGGAGCACCGCAAGTGGAGCGTGGGAGGCATGAGGTCAGAGTTGTCATCGGGCCAGAAGGAATAGAGCTTTAAAAGTGATTACCAAGATTTGTGCTTTTAGTCAGAACGAAGTGGAAATAATTGCAGAATTATGAACAGAGGAATGACGTGATCTGACTTAAGTTTGAAAAAATCTCTCTGGTTGTGGTTCTGAGAGCAGACTAAATTGGGGAGTAGAACAAGACAAGAAACAGGAAGACAACCGTTACATTCGTCCGGGTGAAAGAGGAGTGTGGCTGGGACCACAGTGATGATAGGGGAGGCAGTGAGAACAGCCAGATGCTGAAAGAACAGTACACAGATTTTTTTGGTAGATTGGATGTGTGTCATAGGAGAAAGAAAAGGAGTTAAGAATGATTTCAAAAGTTTTGATGTAAGGAACTAGAATTAGGCTGCACTGTGCTAAGAAAGTGAAGCCTTTGGGAGAGTGGTTGACATTGTTTTGGACTTTGTTGAAAGTTTGAGATGTTTGCTCCACATCTCAACAGAGATAGCGAATAGACAATTGGGTCTATCTGGTGCTCAGGGCACAGATCCAGGCAGAGTATAAATCGGAAAGTTATAGCTTACACATACTATACACAGCCATTTACTTATCCATTCATTTATTGAACGAATATTTGTCAGGCATCCACTACATGCTAGACACTGTTTTAGGTGTAAGGGACTCCACATAAACAAAGTAGCCAAACATCCCCACCCTGCTTGGAGCTGCATTCTAGAGGATCCATGAGACTGCAAGAGAAGGCTAAGAAAGCGAGTGTAAAGGTGGGCCTGGTGGACATGCCTGTGGAAGATCAAGGCCAGGCTCTACAGCTTACCCAGACGGTCTCAAAATTAAAAACAAAAAGGGCTAGAGGTGTAGCTCAGCACTGTCTTGGTTCAACCCTGAGTACCACCAAAAAATAATAATTTTAAAAAGAGATAATTTAAAAGGAGAGAGAGACAAATCGAAGCTTGAGCCTTGAGTACTCTTAATGTCTCAGAATCGTGTAGCTGTGGAAGAACTTGCATAGGACACAGCAGAGGAGCTGCTAACAAAGTAAGAAGAAAAGCCAGAAAAGTATGGTCTCTTAGAAGCCAAGTAAAAGTATTACAAGGAGGAGAGTGTTTTACCCACATCAGATGCTGTTCATAGGTCAAGATGAGGCTCGAAAGTGAAATGTTGTGTTTAGCATTTGAGATCTCATGATCTTGTCTATATTGGTTTCAGGAGCATCGGGGCAAGTCTTTTTGAAGCGATTGTTTAAGACTCACAACACCAAATTCAATGCTTAGTAGCCCACTACTGGGTTTTTTGAGTCAATAATTTTATATTTAAACAAACTTATTAATTTCCATATTGCTTTGATAAGAAAACCCCCAGACTCCTTAGGCTGGCATCCAAGATCCACCTTCCAGTCTCCTGTCCTGCTAGCTGCAGTTGTAACCGCGACACTAGGGGGAAACCCTCCTGGTTTTCCTTAGAAGCTGTTGTGTCTTTCTTTTAATTTCCTATCTTGTTTTAGATTTTTGGCTTTAAGGGAAAAATATATCTTAGCGATTATTTTACCAAATAAGCACATTAACAACTACCTTTTCATAGCATCATTAGATCATTTCATTTAAAAGGATGTTTTAACACTGAATTCCATTTTAAGGACATTGTCTCAGAATAAAGGGCAGTACTTTAATTTGAATAAATTTAGCTTTATGAAAACTCACATTTTGTATTGAAATTATACTAAACAAAATTTTAATACAAAAACATATGCCAGTGTTCGCAGACATACTACTCATAAAAATCCAAAAGGTAGAAACAACCCAAATGTCCACCAACTGATTAATGGTTTTAAAAATGTGGTAAATCCATCTCATGGGCTACGATTGGCCATAAGAAGGCATGAAGTGTAGACTCATGCTACAGTGTGTGTTCATGAGCCTGGAGGGCATGTGAATGAAAGAAGTCACTGACAGAACTCCACATGTACATGTTCCTATTACATGAAACATTCACAGGGGGCAGATAGAGATAGAAAGTAGACCTGTAGCTGCTTAGTGCTGGGGAAGTGGGAGGTGATAGCTAAGGGGCACAGGTTTCCTGTTTTATTGTTTTTAGGTGATGAAAATGTTCTAGAAAGTAATGATTGCAAAACTCTGAAAATCCATTAAATTATACAGTTGAAAAATTTCTAGTTGGGCATAGTGGCTCATGTCTGTAATCCCAACTACTTGGGAGGCTGAGGCAAGAGGGTCCTCCTAAGTTCAAGGCCAGTATGGACAACTTAGTGAGACTGTATCTCAGAATAAAAGTTTTAAAAGGTTTAGGGATATAGCTCACTGGTAGAGTGCTTGCTCAGCATATGTGAACCTCAAGTTTCAATATGCAGTACTGAACAAAAAAACCAAACACCAGAAGGCAAACAAAAACCAAACAAAAAACCCACCACCACCACCACCAACAAAAAACTACCTCTTCCAAGACCCAGCCCAAATGCCATGTTTTTGTAATACCTTTCTTTATTTTCCAGCCTAGATTAAGTCATCCGAACTCCTGTAATTTTTTCTTTTTTCTTTTTTTTTTTTTTTTGGTATTTTTTTCACATACTCTTAGTATTTACTGCTTTCATCTGTGAGTATTTGTGTTATCTTGGTTTAGGGTGCTATAACACAATACCTTAGGTTGGGTAATTTATAAATATTAAAAATTTACTTTTCCCGGTTCTGGAAGCTGGGAAGTCCAAATCCAGGCACTGGAAGACTTAGTATCTGATGGGGCCTCCCAGTTCATGGGTGGAGCTGTATGTCTGTACCTGGTGGAAAGGTGAACATGCCCTCTTGGGTCTCTTACACAGGTGCTAAATCTCAGGATATAACCACCTCATTGGCACTGTCACATTGATGATCAGGTTTTAGCATAAGAATTTGTGGGGGACCCAACATTCTGACCCCAACGGGAGTAGTCTTCATATAATCCTTTCTCCTTCATTTAAGAGTTTGTACCTTGCTGGAAGGAATTGTCATTTCATTAAATCAGAAATTTATTCCCTCTTCTTTCCAATTCATGAGAGGCACTATTCTTGGTGCAGCGGTTACAACAGTGAATAAAACAGAAGAAATCCTGCTCCTGTGAAACTTGTACTCTGGTAGAGGAAACAGACAAACCTATGCCCAATGGTGCTAAGTGGAATGGAGAAAAGCACAGACTGAAAGTGGAGACCTAGAGGAAATGAGAAAACAAGCTGAAAGGTGTCCGGGAAGGAACACTTTTGTATTCACATCATAGTGTTTGTACATAGTAGACATTTGATAGTGTTTTAACTTGCCTTACAAGTCTAGGGTTTGAGGTTGTGCAGTTAATTTAACACAGATGCTAATGTGTACCTTAAACTTATAATTTAGAAAAAATTTCAGTATTTTTATTGTTTAAACTTCGTGCTCATTATATAACTGAAGCCATCATAACTGAAGTCTCTAGAATTTTAGTAACTAAACCTATAAACGTGCCCGTGTTCTTAACAGTTCTTCCTTCTAGTAAAATAGGTATTGCTGTCTCTACTCAAAACCACTTCTTTCGGCTTTGTTGTTTTTCACCTACTTTTGCTTATTCTTCGTCGTCTTTATTGTTTTTTTTGTACTGCAGATTGAACCCAGGGCTTTTTGTCTAAACTACATCCCCAGCACTTCATAATTTTGAGACAGGCTCTTGCTAAGTGGCCCAGGCAGTTGGTGAACTTGCACTTATCCTGCCTCAGTCTCCAAAGTGCTGGGGTTATAGGCATGCCCTACCACACCCAGCACAACTTTGTTCTTTTTTTAGGTTCCCTCCAGTGAACATTTCAACATGCTTAATATTAAATTCTGTAAAACAAACAAAACCTATAGCAACAAAGGAACAAAATGTACCCTTGACTGTGTTGGCTCCTATAACTATGTGTCTTAGTTCTGTTGTAGCCACACTTCTTGAACAATGTGTCAATTGACTTCATTCTTTATCTCCTACTCACCCTTGGGCTACCCCAAACTAGTCTCTAGCCCCCCCCCCCAACTCTACAGAACTTGTTTTAATCTAAAGGATACTTTTTTTTTTTTTTTTTTTTTGATGCTGGGGATTGAACTCAGGGCCTTGTGCTTACTAGGCAAGCACTCTGCCACTGAGCTAAATCCCCAACCCTAAAGGATACTTTCTAAATTTTTCACTCTTTGACTTTTTCACAGCATCTGATACATCTGACCACAACTTTTCTTCTCAAGAGGCTTTAGTTACAGGACCTTCCTGTGTTTTGTTTTCTGCAGGAGCTATTAGGGGTCATTTTATGTTCAACTCTAAAATGCCCCTTAGTTCTGGGATCTCTACCACTTTTCGCTTTACATGTTTCTAGGCAATGTCATCTCTTCTTTTTTTTTTTTTTTAATGTCATCTCTTCTGATAAAATCAGTTGCCCCAAATTCTTAAGCCAGTGTGTCGCCTGTGTGTCTCTGGGTCCACGTCCCTCAAGCTCAGCCTGTTAAAGACAAAGTTCATGTTCTCCCAAATCTGTTGCTCAAGAACAAATAAAAAACCCAAACTGACCTTTTTCAAAAACAATACTACCATTTACTCAGTTGCTCAGTTTATAAATTGTTAATTATGTATCCATTTATTCAACAAATATTTGAATCCCCACATGTCAGGCACTTTGCTAATTTCTGTGGGTTAATGGATAGTCAGTAGATCCTTTCTTTGCCCTCAGGGAGTTTACAGTTTGGAGATCAATTTATTCAGAAATTAAACAATTGCAAAAATGCACTCTTCTCTCCCCATTGTGCTTTTAGGGGGTGTCACCAGTTCTTTTTGCATACCCTGCTTTATGGTCTACAATTCATTGTCTCTCTTGTCTTCTAGTTCATGCTCTACACAGCAACCACAGTGATAATTTAAAATAGACAATCTGATCATATAATTTATACTTTAAAACCCTTCAGTGACATTTTTCCTCTGTAAGGTTAAGGTTCAAAAAGCTGTAGCATGGTTTTAAATTCCAGTATCATCTGGCTCTCTGTTTGTTTTGTTTTGTTTTTTCCCTATCTTGGGTAATTTTTTTCACAGAGACATTTGAACGGAGCCTTAAAGTTTGAGGTGGTTCTTACCAAGCAAAGGAAGGAAGGAAAGGAATTTGAGGCTTGAAGGACTAGTGTGAGGAAAGGCACAGAACTCTGACCCTGTGGGGGAGGCTGGTGCAGCAGAATTGTGGGGTGTGTGCTCTTGCTTGCTGCTTGGTTTCTATAGTCAGAAAGGTTTATGCAGAAAGTGAGTTGATTGGCAGATGGAGCTGAACAAACTGAGGGAGACTGGCTGTGACATTCGGTGAGGCCAGACTCAGAAGAGGTGACAGGGACCAAAAGTCTCACTGTCTGTGAGCTTCCCTTTTTCTGCCTTAGGTTCTCAGACAGGCTGTCCTCTGGTGGTAAAATATTGCAATGACAGTAGCAGTTAACCCAGTAACAAAACTTATGCCTCTGCCCTAGAAGTCTGAGCAAAAGTCTGTAGTTTCATGAGTATTTTACCACTTTGAAAATTAAATTTAAGGCTTTGGTGAACTTTGAGAGCACTTCAATGTAGTAATAAGGATAGAAGTCAGCTTAGAGGGTATTGCCACGTGTCTGGGACAGGTGTGGGGGGGTGGAAGAGATGACTAAAGGTTGGAACGTTAGAGAGGGTTTCTATGCAGGAGCTAAGAAATGAGCAGGAGGCATATGTCCCAGGTAGGCTGAGGACCAAAATTTTGGGCACGCTGCCATACTTATAGTCAAGACTGAGCATAGTACGTTTCCGGGATGATGAGTAGAAAATGAGGTGTTTAGGTAAATAGAGTCTTGTATTTGGGGTTCTCCAAGTACACACTGAAGCACCTTTGGGCCATCCAACTGTCCTAAGAGCTAGTTAGCAGGAGGGCTGATTGCCAGGCAGCACATTCTTCTCCGTTCATTCAGGAAACATTGTGAAGGGTTTGCCACTTACCAGGACTGTACAAGGCAGCAGGAGTGCAGACGTGGAGGTCAGGGCTGGGCACGAGTACGGCTCTGACTTTGATCCCTAGCACCACATGCGCACACACACACACACGCGCACACACGCGCGCACACACACACACACACACAGTGAAAGTCATGGTTCTGACCTGTAAGGAGACTTTCACACCACTAGAAGATAATTGGATATCATAATTAGGTTACAGAGTATAAAATAAAACCTCTGTTAGAAATATGCAAAGGTCATGACAGGCGGACGTAGGAAAAACAACTCCAGGATTGTGTAAAGGTACCTAGTGTGTGCTGAGGAGGTGTGCGTGTGCGCACACACGTGTGTTGGGGTGGGGCGTGAGGTGGATTTGAGAGGGGCTCCAGAACACTTCCTGGTGAAGGAGACTGATGAGTCAGTGTCCTCATGAAAAGGGAAGTTGTAAAACAAAAACGATAACACAAAGCCAAAACCCTTTCTTCGCACCACTGGGGCCTTCAGTTAGTTATTTTAAAAGGCAATCATAAAAACAACACCCATAAGAATGTGCATTAATTAGACAGTCTCTGATGTTAGGCTTGATTCCAGGTCTCAGTCCCTTGTTCACTTTATCCATACTTATTTCCTGGGTGAGCCGTCTAGCTCCATGCTTGAATAGCTGATTTCCTACGGCACCTGGCCTGCATGGCTTCTGTTTAGCGTTTCCAGACTCATGTGGACAGTGTTTTTATGTGGATTCCAAATAAACGTCTTAAGTTTGGTTTTCGGCCCCATCTCCCCACCTCCCATGGTTTCTCTATATCTTAGCAAGCAGCAGCATTCACCCAGTTGTTCTGCAGAAACTGAGGAGCTATACTTCCTTCATTTCTGTTTATCCTCAAACTAGTCTATGAGCAGTTGTTAGGAATTTTCCTTCAAGGTAAGTCCCATATCTGGATATCACCTGGCCACTGCTGCCCACAGGCATTTCTTACAGAACTAATGCAGTAGCTTCCTCAGTTCTGTTTTTGTGGCTTTCCTTCCCTGTCTTGCCCACATGGAAAGAAGCCCTTTGCATTTTCTTTTCTTTCTACTATGGAACATTATTTCCTCAGACTTCGGCATGACTCATTTCTTTTTGTTTGTTTGTTTCTTTTGTTTTTTGTTTTTTGGTTTTTTTGGTGCTGGGGATCGAACTCAAGGCCTTGTGCTTGCAAGGCAGGCACTCTGACCACTGAGCCAAATCTCCAGCCTAGCTCATTCTTTTAGTGTCCCTTCTTTGGACCATCTTTCGTAAAATAATTACCCGTACTCCCTCTCTTTTCCCTTTTCCCATCTCTCTCTTTACATATTTTATTTTAATGGCGTTTGTCAGTACCCCAGATGATATAGTTACTGATTTACTTCCTTATCATCTTGTTCCTTTCATTGCATTACATGAGAGGAGTTGATATGTCTTTCTTGTTGTTGGTTTCTATGACAGTGATTCTCAAGCCCTTATAGATCTCTGAGACTTTCAGGGGTCTATGAAGTCAAAAATTGTTTTCACAGTAATATTGAGATGCTGTTTGACTTTTTTACTCTCTGTTTCCCACTTGTATAGAGTTGCGTTTTCCAGAAGCTGCACACATAAGGACATTATGGCTGTGATGTCTAATGTATTGTGTCTTGGTATATTCTTATGTCTTAGTCTTTTTCAGCATTAATTTCTTACATAGTAAATATTGATATTACCTATGGGATAAAAAGCCCTTTGGGGTTACTTCGTAATTTTTAAGACTGTAAAGCATTTGAGAACAATCCTTGGTGCAGGGTAGGTATTCAGTATGTCTTATGAATTGAATATACAGATGAGTATTACTCAGCTGATTTTGTTGATGGAGTTTCAAGCTGCTTTTATTGCATCAGTTACACCTATAGCCTTAATATTACCCATCATTTTCTTCACATCTTTAAGGACCTTGCGAAGCAAACTGGAATTCCTCTAGTGCCTTTTCTTCCAATCTCTTATAGCTAACTTCCCCACGGCTAATTGGTTAGACAGACACTGTAAGCAATAGACCTATTATTGGGCCTTTTTAGAAGCATTTAATTGAGTTTTCAGTAAAATAGCTTTCTTCTTACACTGAAGCCATTTATATAAAATTTAATTATCTGATTACAGTAAGATGCATTTAGAACCCATTTCCTTGACATTTTTCTCTATCTTACCCAGTGATTTTCTGTTAGTACAATTTGTTTTATTTTTTGTCTGTATAGTTTTACCTTTTTAGAATTTCATATAAATGAAATATAGTATGGTCTTTTGTTTGACCTCTTTCACTTAGCATAACATTTTTGAGATTTATGCATATTGCACCAGCTTCTGAAGGACCAACGCTGGTGCCACAGGGTGCACTGGGCCTGCTAGGAGGAGATACGTTCCTCTGAGCAGGCTGCCATAAAGTAAGCAAGTGTGACCCTCCTCCCTCACCTCACGTGTGCCTCGTCCCTGGGCAGCTGGTTCCCTTTCTGCTTCTCTGCTCTGGGATGTAGTCAGGGGCCCTTGGCCAGGACAGCAGCACCACCTTATGTGCACTTCGCAGCCTCCAGCATTGTAAGCCAGACAAAACTCCCCTTAAGTACCCAGCCTGAAGTATTTTGTTATAGCAACACAAAAATCGACTATAAGAGGACTCATTGTGCATCTTGCATTGTACTACATGTTAAATTTTTTTTTTTTTTTGTAGTTAGGGTGTTCAGATCAGCAGCCAAAGTTTATGTGCTGTCTTAGTTGCTATTTCTTGGACCATATTTCATTAAATTTAAGACTCTAGCAAATGGATCATCTGTCAGTTTCATCATGAGTTCAGAGATGTTAATATGTTTAAAAAAATAGGACTCTTTGAAATAATGGAAGTTGGTATAGTCTTGGATTTTCCCTTATGACCATGACTACAGGTGCTTTAAATATCACATCTTCAGCACCGTGCACAGAAAGCAGACTGATGTGGGGTGGAGCTTTTTCCTTGTCACGATCTTATCTGGGAGGAAAAGTCTTTTGCACAAGACCTCCTCCCTGGTACATCCTGCCTTTTGGATCTCATTGATTTGGACTGGCTTACATCTTACCTCTAAGCCAGAAGCCAGGGTCACCAGCCCTTCCTGGGATCGCGGAATCACTCTCTCAGCTCTGGACAATCTGCAGATCCTTTTGGCAAGTAAACAGGTAGGATGTAGCTTTTAAGTTGGTACACACATTGTCCACCATAAAATATATGCATTTTAAATATTATTATCTTTGGAAACAGCCAAAGTGTCCATCCGTGGATAAATAGATTTTAAAAGTGTGGGAGCATAGCCAGACTCCTTGCCTATCATGTGTATGGCCCTTCATTTGACCCTCAGTACGTAATGCAAACCATAAAATGTGTCATATATGACAGTGGGGTCCTGCTAAGCCTGTAGAAAACAGGAAATTCTGTAACTGTGGCAACATAGATCAACCTAGAGATCATTGTGCTAAGTATAATAAACCAGACACAGAGACAAATTGCATGTCACCTCTCTTATATGTGGAATCTAAAAGATACCGAACTTGAAGGTTTTTTAGTTGAAGATTGGCTTTCAGGAGGGAAAGATAAATGTGGGGAAGGGAGACATTGGTTAAAGGATATAAAGTTTCAGTTAGTTGGGAAGAACAAATTCTGGTGATCTGCACAGCATGGTAACTGTAGTTACTGTGTATTTCAGAGTAACTAAAAGAAGATTTTAAATGTTTTTACCACAAAGAAATGATAAATATCTGAGATGATGGATATATTAATTAACCTTATTTGAATCATTTTACAATCAGTACACATAATGAAATATCACACTGTACCCCGTAAATGTATACAATTATTATTTGTCAATTGAACTTTCAAGAACTTTTAGTATCTTTAGTCAAACTGCTCTCAAAAAGGCTGTAGTAATTTGGGGGAGGGGTGGTGGGGCTCGAACTCGGGGCCTTGCACTTGCTAGGCAAGCGCTCTACCACTGAGCTAAATCCCCAACCCCACCAAGGCTGTAGTAATTTTAAAAGGCTGTAATGTCAGTATTTTGTTTGTTTTTGGTTTTTTTGAGACAATGTCTCACTATGTAGTTCAGGCTGGTCTTGACTCACTATGTAGCCCAGGCTGGCCTTGAACTCACAGCAATCCTCCTGCCTCTGCCTCCCAAGTGCTGGGATTACAGGCTTGCACCACCACACCCAGCAGTAGTGTCAGTATTTTATAGCAAGCATTGCCATCCATCTACCTCAGTCTCCCTTTCCATTTCATTGCAAAGCTCACATGGTTTGGCATTTGTACTTTTTAATTTCCATAAACGGATGCTAATGTCATTTCCTATAGATGAGTCTGGCATTCTGAGGGAGAAAACGTGCTGATGGTATGGCTTAAACTAGATTCTCTCATAACCATCTTTCAGTCAGACCAACCAGGGAAGTTAAAAAAAAAAAGTACACCCTCAGTCTCCAGTCCATAGCTATCAAACAAGAATTATTCAGGGAAGGACTCCGTATTTAGTTTGCAGGCCTCTGTCTTCCCCTCCCAAGCACTGTGCTGAGCCCTACTTAAGAGCTCTGGCCTAGCTGGTTATGGCGCTCATTAGCTGTGATCACCCTCTGATTATTTCCAGGTTATCCTCTGACCCGTGCACATGCTTTCTATCCTGCTGCGTTTTCTTTTTCTTTAGTGTCTGCTGCGGTGTTGAAAAATTTTATCCACCCTTATCCTTAAGGAGCGAGGCAGGAAAGCAAAGGGAACAGCTGACAGATTAGAAATCCATAATTCTCCCCTGAGTTCTAATCCTCTTTACCTATTTGTCAGGTGATATATCTCAATTGAGAATATTTAAAAGCAAAATTATTCCCTGCTTAATGCCACTTCCTCTCAGCTCACAAGGTAGAACTTTGGCACCTTTCTTGAAGGTTCTGTCTCTTCTCCCTGTTCTGTCTACCTTCACATAAAGTCCTATTGGATCCCCCTCTGAAGTGACTTTAAAATCAGTCCCCTGGCCTGCATTGTGAGTCTCTCTTAACTATTAATTTAGACTCTCAGTTGGTCTCTTGATTCTTTATAATCCAAGATCTTCCGTATTACTGCCACAGTTTTGTTTCTAAAACTGCGTTCTTCAATTGGGAAAGAATGAAAACAAAAAATTGATATTTTGATTTAAAACAAAATATTGTGTAAAATCAAATAGCACTTTATATATAATATATCTTAGTATAGCAGATGTCAAACAAATGATAGTCAAGTTTTAAATTGAAAAAAAATTAACCACTAGGAAGCTTCTTATGAATTAGGGAAATGTTGCCTAAAAGATTGAAACTGTTGTGAAGCTGTCGACACACATTGTTCTAAATGAACAGGCACATAAGACGCTGACAGTACTTTATCCTGTGATACTTTTGAATTTTCTGTACACAATGGAGAAAAGTCAATACTATTGAATGTTGGTGTGAACATACAGATGGTCCTCAATGCACAATGGTTCAGTTTCCAGTTTTTCAACTTTAGAATGGTGCAAAGGTGCTAGGCATTCAGTGGAAAGTGTCCTTAGAATTCGGGTCTTTTCCAGTAGTAGGGTGCCCTGCGCGGTGACAGGCAGTGACAGCAGGCTGCCTCCTGATCAGCCATGCAGGTAGCCCTACTGCCTAGAGTGCTGCTAAGCTGTGATTGTCACTGTGTTAGATATGTTTAATGCATTTTCTGCTTCAGGTATTTCGCGCTACCCATGGTAAGTTGAAGAGAGTTTGTAAGTCTGCTTTCTGTTGGAGCGAGACCACTGAAGTGTTGTGTGGGAATCAAATATTTGTATTTGTGTAGTGTGTATGAGAGAGCCATGCCGGGTAAGGACTGGAGAGAAGACGTACTGTCCTCTTTATCACTCAAAATACAGGTGATAATGTTTTTAGTTTGCTTGTATTTTAAACCTGTTTTAGACTCGAAAAAGGTGTGTCGTTACTGACATAGCACTAGCTTTGAGCACCAAGAAAACACTAAGTTGAGATAGCAGAGTAAAACAATTTTTACCTTAATATAATTGCTGGCAATTACAATTTTCTGAATTATTTTATCAGAAAAAGCAATTGGTAGTCAACTTTTTATTTCTTAGTATTTATTCGTTGTTGAATGAAATAGTATAAACGAATATGATTTAAGTACAGTAGCCAAATGAAGGTCTTGTTAGCTTGCCAAAAAGGTCTAGAGCCAGGCATGTCTAGTCCACACTTTGCAGGCTGCGTGTGGCCCTGCACAGCTCGTGACACGGCCCCATAAAACTGAACTTTTTGCAAGCACAAGGGCCTGAGTTCGATTCCCGGCACCACAAAAAAAAAAAAAAATTAAAAAAAAATTAAAATTAAAAAACTGAACTTTTGACGTTACGGGGTGATTTTTAACCACCCCACGCTCAGTTGTCAAAGAACACTGCGTAGGGAAAGTACAGTGCAGGGCTGACTCCGCCTGCTTCTGCCAGCAGTCATTCGGACAGAAACTGGCAGTGAGAAACGTCCAGCAGGCGAGTGTGGCTTGAGGAGTAAAACACGGGGATTCCAGTAGTGGTGTCTCTTTCTGCGGCAGTGTGTGCCTGTGAAGAGGGGCCTTTTTGTCGCTGAATGGGTAATCTTTAATTACTAGGCTTGCGTTCGTTGTGGTGATCCGTAATAAGTTAAAATACGTGTTTTAAAAAGGAAGTTTTGTTCCTCACATCCACTGATGGTATTGTGTATTTTGTGTGTGGCCTAAGGCAGTTCCTGCTCGCTCACTGCAGCCCAGGCAAGCCTCTAGAATCAGGGCTTTACTTTCCCACTTGGAATCACATTACAAAACAGAAGATGCCTGTGTGAGTTTTTGAAATGAAGGATAAGATTAAAACACTTCTTTACACACTCACATCTATTAAAAGTTACTTCTGTGACTGTAGTGGCTTGCTCAAGTGATACACCTTAAAGATACATTAGTTTCTTGGATAAGGCCAAAATGAATTTTAATGTTGAAGATTACACTTGTTCCCAGCACTTGATAGTTGTGATCATTTGTTCAAAGAAATTAATTGCATGCTAGAATGTATTAATAAAAATGTATTTATTAGTATATAGCAAAAGAATTTGAAATAAATATTTTCCAGGTCTAAGTGCAGCTAAAGAATTTATGGTTCATTGAGTTAGTTTTTGCATGCTTAAAATAGTTACCTATCACTAAGGTAAAGAGATCTTGGCAAAATATTAAGGAAGGAAACTACCAGTATAGTTATTATTAATTAAAATTCTTTATCTTTCATTAAAATTTTTATAGATTGTTGTATTCACCTGAATTTAGTGGCCCATACCTTTGACCACTCATTAATGAGTATGCCATACCTTTGGCATACTCATTAAAGTTGCAGTTCTTTAATGAGCTTTTTAATTAAAAGTTTAATAAGATATAGAAAGCTTAGAGAGCACATTTTTAAGACTGCTTGAATCTGTTCCAGATTGCAATCCTAATTAACCCCCACATACATGTAATTTTCTTTGTTCTTGGAAAAGAAAATAACAGTTTAGTAAGAAATGATAGAGCTTAAAGGTCATAGGTTGTATTCAGTCAGATTTGGGTTGAATACTTGGTTCCATCATTTACTCATTAACATGGGCGATATGGGCAGGATTAATTTTTCTGCGATTGTTCCATTTTTTTAGTAGAGGTGCTACTACATACCTTGTCCATTTCATACTGCTGTAACAGAATAGTACAGACCGTGTAATTCACGATGATAGAGGTTTATTTGGCTTGTGCTTCTGGAGGCTGAAGTCTTCTTACTGCATCATGCAGGGCTGAAGAGCAGACAGACAGACACAGGCAGGTGCTAGCACGCGGGAGGGTCCCGCTGTCCTTGTGTAAGACACCTCCTCCAGGGATGCACGAATCCCTATGCGAGCAGCAGTTCCGTGTCAGTGACCTCTCACAGCTCCCACCTCTTACAAGTGTTGCTCTGGGGAGTATGTTTCCGGCAGAGGTTTCTGGGGGTGCACTCAAACCAAGCACTATGTGTATCTTGTAGTTGTATAAGGGTTAAGTAAAATAAAGAAAAAAGCTCAGCATTATGTCTGGGAAGTGATATGCAGTAAAAATAAGTATAGTTATTAGCAGTGCATATAATATTAATAGTATTTTGTTCTTTACATACATGCAATAAATGATAGGGAATTGGTAACTCTGGTCCTGGTTAAACTTAATCTCCTCAGATTATCTTTGATCTGCATCATACCATAATATTTACTTATAAATATTTGTTTAAAACCTCCTGTTATTTATAGACTAAGACTGGTAGACTGGCAGATTCCGCTGAGATCTTGTAACAGCATTGTAGTAACCTAGTCTCCAGGTCTTTTTCATTTGGCCGGTTTCTGGGCTACATATTCTGGTTGAGGGTATTTCTGAATCTAAAGGCAGTCTTAAGCCTCTGTGGAGTCATTGTTTTCAGCCCAGTTTTTAGCTGTTAGGTATAATTCTTAATTTTTTAATTCTGAGACTATTATTACTATTTATATCAGATATATATCATCTGATTTGATATCATATATTTTATTCAAGATTGAAATTAGAGAAATTAAAATTTAGGGCTATAGGTAACTTTGGATATCTATTTTTTTAAACCACTCTTCATGTCCCATTTTTGGTTATGAAATCAGTTTTGTGGGCTTTAACCTACCTTAGAAATAATGAAACACACTAGAAAATGTCAGGAAATGTTAGGTTATAAAGGCAAGTTATTTTATGAAACTTGTTTTACTTCCACATGCACATACATGATTGGTGGTACTGGATCATTATTCTTACTATGAATTACTCTCAAAAAGTTTGAAAGTCACTGATTTTGTTTCCTTATCATACAGGGAAATAGGTCAAGATTAAGCAAGCTCCTTTCCCCAGACCCTGTCTGCGCTCAGCAGTGTTTTAGTAGAAAACGTTGGTTGCGTTCCTGATCCTAGCTTCTGTGTGTAATTGAAGGTAATGATGAAGTTGCTGAGAGATACCCAGGTACAAAAAGCCTCTTGGTATGTTTAATATTAGAGTTCTCATTCCAGGTGAACATTTATTCATTCAATAAACACTATTGTATACAACTTGTAGTTAAAAATATTACCAGTAGTTCCTAGCTTTGTCTTCTTCACCAAACACATCATCATTGTATTTGTAATACATTTATCAGTCTAATAATCTTGTCAGAAATCATTTTGAATAGTTAATTGAAATTAAATGAAATTATTTTGAATGACTTTTTTAGTGCCTGTTTTTTGGTTTTGTTTTGATGCTGGGGATTGAATCCTGGCCTCATGTACTTGAGACGTGATCTGCCACTGAGCTACCCTCCATTCCTCTTTGCTCTTGGAACAAGCTTTGTGTTTTCATATTTCTAAACTTGATGTCTAGTAGTTAGTAGCCATGTTATTTTCCTGGGATGAAGAACCAAACTTACTATTTTATACCTACCCACCTTTACAAATCAGACATTTTCCTTGTCTCCAGTCCGGTGTCTCTTCCCCTTGAGCTCATTCCTTATGTTTGTGGTATTCTGTTTCTGTTGCCCTGACATGTATGTCCTGTGCTCTGTCTCTATAGGTTTGTCCATCCCGTTGAAAATCTGCTATTGAGGGGTGTGTGTGTGTTCACCAGGGCTCGTGAAAGCAGACTCTGTGTTCTCTCATTAATGAATGCTATGCTGAGTCGCAGGTTTAAATTCTCTTTGGTAATTTTCCTTCCATAAGCCTTAGTTTTAAAGGGGGTTGTATTGTTATCTTTAGCATTTTTTAATAACTTCACTTTAACAATCCTGATACATAAAAATTTTTGTTTGTTTTTGGAGCTTACTTAATTATATACTAATCCTCTCATCTTCAAAACTGGGGCTTATGAGAAAACTCCTGTAGAGAGAAAGAGGCCTTCTTTCACTTTCCCATGCCTAAGCCTGGTTTTCTTTCCCATTATTGTGTCCTCATTCATAATTGTATATGCAGCACTTGATCTTTTAAAGCTCTTGTGTTAAATACTGTTTTCTGATTTACCCACCATCAGTCTTAGCCTGTTTTGTATCATAGATTCTGGTGGCTGGGAAGTCCAGACAGCATGGCATCTCTGTCTGCTCCCTGCCCGCCATGTCACCACATGATGGAAAAGCAAGAAGGAAGCAGCCTGTGTAGAGGGGGCCAAGCATGTGGGGCGGCCTTTCTGTCTGAATGGCCTGCTGTCCTGAGAACTCACTCTGTTGTGAGAGAGCTGTGCTAATCCCCTCCTGGGATGTTGAACCGAGACCCAAACCCTTCTACCAGACCCCACCCCTTCAAAGACCTGCTGCCTCTTAAGATCACTAGACTGGGGTCAGCTTTCAGCACGGCGTGTATCAGTTATTAATTATGCCGTAAGTACTGTGCTTTTAAAATCTTTCTACTTGGCATTTATTGGGCTTCATACCATTTTCATTGTTGTTCAGTCAGTTCACATTTTCCAGTCTTGTCTGCAGAAGCGTCACTATTGTGTAATACTTGTTTTGCGATGTGTTACAGTGTTTGTATAACTGCTTCCCCTGCCATATTGTGAGCACTTGGAAGACACCTAATTCAGTGACTTTGTTCCCTCCTTATTTTTTCTTACATACCTGACAATCATGTACTGTAGTCATTTACTTCGACCTAAAGCATATAATTTAGAAATTGCTTTAGTGACATCTTTTAAAGACAAACTTTTATCAGTATATGTCTGTGTATTTGTCTTAATCCTTGAAAGATATTTTGATGAGTATAGAATTTTAGGTTGCCAGGTTTGTTGGTTTCCAGCTTATTAAAGCTATTCTGCTGTCTTCTAGTTTCAACTGTTACTGTTGAGAACTGTTGTTCCTTAAATGAGCTGTCATCTGGCCCTACTGGGACAGCTGCTTTAAACATTTTCTTATTGTCTTTGAAAAATTTTTTGTAGGACCTTCCTGAGGCCAAGATAATCGCGCTTTTCTCCAAAGGAGTTCTGACTTGCTTCTTAGTTGTGTTAGAGTTACTACACTCTAAGGAACCTTAAATTTACAGTTTAAAACTCGCACCGCCCTGGTGATTTGCATTGGCGCTACAGACCCACCCAAGGGCTGCTCGGTTCGATAGCCTGTGGATTCTTTTCTTTTTAACCACACCCCACCTTTTTTGCTTAGTACCAAAGCAGTCTCATCATGAGCTGTGGAGGAGGATCTCATTTGTTCTCAGTGATTTTGTTTTCATGTTTAAACAGTGAAAATATGCTGTTCTCATTATTTTTAAGGGGTACTGTTTATTTAGCTATATATTTACCATTTTTTTGTGTTCTTTATTTCTCCTATCATCTCAGACCTCTATCTCAGGCATATCTTTTAGAATTCACAACAGTGGAAGTGCTGCTAGTGGCCAACTCTCCTGTTTTCTTTGAAGATACCGTCTTCGTTTACCCTGAATATAGAATTCTAGGGTGAAATTTATTTTCTCCCAGCATATTGGAAGCTGCCACTCCCACTATTAATTTTTTGAGGACAGTATATTATTTCCTTTTGTCTAATTTTAACCTTTTTTTCTCTGACATGTTTTGCACTCTTTTCGATAACAAATTTAGGTGTGAGTTTCTCTTTGTGAATTTGTAGGTTTCTCGAATCTGTGTGTTGGTATCGTTTTGATTCTGAAAAATTTTTAGTTGTTGCTTATTCAGGTATTTCCTGACCTCATTCTCTTCCTCTTGGAAATAACATTTGTACAGGTGTCAGATATTTTTACTATATTCTTTTGTGTCTTCATTTTCCATCTCTTTGACTCTCTGAATTCATTTTGTAAAATCCTTTTATAAACTTTCTTTTTTAATTTAAAAAAATATTAAAGTGACCCAGAGTAATCATAGATATTGGTAGGTACAGTGTGATATTTTGGTACCTATATAACGTGTGCAAGGATCAAATCAGGGTAATTAGCATGTCCATTACCTTAAATAGTTATCATTTCCTTACGTTAGGAACCATCAAATTCCTTTCTTCTAGTTCTTTAAAAAATATGTAATAAATGGTTGTGTGTGGTCAGTTGCCTTACTGTGTTACTGAACACTAGAGTGTATTGAACTGTTCTCTTGGAATCTCTTACCCAGCTTCCCTCTGACCCCTGCCTCGTCCTTTCTTTCCTCTGGTGATCACTGTTCTACTCCCAGCTTCTATCAAACCATCTTTTTAACTTCCTCATAAGAATGAGAACGTCAGTATCGGGTCCTTCCATGTTGGCGCAAATGACAGGATTCACTTCTTCTTATGGCTGATATACTCCACTATGTATATGCCACGTGTTCTTTATCCATTCATCCATATCGATGCCTCAGTTGATTCTGTATCGTAGCTATTGGGAGTAGTGCGGCTGTAGACGTGGGAGTGCAAGAACTCTCTGGTATACCAATTTTTTTTCCTTAATATATACTCAGTAAGAGAATAGCTGGATCATATACTTCTGATTTTAATTTTTTGAGGCACCTGTGGTAATTCTTATTTCCAGCAGTGATATATGACTTCATTTTTCTCTTCTTTGCCAACATTTTTTAATAATAGCCATTCTGAGATAATATCTCATTGTAGTTTTGCTTTTAATTTCCCTGATGAAAAAAATAAATATTTTTATTATGCCATTTTCCTTCATACTTGGTTACAGTTTTTGTAATTACTTCCAAAGGTAACCTAGAACTCACAATACATGTACTTGATTTCTCAAAGTCTAGTATTAACTAGTAGTTTTTTCACTTGTCCTACTACACAAAGACCTTAGAACACTTAGGTTGACATTTAGTTGCCTTTGTAACAGTATTAAGAAGTGGGATCTTGGGTTGGGGATTTAGCTCAGTGGTAGAGTGCTTGCTGAGTTTCATCCCCAGCACCATCCCCTAAAACAGAAAAAAAATGAAATGGGATCGTTAAGACATAACTTTTAGGTCATTAAGGTCCCTCCACTCATGAATGAATTAAGGCTATTAGAGCAGAAGGGAGTCATGCTGTGTGGGCTCCTCATAAAAGGATGAGTTTGGTCCAGTTTTTCTGTCTCCCATGTATATACCTTTGCCTTTCCACCATGTTACAGGCAGTAAGAAGGCCCTCACTAGATGCCTCCCAATCTTGGACCTCCCAACCTCCAGGACCATGAGCCACATGAACTTCAGTTCCCTGTAATTTACTTAGTCTGTAGTGTTTTGTAATAAAGCTTGTGTTTTGAAGGTAGAGCTGAAGATTTGCCATAGCTTTAGACACAGGACTTGAAAGAAGAGAGAGGTCAAGGTGTGGTAGTAGATCTTACCACTATCCAGTTCACGTTTCCAAGTGAGCTCCAAGATATTTCACTACTCTGCTCCCTTTCAGTCTCACAAGGCCGTGCACCTAGTTCTGGCCAATGGATTTTATGAGGAAGTCCTTGGCTGAGGCCGTGTAAAGCCCCTGTGTGCTTCCTGGTTCTTCCCCAGTATGAAGGAGCCTCGCATTGAAAATACAGAGCCACAAAATTGAAGCAGCTGGAATGGTGAAGTCACCATTTAGAGGATAACTTCCTGGAGCTGCAGTAAACTCATGCAAGGAAAGTAAAAAGCTGTTTTGTCAGGCCAGTGATTTTGGGTTGTTTGTTACTGCGGCATAAGCCTATCCTCTTCTGACCAGACAGGTAAAACTTTGGCCTGAGGCTGGAATCAACCTTAACTGGAATTGGAGGACATGGGTAGATACGTTCTGAGGTAACTTTTAAAGAGAGCTGTTTGAATGGGCAGGAGGGTGCCAGTAAATCCTGCAACCACGCTGGTTTGGATCTGAGTGTACTCCAGTGGGCCATGTGTGAAGGGCTTGGTCCCAAGCCCATGCTGGTGTTGGGAGGTGGGGGCCTCACAGGAGGTCTTTGGGTTGGGGGATGCACTGGACTGGGGCACCTACGTCCCACCCAGTCCCTTCCCTTCTCCCTGAGGTGAGCAGCTTTGCTCTAGCCACTTACTTCCATCATGATGTGCTGCCTGCCATGTGGCCAGTTGATGATGGCCTGAGGACTGCAAAACTGTGAGCCAAAATGACTCTTTTCTCCTTAGAAGTTGATGTATTTCAGGGGTTTGTTATAGTAGAGGAACGCTGCATAACTTGCTGTGTGAAATTACACCCCTCTGTGTTGCCCTACCCTGTTTTAGTTCTCTCTGTGGAAATGATCACCACTGACATACAGTATGATCATTAGGAGCTTGGGATTAAAGCCAGGCTCATTGGTTGCAATATCCTGGTTTTGCCACTTTACTATTCGTGTGTCCTTGGGAAAATTCCTTAACCTTTTTGTGCCTCAGTTTTCTCTTCTGGAAATGGAGGACATACCTATAATCGAAGAGTCATGAGGGGTTGGGGATTTAGCTCAGTGATGGGGCACTTGCCTGGGAAGGCAAGGCCTTGAGTTCGATCCCCAGCACCCCAAAAAAAAAAAAAAGAGAGAGACATGGAATGTGCACATGTAGCATACTTAGAGCAGCGTCTGATACACATTTTGGAAGTGTTTGCATCTGTTTTCATCATCATTGTCACCCAGCATGCAGACTTTGTGACACCAGGCACTTAATTTTGTTTTTCTTTTATACCCACAATTTGCAACAATGCCTGACACATAATTGTCTTTCAGTAATTTTTTGATAGAGAGGTAGATGGTGTAGCTGTCACTCTTTGAAGTAATGTCATTATGGGAAAGATCCTGACCATTTGCCAAACCTCAGACAGACCTAAATGGTTACATGTACTGAGTTACAGATTTAAAAAACTAGAATAAAGCCAGGAGTGGTGGTGCACACCTGTAATCCCTGCAGTCTGGGAGGCTGAGGTAACAGGACTGCAAGTTCAAGTCTATCCTGGGCAATGTAGTAAGATCCTGTTTCAAAATAATAAAAAGGAAATGGCTCAGAGCAAGGCCCTGGTTCAATCTCCAGTCCCACAAAAAAAAAAAAAAAGAAAAAAGAAAAGAAAAAAAATGGCAGTATTTTTACTCTTTTTCTGAAAGGTAAAAATTTGAAATAAGACTGTTAAACTACAGAAAAGCATTATACATATATCTGGGACAGCACGTTTTTTAATACATTCTAGGCAGATCTTATTCAGCTGTACGTAAATCTCTTACAGCTTAGAACTGTTTTTTTTTTTTGTATCTTGCATATATTTATTACTCACATAGTTTATAAGATAAGTGGCCCAAGGATCTGGAGTTGAAGGAAATATGTACCATTTCTGGGGAAAAATCGCTATTCTCAGCAACAGTAGTGTCTCCAGCAGCTTGTACTACTTTTGACTGGGTAAGATCCAGTGACAGTTGGGCCTTATGCAAATCACCAGCTACCGTACGTCTTTCACTTTGTTCGGTTTTAAGTTTTCTGTGTGTTTCATTTAACTGTGTCTTCAACAAATTTAGCTCTTCATTCTGTCTTACTGCTTCAGAATATGAATCATCAAGTTTTTTCTGCAATTCAGTCAACAGATCTTTCAGCTCTTTGGCTTCTGTACCATAGGTAGATCGTTCAGTTTCTGCCTTCTCTAGTTCCATTTCTAAATGCTCTTGTTCTCTTCTCAGCTGCTTAATTGTCCTTTGGGACTCATCGACCTTAACTTTCCATTCATTTTCCTCTTCCTCCACACTTTTCTGTGGCTTCTGTAAGATTCCTTCTGTTTCTTTTTTTTTTTTTCCTTCTGTTTCTGCAAGGACTGATTTATATGTATCACACTCCAGCAGTAATAGTGTGTGCATTTCATCAGCTTTAGAACTGTGTCTTACCCTTGATTTGGACTAACCTGCTGGAGTTACAATGCAGTGGTTTCTAAAATTAGACGGATTTCTAGGCTATAAATAGCTCTGTGATTTTTGAGATCAGAGAAGCATAAATTACATAGATTATATTAGTGTAAGTTGATTATAGAAGCTAAGTGATCTTAATCTTTTGAAACTCTTATTAAATCTAATCAGTTTTTTCTCTGAATTTCTTTTTTACTATATTGATTGAATTGATACACCTATCTGTAAATAACCACAGTTTAGTTTCTTCCTTTATTGCCCTGGTACCTTTTATTTCTTGTTCTTGTGTTATAACACTGTAGGCTTCATAGTACCAGATGGAATGGGATGCGACAGTAGCAGGTGTCTGTCTTCTTCCCATTCTTAAAGGAGTTGCTCTCAACACTTTGCCATGAATACCATGTTTTCTGTGGGAAAATGTGGGTGCCCTTTTTCAGATTGAGGACGTCACCTTCCCATCCCAGTCTGTTGAGGCTAAGTGGAAATTGGGTTTTTGTTGCTATTCTTTCTGCCTCTCTCCAATCAATGATATAATTATTCCTCTTTATTTTTTTTAATGTAAAGTGCTTAGAGCAGTGGAAAAGGCCTTAATTGTGGTAATTTTAATGTTTAATGTGGGTAACCAATTTTTATTGCTTGTTTTTTGCAGTACTGAGGATTGAACCCAGGACCTTCACACTGAGCTACATCCCAACCCCCTTCTTTAGTTTATATTTTGAGTCGGGGTCTCACTAAGTCATTAAATTGTCCAGGATGGACTCAGATTTACAGTTCTCCTGCCTCAGCCTCAGAACACTGGGATTAGAGGTGTGTGCCACCGTGCCCACCTAGTAACTCATTTCTAAATAGTAAATTAACCAACTTTCTAAGGGTAAGTTTAATTTGATCAGCATGTGTTTTTTATGTATTATGTTGGTTTTGGCTTGCTAATATGCTTGTGGATAAAATTAGTTTGTAGTTTTCCTGTTCTGTTGATTTGTTGCAAGGTAAATCGAACTTTGCAAGATGAATTGAGGAGTGTTTGTCTGTATGAGTTAAGAATCCTCTGTACAACAGGGTGTGGTGGTATATAACCATACTCCCTGTACTGTGGGAGGTTGAGGCAGGAGAACTGCAGGTTGGAGCTTGGTCTGTCTCAAAAAGGGGCAGGGGGAGACCCTGGAGATGCAGCTCAGTGCCAAGTTCAGTCCCCAGTACCATAGTACAAAGAAAAGGATTCTCTTTTAAATTAGAATTTATCCATTCCTTGAATGTTTGCTGAAATTCTTCTATAAAGCTGACTAGGTCTTATATTTTCCTTGTAAGATTTTTAATTACCGATTCAGCATCTTTAATAACTATTAAGACCATTGTGTTCTTTTGCTTTTCAGGCTACTTTCGTAAATTTTAAATTTCTCATGAATCAGTTTTAGCAAGGAATTTATTTCACCCAAGCTTTCAAATTTATTTGTATAAAATTGTTCATACTATCTTCTGTGTAGTCCCATCAGTATCTAGATTATGAGCCCTTTTTACTCTTTCTGTTTTTTTCAGACAGGGTCTCACTGTGTAGTTCAGGCTGTCCTTGAACTCACCATGTAGCCCTGGCTAGTCTCGAACTCACGGAGATTCTTCTGCCTCAGCCTCTCTGGTGCTGGAATTACAGGCATATACCACCAGCCCAGCACCTTTTTACTCTTAATATTTCTTATTTTGTCCCTCTTTGTAGATTATAATTAGTGTGCTATTTTCACTAATTTCTGATCTCTATCATTTTCTTTCTGCTTTTTTATGATTTTTTTGCTGGTTTTCTAACTTAGTCCCAAATCATCTTTTTTAGTAAGTATTTCAGCTTATGTATCATCTTCTCAGTGCCTGCTGTGGTTTGGGTATTAGTGGGGGGGGTACCCCACCCCTGCCACCACCCCCACCCCCGCTGCTGCCCCTACCACCATGATTAAGAGCTTGGTCCACAAGTGGTGCTGTGGGAGCTGGGGGAGCCTTTAGGATAATGGGCCTAGTCTGGGTCCTTGGTCACTTCTTTTAATAGTGATCTCAGGTCACAGCAAACATGGGATTACTTATAATGCAATGTTATGCTTGAGGTATTTGGGACCACAATAAGTTCCTTGAATTGTCATTGAGGTTATGCATTCATGAGATTTTTAAAAATTATTTTTTAATAACTTAGGTAGAAAGTGTACAAAGGTAAAACAGAGAGCTCCTGTATTCTGTTTCCAGTTTCCCTCATGTTATTGTCTTATATTCCATAGTCCTTTTATCAAAACTGAACTAACTAAACTCTGGCCCCTTATTCGGGTTTCTCTTAATGTTATTTTTCTGTCCCAGAATCCCATCCATAACACCACATTCCTTGTAGTCATAGATTTCCTCTGTGACCTTTGTTGGACTTAGTTCTTGGGCTTTGTCTTTATGACTTTTATGGTTTTGAGTGTTGTTCATATATTTAGTAGAATGACCTTGAATTTTATTTCGTCTAATTCTTTCATCACGTTGTTCACCATGCTGACTTGGCACTGGCGATGTTTGCTCTGACGTGGGATTTGCCGTGACCATGCCAGGCTCCTCCACTGCACAGTTACTGTTTTCCCTCTTCATGCAGGGTGGACATTATTTTCTTTAAACCCAGACTGGGTAGAGGCGAGCAAGTTTCTTTACTCTGTGACCTAAGATTTATGCCTTATTTGTACTTGAACTGTGTGGGTGGCTTCTGGAAGCCCGTGCTTTTCATTGAGGGTCTGTTATTAGCTGCCTCACTTGGATGGGCTTTGGACCGTATCTTCTGTCCTCATCAGCCCGGGTTAGACTCGGGCTTTCCTGGGCTCTGTAGAAGTCCTTGGGGCTAAAGGTGACTTCAGCCCCTACTCATCTCTTGTGCCTTGTTACTATGGAGCAGCCCAGGGAATTATTTTCAGAAGTGGTGGTGTTTGTCTATTTCTGTCAGGGGATCTTAATCCAGTGTTCTGACAACAACAGAAGTTGATAATAGGCTTTGTTGGCGTTGATATTGAATGTATTTTGAACTGTTAACCACTTAACAGTTTACCCAGCATCATTCTGGCAGTGTGTTTGTTTATGTGCTGACTATCCAGAGCATCGCTCAGGCAGGTGTCATTTCAAACAATTGATTCTTGTATTGAATAAATTTGATAAAATTGTCATTTTTGTATGTGCTGTTATATTATAAAAATTAACAAAAATTATCCAAATTTTGGTCATCCTTATTTAAATACTTGGACTGATAAGTGGTTAAAACTGGGTTGGGAGTAATATACATTTTATTTTAGAAAATATGTCCTTTTGGCCATTCTTCTAGTCATCCTCTCCTCATCCCCCATCCCACAGCTCTTCCACGTTCGCTTGGCCTAAGCACACTGTTTTTCTCCGCTCTGGGTGTCCTTTCCTGCTTCCTCCTCTTGATTGCCTGTGAATTCTGCACATTGCTCAAATGTTTTCTTCCCTGTATCCTCCCCCGTCCCTTTCCTTCCATGCACAGACATTTAGGTCCATTCTGTGCTGCTGTAGTATGCTCTTTATAGTACAATTCACCATCGCCGGGCGTGGTGGCACACTCTTGTAATTTCAGCACACTGAGAGGCTGAAGCAGGAGTATCCCACTTATGAGCCCAACCCGGGCAGCTTAGCAAGACCCTATCTCAAAAATTAAAAATTATAAAAAGAAAAAAAGGCCTGGGGATGTAGCTCAGTGTGAAGGTCTTGGCCCAGTACCCTGTGCATGTATGTATGCTCCACATGGTATGAATACTAGTGTTTACATGCCATGGTGGATGTTATTATAGTTCCTCCCTCCGCCGTTCCTTCCTGTAGAAAGCTTATGCTTTCCTGCCTTCTTCAAGTCTGATTGGCTGTGTAACCTGCTCTAACCAATTAAATGTCAGTAGAAATGGCTTGGCTTATCTGCGATATAGTAGAAGTGAGAGGTAAGCCTCAGTTCTTTTACAGTATGGAGATTTGGGAGTAGTTCGTTACTGTGGTACAACCTAAGCTCTTCTGTCTCACTGATGTACATGCCTGTCTCCCAGCTTGAGGGTAAAAACTGTGCTGTGGTCATCTTCATATCCTTACAGCTGTCAGATTTCCTACAGCATTTTGTATGATTACACATTCTGTAGGAAAGTAGAATTATGTGGTGCACATAGCACAGGTTTGGAGTCAGACACATCCAGATTAATTTTCACCTCATTGCTTAGCAAAGCCTGGAAAACCTGCTTGATGTGTTGTAAGTTCCATCATTTTTTAAACAAGATATTTGTAGGGTTGCTGAGGATAAAACATACGTAAAAGTACCCAGCAAAGTAGACATGCACAGAATATTCTTTCCTTTTCATGTTTTCCTCCATTGACTATCAAATCAAGTCTTAAAATCCCTTGCTCCAGCCATCATTGGTTTCTTTATTTGGTTAGGTACTTACTGACCTCCCACGCAGGTCCGGGATTGTCTACAGTGGCGAGCAAGTCTCCTCGCGGTCCAGCAGCCCGCCACTGTCCTCCTCTGTCTGCTACTGTCAGATCACAGTGATACCTCAGAGTTCCTCTCTGTGATGCCAAGTCCTTCAACTTTTGCCTCCATCTCTCCCCCATTTGAGAAAAGGAAGAAAAATCCAGAAATGATTTTCCTTAGCAATAGACACAATCCATTTGTATCTCATAATGTGGTATTTTCTCTCAGAGCGCATTCTCTTGTGTTTACGTACAGTGTGTTCAAGGGACTCTTCTCTGTGTGAAGTTCCCATGAGCACTGGAACCCCAAGAACCAATGAGTGAAGTTACTTAAGGAATGAACCGTATCACTCTCTAGAAAGTATTTTAGGAATTTTGTGGTAGCATTTTTGTAGTCACAATGATTAGAAGAGAAAAATGGAATTAGCGTGGAGAGGCCAAAAATGGAACACTTCTCTCAACGCTTAAAGTAGTTTCCCCAAATAAGTAATTATCCTGATTCCTACAGAACTTTAAAATATGAATCAAGGGAATACTGTACTTTGTTTTGTTTAGAACTTTTCTAAGTCTTGCTCAACATTTCAGGAAATCACATCACCAAAGACAATACCACTCATGTTTGAATCACCAGAAGCACAACTGGACTAGTCTGTTTGTGTAGCTGTTGAATTAAAAATTATTCTCTAACATCAGACTAATGAACTGTCCTCCATGATAGAAGTACATGTTACTTTGTGATCCTCTAATTTCTCCCATGTCACAGTTAGTAGGAAGTTACAGTGCCTTAAAGCTGTACATAAAAATATGTTTTACCTGTAAATCTTATTTTAAGACTTTAAAAAGCTAATGTAAACTATTTATTATAAAAAGTAACTTTGAGTTATGGTCTAGGATAGGTCCAGTGCTTTAAATTATTTGCAACCTAGAAAAAAATAAACATCACCAAACTTTATTCAATTCATAGAGACACAAATTACTATTTTTTAAAAATTGCCAACTTTCATTTATGACTTACAGCCTCCTTTTTCTCTTTGTGATAATATACAGTATCTAGAACGCTTGATTTTGTTCCTAAATTTAACTTTGTTGTTATTTCATACGGAGAATAGAAGATAATCTCCATGTGCGTTTTAATGGTGCTAGTTTATAGTCTTTAAATCAGTTCTCCAGGGTCAGCAGTGAATTGTTTTGGTTTAGATAATGTAAGAGCAGTTTTCCTTGCTGAGATACGATAAGATGTATTTTAGAAACTAAAGTGCATAACCAGATGGCCTTGTTCTCATATGATACATGTTAATTCATAGTGCCTTATTTTCAGCAGCAATAGGATTATGTTGTATCTTGCCGTTGCCTTTTTTAGACTATTTTATAGACAGAACTAGAAAGACTAGTTATATAAGGCTGTTTTAGCACAGACTGGAAAGTAGGTCATTGTGATGGGAGTATACTAAACCGCCCAGCAGTTGCTATAGCAATGACCTAGTTTAAGAAACTATTTCTGTTGATTCATGTTGAAATCATCTTTTGGAGATGGAACAAGAAACCTTACTGCATGCAGTTGGTTTTATAATAGCAATAAGCAGGGATTTCTGGAGGAAAAAATGTTTTTAATGTTTAAAGAAATATATTTTCTCACCTAACACCTCTTCAATTTATTTTAAGGTGGTATGTATTCAGGGTTGTAATTAAATAACATCAGCATTGTGTCATTGTATACAATACGATTATTTGAAGGATTATAATAAGTTGTACTAATATTTGGCCTATTTAAAACCAATCTATAGCAGATAGTAGCAGTATTAGCTAAGACTTCAAATGGATGTAGTTCAAGGACACAGTATGCATTAAATGCTAAATGGGAGGTCTGAAAAATTATCTGTTAAAATCCTACCCTGTGTATTCTAGTGGAGTATGTAAATCATTTCATTCAGTACTGAATGCCTCTTTCGTGGCACGTGCCGTATAGAAAGGTTGAAGTTGGTGTGTTCTCTGGAGCACATTGAATTGGAATGCAGGGAGATCTTATTCTGTTCCTAGCTCAGAGCAAAAGATGAAGGATTAAATTTTGCAGCTTTTAAGTAACATTTTTCATTTCGCACTAAAAAGAAATTGCACCTGTCCTTGGGTAATACTTGCTTCCTGGGCTATTGGGGAGTTTTTTAGGGTACTGCCGAGGAAGAATTATAGAGATTGGTTGATTCAGGGTCTTAATTGTACTCTATCTTTTTTGTAAATATATGTTCGTGTTAACATTGACTTTGTCAGTGGGAAAGGTCAAACCTTGGTTCAGAGTCACATTCAGATGAAGCCGTATGTTCACAGTGATTCTGTATAGATGTAGGAATTCAACTGATTGTTTTCTGTTGTCATGACCACCTATTTACTTGTAGAAATATATGGGGTTTTTTTCAAAAATAGATATTATTCTTAAGGGAAAATAATGGTAACTTCTGTTTAATCAGTATCTTCTGGGTGCTAGGGATTCTACTAGATGATTTTATGCTGTTTGTGATCCTTTAAACAGTCATATAAGACAGTCTTTCTGGGTCATTTTACCCTATTTCTAATCTTCCCAACAAGTTGTAAAAGGAATATTATAAGATTTGTTTGCCAGAGGTTGAAGATTTAGCTTGGTGATAGAGCTCTTGCCTAGCAAGTGCACGGTGCTGAGTTCAGTCCCCAGCACCAAAAAAAAAAAAAAAAAAAAAAAAAAAAAGATTTGTTTTTTCAAATACAGAAGCCAAGATGGTTTAAAAAAATTGTGTAACACAGAAGATAGATATGTGTGTATGTATGTGTATATGTATGGTGCAACTTGAAAGTTTCTCTTGGATGAGGTATGGTACATTCTTTGACATTTCAGTGGATAGATTTTCAGCTGTAAGACAGAAGATTTAGCAAGGTTAGAAGGGGGTGGGAATTGGTAGAGGGATTCCAAGCCCAGGAAAGAGTATGGAACAAATTCCAAGAGACCGAATGTCTAGGAAAAAGAAAGCTACTTTGACTGGGTGGGAAGGAAAAGGGCCTGGAACCTTGGGTTAGTGGCCAAGGAAATTAGTACTTTAACATACAACGAATGAGTCTTAGAAGACCTTTGTATATGAAAGTCTGCCTCATGAAGACTTGGTATTGTATGTTAAAATGGATTACAGTGGACAAAGATTATTGGTAGGCAGGTCTATTTTAAGGCATTGCAGTAAATAATACAAGCTAGAGATAATAAGAACTAGAATTATTGTAATCAAAATAGAAGTGGGCAGGAAAGAGGGAACTAAAAATTAATGAATAACACTTACATAATAGTGCTTACTATGGACAGACACTGTTCTGAGAACTTCACATGTTAATTTATTCAGTTCTCACAAAAAATTGCTATGAGATGAGTCCTGTTACTGTGCCAGTTTTACAGATGAGGAAATTAGAAAATACTTCCCAGGATTGACTGAAAGATAGTACTTGTTGCTAGACTTGTTAAATTGTGGAATGCCAATGTGGTGGAATACTATGCCCTTGAAAATATACACCATTAAAAAGATGTCCAGCATATATTAGTCTTGGTTTACAGTAGACACAGTATATATCTCTCATTTTTGTTCTCCTTTGGAGGAATATATGCTGATCATCAATTTTAAACTTTTTTGAAGAAAAGTTTATGTTTTCCACCCCCTCGCCAAGAGTAGATATCATTAATAGGTTGATAAGTGTCCTTCTGGTTGTTTTCTTGTGCATATGTAAATATAAGTAGCTGCAAAGGACAGTATTACAGTTTCTCGTCTTCTTGATATTTTCTGCTTAAAATATTTGAGTACAAAGCATATTATTTTTAAGTGCCTATATTTGAGTCTACTATACCCTGTAATTTTTGTATGAAGTCAGAGCTGTAAAATGTAGTATCTGTAGAAGAAAAAAATGACAGTATGCAAGAAAATCAGTGACGCCTGTGGAAGAAACACATCATGGCTACATGCAGCTTCTATTCACTGTTGCATGAAGTGATGAAACAAAAATAACTCTCAGGCTGCAGAACTTCCCATTGTGACACATTACTTCGGTCCATATCATCCTGTGCAACATATGTTTGATTAACAGAGTAAAAATTTACTGAAAGACATTAAGAATCTTTACTAGCTTATGACTAAGAAAGGAAAAATAAAGGATCAACTGTTAGTTAATCCACACTCAGATGTTCATTTTATAAACTAATCATGTCCTTTAACTACTTTTCACATCTTACCTCTTGTAGCACATAGAAACTTGTCCACTAGAATGTTGAATGTGAAGAACTCTTGCTGCTTCCTACCAGCTCTGGTAAAGAAGAGGAAACTAATGGTGCAACAAAAATTTGGATTATCTTTATCTTGGACTACCTCGCAAGGATTTTAGTTTTGTACTGTTTCAATTTAAAAGCAAATGTAAAATTCTAGTTTATTCAACTTCTTAATTTCTGGTCTGTCTAAAAACTGTCTTGCTAAGGAAACATACAAAATTAGATGCTTCCCAATAAACATCACCAGACATAAGTTATTCATAGTTGTGGATAATTTTATGAAACCCAAATGCTTCTATGATACCATGCATCTAACAACAACTGTCTTCTCCCCCACAGTATTTGCACGTTGGGAGTTATGGGTTGCAGCAGGGACCAGGTGTTAGTTCACAGCAAATCAAGACAGAAGATGTGATGGCGTATAAATGTGAAAACAGAAAGGGTTTTATCCTGTTAGTTTGGCAGTCCCATGAGGCTTCCTAAATTGAAATGGCAGAATGTCTTTCACATACTCATGATATAGAAATGGTGGTGCCAGAGGGAAAAGTGCCACTAGTAACTTTGTTGGAAAAAACCAGCAAGACGTTTGGTGAAGTGATGAGATCAGAATGGGCAAAGAGAATAAAATGGTCTAGAACAGTCCTGTCTCGTAGAACTTTCTGCAGTGATAGAAATGTCCCACATCTGTGCTGTCCACGCACATGGCTGATGAGGCCTCGAAACGTGGGTAGTGTGATGGAATAATTGGATTTGACAGTCCGATGAATATAAATGACTGCAAATGGCTTTGGCTACCGTACTGGGCAGCACCTTTCTGGAATAGGCCTTCCCTTGCCTTTTACCCACTCCTCACAGGTGAGACAGCTGCTCTTTCCAGGGAACACTTGGTCTGTGGAAAAGGGAGGAGCATATTTAACCCTAAGTGTGTGACCATAAAAGAAGCAGAGCAGAGAGGAAATACGGTGTGTTCAGCTGAGCATCAGCATCTAGGTGAAAATTTACGCGAGGTGCACGAAAGCCTGCCCTGTACCTGTCAGTCTGGAGCCTACAGGAAATCTGTTCATGTAATTACATTAAAAACCCAAAACTGGGTATTATGATCTCTCTCTTTGAATATTACAGTCTCCCCTAGTAAAGTGTTTGTATTCTCAAGTCATTCACTTGTCAGAGTCATTAAATATAAAGTTTCTTTTCTTTTTCTCTTTACAGCCCTGGAGCCAGTCCCAGGGCCTGGCACGGGGTCTCAGTGGTCACAGCATCACCCGCAGCCCTTCTTTCCATGTTTTCCCAAGTGGTCTTTATATATGAAAAGTCATTTTCATATAGGAAGTATTTCATCACATTTAAATAACAAAATCAGTTCATTTAAATGCTTTGATATCTCCAACATAACTTTTATTTTCACAAATTAAATTTTTGCTAACATGTTTTTTCTGTGTATTTTGTTTGCTTTCCTGTTGTTGTTGTTTAGTGCTGAAGATTGAACCCAGAGCCTTTGCACTGAGCTGCATCTCCAGCTGATTTTGTATTTTTCATGTTGAGACAAGGTCTCACTAAGTTGCCCATGCTGATCTTAAATTTGAGGTCTCCTGCCTCACCCTCCCACAGTGCTGGGATTACAGGTGTCCACCACCACCAGTCACTTTTATTTAATGAGTATTAGTGATTTAATTCAGATCTTCATGAAAATACTGGGAAACTTGTACTATCATTTTTTTAAAATTTTGTTTTCTAGGAATAATAATTTATCAGTAAAGGGTAGTAAGAAGATAGGGTTGGCATCTCAGATTATAGAATAACCTGATGTTGCAATGCTTTACCTCTTTTTAAGGCTTTTAATATTTTCCTCACTCTAGATTTTTGCTTCAGTGTCTGGAGGATCTTGATGCCAATTTACGAAAATTAAATTCTCGCCTGTTTGTGATTCGTGGACAGCCAGCAGATGTGTTTCCCCGGCTTTTCAAGGTAATTCGAAGAAGTAATAATCTTTGTCAAAGAAGATCACATGTTTAGTAAATAGACTGCTAGTTACCTCCCAGAAGCAGCAGCTACTGCCAGTTTCTTTTGTGTCCATTAGAAATATTCTTTGTATAAACAAGAATCCATGTGTATTTATGTATAGCCTATGTGTTGTGTCTGTGTTACTGTCTGCTTTTTAAACACGGAAACACTCTCCTGTGCCTCGCTGTGTACACATACTGTGGTGTCTGGAGATGATTCTGTGCAGCTTTCTCAGTCTTCTAAAGGGCTCCGTGGTATTCTGTAGTGTAGATACACTGCAGTTCAACTGGTTTTCTGCTGAACACTTTTTCCCACAGCCCTCTTGTGAGCACAGATAATACCAGTGAGCAGTCGGGCGTAAATGCTCTCATCTGTTCTCACCTGTGCCAGTATTTTTGTGGGATAATGCTATAGAAGAGGACTCTGTGGGTCAAAGAGTTATAACCATTGACATTTTACCAATAATACAGAACCGTAGTGTGATAGTTTTTTTTTTACACCTAGTCGGAGGTTAGCAATTTGCTGGTCTTCTTAGCACCTTTTTTCCCCAAATGAACAAAAGTTAGGTCTAGAGAGACTAAATGAGTCGCCCAAGATTGTGCATTAACTCATGGAAGTGCTCAGACTGGAAATGGATTTTCTGGCTGCCCTTTTCATGTTTTTCTCTTCCTGTGTACTACCATTAGAATTTCTGAAAGTACATCTGCTTTGTTTTCTGGGTGTCTGGTTCATCATATTTTTCTAATAGAAGGGTTTCTATTTCTAATGCAGAAGAGAACCATTCCTTTTCTGAATAAGGCCTTGAGTGTAGGACGCAAAGCCATATCACCCGGCCTTTCTCTTCTGCTTGTCTCGCAGATGCATTTGGTGTCTCGGGTCTGGCTAATGTAACAGTGTTGGCCAGTGAACTGTATTACTCATTAAAGACTGTTCGCTACTATAACTGGGCGTCTAATATAACCTAGGTATATGGAAGAGTTCCAGAAGAGTGTATCTGAAGTAATGATAATAGTTTATCAGTAATTCATGAGTATAAAAGTGTGTGTGCATAATTGCTTCAACTGTATCCCTAACCCAGCTTGATATGTGTAGAGCAGTAAACTCAAGAACCGCAGCGCACACACCGATGTCTAGTGAACAGGAAGCGTAATCAACTTTTGCAGCAGCTCATTTAACTGCAGAAGACTGAAATCTCATGAATCATACTGTCTGACTTCAGACCTAAATTAAAAATGAATAACAGCAGAATAGCAGATATTTACAACTAAATGGTGAAAACACATTTTTGGGAAGAGCCCTTGTCTAGTCTATAGGGTTGGAGAATTACAGCATGTTACCATGTAGTTGGTTGAGTAATGGTAGAGTTCTAGGTTTATTTCTGAGGCCAGTCATAATAGATTTTAGAATTTTAAAAACCTGTACTACCTGCTTGAGATAATCACTTAATTCCTTTCAGCCTGTCTCTTCATTTAAAATCATATGTACAGAACTTACTAATACTGCCCCGGCATTCAGTAAGTAGCTGCTGTTATTACCATCTCCAGATATTCCATCTGAAATCTTTCAGTCAGAAATAAAGTATTTACACACACAGCCCCTCAGCAGAGCGGGCGGCACTGCGTCTGCTGTCAGAGGCCTGTCACGGGCGTCCCGAGTGCCAGGTGGTGGCCGTCTAACTTGCAACAGACCCTTGATTTTTAAAAATGGCCTTATCTGCAAAATGAAAAGAGCAACTGAAGTGCTAGACTCTGTCTGAGCTGTGTTTTAACAGTGGGAGGAGATGAGGTAATTATAAGGAATTTGAGAAAATAAAATGCTACCCAAACACATTTAGTCTAAGGCTGGTTTAAGCGTATCTCTTGATTGGTTAGTACCAAGATCAATTCCTGAAATCTAGTGAGTAGAAACTTGTTAGTTACATTTTTTTGCATTGATACATTGTATTATTTTCTTCCTGCATACTTGAAGTTTGATTTATGTATAATCCTTTGGTGTGTAGATTTTGAGCTTTTCTCTTATTCTACTTATCATTTCTTATTTGTTATGATAGGAAAAATAATTACAAGGCTGGTATGCATTATTGGTTCTTTCTCTTGTTTTAGGAGTGGAATATTACTAAACTTTCAATTGAGTATGATTCTGAACCGTTCGGAAAGGAACGAGATGCGGCTATTAAGAAACTGGCTACTGAGGCTGGAGTAGAAGTCATTGTACGAATTTCGCATACATTATATGACCTAGACAAGTAGGTTTGGTTTTCATCTTGTTTTGTTTTGTTGTACTAGGTATTAAACCCAGAGCCTTCACACTAAGCTACATCCCCAGCCCACTGTTGGTTTTTTAAATTTTATTTATTTATTTAATTTTTATTAGTACATGTTTGTAGTACATAATGATTACATTCATTGTAGGGAATTGATACATGCATGTAACACATCTCATTTCCCCCTACTTTGGTTTGACCAGCATGAGATTCATTTTATCATTTCTTGTTTTGAGACAAGGTCTCACTGGGTTGCTAAATTGCCCAGTCTGGGTTGAACTTGATTACTTTGTGGTGTTATTATCAGCCTGATTTAGTTTGTATTGATGATTGAGAGATTCCTCGAGTTGGGTTTTAATGTGTTTTTTTACAGGTTCATATATATTAACTTCTTGTTATTGCGTTTAGGCTAATTTAGCCATTTACTTGTTTTTTCACTCATGAACCCTTTCTGCTCTTTGTTTTAATGGTCTTGTATTTGCATATTATTCTTGACACCTAAGTGGTGTCTGGAAAATGAAGAGAATGATGTTAAACTCATTAAGCATTACAAACACATTTTCTAGTCATATGAGAAGCTAGCATTGTAAGTCTGAAGTGATAGATTTTATTTTCTGATTTTAAGCCTTTTCAGATCTTATCAACCAAAATCTGTGGTTGTGTTTTTACTGACTACATTTTACTCTCATAATAGGATCATAGAACTCAACGGTGGACAGCCGCCTCTAACTTACAAGAGATTTCAGACGCTCATCAGCAGAATGGAACCACTGGAGGTTCCAGTGGAGACAATTACTGCAGACGTGATAGAAAAGTGCATGACTCCTTTGTCTGATGACCATGATGAGAAATATGGAGTTCCTTCTCTGGAAGAGCTAGGTAGGTGCAAACCGCTCTACACACGGACCTTAGGAGCTAGTCAGTCAAGAATCTTGCAGAAAATGCCTTACCTTCTGATTTTACCAAGCGAAGTATTTTGCATGAAGAGAGAGAGGGGTAAAATGAAAAGAAAAAAACTTAAAACAAGTGATAAATCTGCATATTATTAATGTATTCCATAAATATGTGACCTGTTGTTACCACATTAAGATGTCAGCACCTCCTGAAGACCAACGTGTTTTTGTTTTTTTGTTCTTTGTGGGGGCGAGGGCGGTACTGGAGATCAAACCCGTGAGCTGCATCCCCAGCTCCTGTATGTCCTGCAGAGTGGAGACTGTGCCGTAGCCTCTGAAAGCAAGGGCCTATGCAGGCCCCATTCGCTTTTAGAACTTTTTTCTGTTTTCATAACTTTTCTGCAAAGTAATTTGGCCTCCTAGTTATTGTAGTTAAGAATTACTGTTGGGGCTGGGGATTTAGCTCAGTGATTAGAGTGCTTGCCTTGTAAGCACAAGGGCCTGAGTTCGATCCCCGGCACCACAAGAAACAAAACAAACAAACAAAAAAAAGAATTACTGTTGATTCATAAGAATAACGCATCGTTTATTTTCTTTCTTTCCTTCCCTCCTTTTCATCTTTCCTTTCTTCCTTTTTCCTTCCTTCTTCTCTTTTTCCTTCCTTCCTTCCTCCCTTCCTTCCTGTCTTTCCCTCTCTCTTTCCCTCACTTCTTTCTTTCTCCCCCTCGTTCTCTCTCTCTCTCTCTCTCCGTCTGTCTGTCTGTCTCTCTTTCTAGGTTTTGATACCGATGGGTTATCCTCTGCAGTGTGGCCAGGAGGAGAAACTGAAGCACTTACACGTTTGGAAAGACATTTGGAAAGAAAAGTATGATAACACACATGTTCATACTTCTAAATTGGTGTTTTAAAAATCATTTTGCTCTCTTTTTAAAAATTAAAAATACAAAAAAAAACAAAAAAAAATTTTAAATAGACTTGTAATTACATTTTAGTCTTTATTTATACTTTCAGTTTCTCACACCAGAGAAACGATGCGGTATTTAAACACGTGCGTCCAATTTATTTCACTTAAGAGTATGGTCTCAAGATGCATCCATATATTGGGAAAGGGAAGAAAATGTCCAAATGGGAAAAGGGAACAGGGAGGGGGAAAGGAACAGAGGGACAAGAGAAATAAGGAACGGAAGGAAAAAATGGAAACAAAGCTTTTGTAAATAGGAGGGGGTGAGGGGAGGGGAATGGGAAAAAAGGAAGCAACAAGATGTATCATGTACAGGTACAAATCCCCTATATACATGTTATACATGCATGTTACCACTATATACATCTAAAATGTACCATTAAAATAAAATCTAAAAAAAATTAAAAATAGACTTGTAAAAAGAAGAGTTTGAAAGGTAACAACCAGCTGGTCGTTTAAATGCCATTCCTCCCTCTTTTGAAATTTCTCCTTTGGCTATTACCATACTGCTCTCTTTTCTCTCTCTAGGCTGGTGTCAGATAACTCTGACTTTGAAGTGAGAATAAGGTTCTTCTGCAGTGCTGTCCCCCATCCACAGGGGACATATTCCAGGACCGTGTGGGTGCCTTAAACCATAGTTACCCTGAACCTCATAGACACTATGATTTTTACAGAACAAACTCCCTACAGTAAAGTTTACTTTATCAATCAGGCACAATGAGAGATTACTGCAATAAGCAATGATAGATAGAATAATTGTAATAACAAACTCTAATAAATTTAAAACTTACTATTTTCCATTTAATATTTCTGACCACGGTTGGCTCTGAGTGACTGAAGCCTTGAGAAGTGAGACCGAATGAGAAGGGACGACCGCAGGTCCCCGTCCCTCGGCGTCAGTGTGCCCCCGGCCTTGGGCTGGGGGTCGAGACGAGGTCTTCTCACGTTAGTGCTGCATGAGGAGGGCCAGAAGGAAAGAATGCTCACGTTTTCATCTTTTTTCAAAATTGGAGCATGAAATTTATGACTGTGATAGTAGGCTATTCCCTAAGACTGGGTAGCCTTTAAAAGATAGCAATTTTGAATACAGTGATACCTTGGTTGTCGAACTCAGTTTGTTCCAAATTCGTGTTCAGTGGATGGGTGGCACACGCTTGTAATCCCAGCACTCAGGAGGTTGAGCCAAGAGGCTGGCCGCAAGTTCGAGGCCAGCCTGAACCACGCAGTGGGACCCCGTCCCAAAACATGAAAACAAAACAAAAGTTTGTGTTCGAACACTGAAAAGTTCAAGAACTGAACATATTTTTCCCATAGGAAATAATAGAAAACCAAATAATTGGTTCTGAGGCCCCAAAATTACACTTATAAATTCATTTTTCCAGGACTTCAACAAATTTTGCAGTGATTTCTTTCTTCAACTCTATCGTGGTCTTCTCCGCTCTCTTCTTAGCTTTACTACTGGTGTCACTAATTTTTTTTGGACCCTGGTTACGGTATTTTATGGAAATAAAAGCACAAAACAAGAGCACATTTTAACTCACTAACACAAGCACTATCTGTTGTTGGGGCGAGAGTGGGCTCAGACTGAGGCATCACGACCCCTTCGTGTCCACAGTGAGACGTGAGGCCTGACTCACTCTCAGACTGTACAGGTTTTTTTCAAGTCTTGATTTTTGGTTCAACTGTCAAGCAAAGTTACCACCCTGAGCACATATTCTTCAAACTTTGCTGTTCACATAAGGGAAAGTTCGAGCTTGGAGCGTTGGGCAAGTGAGGTGTCACTGTGCTTTGATCTTTAAAAAAGAAGTGACAGTTGGTTAATTTGATTTGCTCTCTTCTCAGGCTTGGGTGGCAAACTTTGAAAGACCTCGAATGAATGCCAACTCCCTGCTCGCGAGCCCTACTGGGCTCAGCCCTTACCTCCGATTTGGCTGTTTGTCCTGTCGCCTGTTTTACTTCAAGTTAACAGATCTCTACAAAAAGGTATTGTCTAAAATTAGAGTCTGCTTTTCAAAATACTCTTAAAAATTGCTGGTAATATTTCCTTGCATTTTAATCATAGGTAAAGAAGAACAGTTCCCCTCCCCTGTCTCTTTATGGGCAACTGTTATGGCGTGAATTTTTCTACACAGCGGCAACAAATAATCCCCGCTTTGATAAAATGGAAGGAAACCCTATCTGCGTTCAGATTCCTTGGGATAAGAATCCCGAGGCGCTGGCCAAGTGGGCGGAAGGCCGGACAGGCTTTCCATGGATCGATGCTATCATGGCCCAGCTTCGCCAGGAGGGCTGGATTCACCACTTAGCCAGGCATGCAGTCGCATGCTTCCTGACACGAGGAGACCTGTGGGTTAGCTGGGAGGAAGGGATGAAGGTAAGTGTGCCGGCTTGCGGAGTGCGGTCGGATATTGAAGGGATTCATCCCGTATCTTATTTTTAAAAATCCTAGAAGTGGTCTATTATAGACATTGATGCATAGTCTAGTTTTTTAGTGATAAGGGTTAATCCCCACAATACAGGCACACTTGGAGAGCAGGATGGTAAAATTAGATAGGAGAAATGGTAAAAACTGGTTAAACTGGTTCACCTAAAGTCATTTCAATGGTTAAACCCACCTGACTATGAAGAGAACTATTAAGTTTAATATTCTGGTTTTATTGAAAGATATATTTGCAGGTCATCATTTCTGTCACAAAATGGATTCACCCAGTAATTCTTAGAAATTCATATTATAAATTTTAAAATATAAATTATCTTACTGCAGTTAAACATTACAGTTTTATAGCAATACTTTCTCACGCAGAGTGAATCATGCTGGATTCTGTGACATCATCTTGTGGTTATACTGACAGGATTTTCATGTTTTATCTTTCTGATTATATCATAAATTTTCCCTATCCAAGGGCCATTTCTGTTCCTGGTTTTTTGTTTTGTTTTGGTTTTTTTATCTTTCGTATTTCCTAGGGGAGTTATATATAAAAAGTTGTATAGCACCTAATTCATAAATTTAAGACAAATCACTAACTCTGCTTCCCTTTGGATCAAGGAATTTGAGATGTCAGCCATCTAAAGCAAGTGCATTTCCAAAGTGCATTTGTATTTGGGTGTGCTCTCTCTATCTAGGCAGTGTAGCAAGCATCTGCATTTTTGTTGGTGATTTTTGGGTAGCATTTTTGCTTTCTTGTAAGTGGTTTACTGCTTTTCCCCTATCTATTAATATCCTGTCATCCTTCAGAATCAGTTACTTGTGTGATCTTTTGCCCTCCCCACAACAACACTGCAAAGGATGGAAAAGCAAATTCTTTTTTTCATTTTTTTTTTTTTTTTTTTTTGTGCTGGGGAGCGAACTCAGGGCCTTGTGCTAGCTAGGCAAGCGCTCCAACCACTGAGCTAAATCCCCAGCCCCGGAAAAGCAAATTCTGTTCAGAAAGCTAATGTGCCATCTATTTCTGTCCCTTGAGGAGCTTCTTGTAGAACACAGCATACACAGGAAGTTTGGGATGTTTAATTTTACCGTCTGAGCTAGATTTTCTTGTCTGACTTGCTCTATAGGGCCCTCAGAAATGCTTGCTTTGAGAATTATGTGTGTGCAAACTAATCGGTTACTGTTACTCCTGAAGGTATTTGAAGAATTACTGCTTGATGCAGATTGGAGCATAAATGCTGGAAGTTGGATGTGGCTATCTTGTAGTTCCTTTTTCCAACAGTTTTTTCACTGCTATTGCCCTGTTGGTTTTGGTAGGAGAACAGATCCCAATGGAGACTATATCAGGTAAATCAAGGGTGATCGTTACTGAGTTTGGAATAGCTAATCTAGGAAGAGCTTGACATGTTTAAGTAGTGTTAAGTATTCCCCACTCATGCTGGGCAGCAGAGATGAGATGGGGAAACAGCTCATTTAGATAGTATTGATTTGACTCTGGTCACTTATAGCTAGTAGTCTGCTAAAGTTGCTTAGGGTGCACTTTATTCGTAATGTTTCTTCCTTTTCCTAAAAGGCGTTACCTGCCTGTCCTGAGAGGCTTCCCTGCAAAGTATATCTATGATCCCTGGAATGCACCAGAGGGCATCCAGAAAGTGGCCAAGTGTCTGATCGGGGTGAACTACCCCAAGCCGATGGTGAACCACGCCGAGGCCAGCCGCCTGAACATTGAGAGGATGAAGCAGATCTACCAGCAGCTCTCGCGGTACCGGGGCCTCGGTGAGTGCCCCTCTGTTGTCCCCGCGGCAGCTCTTTGTGCACCTCTCGCTGAATTTTGTCTGCATTGTATTCTGACAGGACATTTTGTCCCCTTTAGGTCTTCTTGCATCAGTGCCTTCCAATCCTAACGGGAATGGAGGTCTCATGGGCTACGCCCCTGGGGAGGGCATCCCAGGGGGCAGCAGCAGCGGAAGTAAGTGAAAAGCACTTTCCTACACCTGGTGACAGGCGGAGACAGGTGGATCTTTCTTATTGAACTGTGCTGTAGTAGGTTTTATTTAAAATCTGTTGTTTAAATAGGTTCCCTGTACAGATGCGTAGGTGTGCACGTATTCACACATCCCTCGCTCCACAGTGACGTTTAAAAGCTGGGAAATGTCGTGTTTTCAGAATACCCTTCCCTTCCACCCTCTTGGGGGCACAGCAGCTCCATGGCACGCAGCAAGGCCAGCAGCCCCGCAACCAAAGCCGAAGGGTTCGACTCCTGCACGCACACAGCTGGGGCCTCCCGTCCTCTTGCGCCCGAGTCTTGTCTTACAGTGTGCTCTCTGATCACCCTCCATATGATTTATAGTTAATTGCCACATAAATTCTAAGCGTGCATGACAGCAGCAATGTCAAGTCAGTACATATTGGGAATTCTATCAGTTTTCTAAGGCTGTAGCCATAAATAGTAGTTTAATTAAAAACAAAACAGCATTTGAGAAGTGCTTTCTTTTTAAATTATACATCCTAAATTGATAGTAAGAAAACCTTTTTTAAACTCAAATCATTTCAGAATTCCAAAATACCTTGCATCTGTACAAAAGCAGCATTTGTTTTTTTCTCCAAGGGTCAGTACCGAGGGAAAGGAACAAGAGCACTCAGGTTTCCCCTGCCCGGCTCCTGCCAGGCCTTCAGGGATTTCCTCCTGCCCCTCTCGCAAGGCCTCTGGGGGACGGGCGGGAGCCTCACTTCATGGCTGGGGAGATGGCCCTGGGGAAGTTAGGCAGCTCCCCCAGGAACCCGCTTTCAGTAAGCAGGGGAGCTGAGGCAGGCCCAAGCCTGGCTGGCCCCAGAGCTCGCACCTTTCTTTCCTCGGTAGTGCAGCGCTGCCCGTTGTTGCTAAGAGGAAGTGTTTCCTTCCGGGAATGTTACTTCCCTGGCAGTCAGAGAGCGGCCAGTGACTGTGTACTTCCCAAGTACTCTTCCTCGGGTCTCCTGCAGCTCAGAATAATCTCCCAGAATGTCCTTTCCACCATTCTTCCGGAGTTCCTGTTCTGTTCTCAGTCTGCTGGCAGCTGCACGCACATGTGAGGGACAGAGCTCTGTGCAGCACAAGATGACCACGGGGAGCGGGACAGGAAGTGGTGGCGCATGCTGTGTCGTGGCTCACACAGACCCGTGTCCTGTTTGGAGTGACCTGCAGAGCCCAGGCATGGGAGCAAGTTAGTTTGGGATGATTTAACTTAGCACAGTTATAAACATAAGGTAGTTATGATACAGGAGAATAATAAATCTTGAAATTAGGGTAACAATGTAAATATTTTCCTGTGGTGCACTTTGGAGCTGGCTTCTGTGCAACTTCCAAAAGACACAGAAGGCATAAAAATTACATAGATCTTAGGATCTAAATGGGATGGAGAGGGAAAAACGGCGGATAAGAGGAGGAGAGATGATGAGAGCTGCGGGAGCTAGAGGCATTCTCCTCAAGGCTGGCGGGCTAGGTGGGGCTGGGCAACCAGCTGAGGAGAGGGCCTTTCCCGCCTGGAGGTAGCAGAGCTGGGAGAGGCTTCGGCTCGGATGTGCTGCCTTCCTCCGCTGTGTACCTTCCTCCGCTGGCGTCCTCCATGGAACGGATGAGCCTGTGCCTGCGCAGAGTGCTTTACAAGGCACGGCCAGGGTGACTCTGGGAAATTCTTACCTCTGCAGTACAAACTGCATGTTTTTTGTCTCCTTTTTATAATTCACGTGTGTGCACTCCGGAAAGGAATAAGCTGTACGCAGAGGACTTAAAGTACTTTTATTTTTATAATAAAACACCACAGTGTGTTTCCTACAGCAGTATGTTTTAGCTCTTACTTACTTTTAGTTTATTTTTTCTGCTGTAAGCTATCTGTCCTTTGCGTTATTAGTCATTAGACAAATCCAGGGTAGAAACATTGCGAGGTAGCACTTTACACCCACCTGGGATGACCAGCTGCCACCAACCGCCTGCTTGATGGGTTTCCTGGGATGTGGAACTTTCAAGGCTGTCACCTGAAAGGAACAGGCAAACTGGGGCAGGTGGGCACCCTGTACCCGCTAGGAGGGCTGACATGAAAGAGAAAAGACCAAGTATTGTGGCGGATGGCAAAACACAGAACCTTCCTGAGAGGTGGATGTAAAATGGCGCAGCTACTTTGGAAAAACTGTGTGAGAGTTTCTTAAAAGGTTCATAAACTTCCTGTACAACCCAGAAATTCCCTTCCTAAGTGTCTGCCCAAGAGAAATGAAAACACATGTCCACACACAGGCTTGAAATGACTACAGCACACCGCTTGTCAGAGTCAGGGTGGAATGAAGCCGTGCAGTCAAGTGCTGTTCAGGAAGAGGAGCAAGGTGCCAGTGCTGGTGTTGTGGTAGGTGTGTGTGAAAGCCAAACACAGAGACTGCATGTGCACAGTTCCTTTCTGTGGACACTCCGGACGTGGCAGGCTTGAGGAGGAGGTGGACCTGTGCTTACCTTGGGCTCAAGAGGAAGAATGGGGAATGACTGCAGATGGACCTGAGGGGTCTTTTTGGAGTGATGGAAAATGTTCTAGAACTGGATTGTGCTGATACATAACTCTAAATTAATTTTCTAAAATCACTGAATTACACACTTAAAACGGGTTTTATAGTATGTGAATTATACCTCAAAGCTGCTATCACTAGAGACAGCAGAAAATCTCAGAAAGCTAGAAAAGAGGGAGAACAAATATCACTATCCTAGCTAATAGGGACAATCACTGTTAAAATTTCAGTGTGGCCAGGTGGTGCCCACCTAAGATCTCAGGACTTATGGAGGCTGAGGCAGGAGGGGAGGGCAAGTTCCAGCCCAACTTGGACACCTTAGTGAAGTAGCAAGAGCCTGTCTCAAAGGCAAAGTGAAAAGGAAAAAAAAGGACTGGACTATACTTCAGTGCAAAGGCCTGCAGTCAGTCCCCAGTACTGCAAAAAAAATTTTTTTCAGTGTATTTCAATATTTTTTGTTCAATTTTCTCTTCTACAGTAATTAAGTCAGGATTTTATTTAACATCTTTTTAGTGCTATGGATGGTATAACATGATGGGGGGAAGTGATCAGGTAAACTATTTGCCCTTATAATATTGTTATTGAAAAACAAATACTGGGGGAAGGGGCCTGGGGATGGAGCCCAGGGCTTTGCACATGCTAGGCAAGCCCTCTGCCACTGAGCTGTATCCCCAGCACTTTTTAAAATTTTGAGGCAGGATTTTGTCACTTGCCTGGACTGCCCTTGAACTGGTTCTGCTCCCGCCTCAGCTTCCTGAGTAGCCAGGATTACAAATGGTGCCACCACACTCAAGAAAGAAAACGTAATTTTTATTTGAGGGCTCCCATCTTGTCTTCTCTCAGCATTTTAAAACTGAGCTGCAGTACAGACACTGAGGACCTGCGAGCATGAGGGTGTGGGGCTTCGTGACTGTGCTTTGCAGCGAGCCAGGCCCAGCAGAGCGCCATCTCTCGACTCTCGCCCCCGTGAAGCGGGATTGCCTGTGGAGGGTCACGGCTGTTCGTGCATTTCCTGGGAGTGGAGGTCTGAGTGCCTGCCTGTCATGTCGCTCTCTAAAGAAACTGCCCGTTTAAGAAACTCCCTATGTGTTTATCAAGCTTATTAATGCCGCCTCTCCTTTTCAAAGTTAATCATTCTCCTGATTTGTAATACCAGTTTTATCTGTTTTTTAGACTTCGTAAAAAGTGAATCATCTAATTTCTGTTTTTTCTGTATCTGAGGTTGTTTTGTTTTTGAGGTTATTCTCATTTATCTAAGTACTGGAAGAAGGAACAGAATTGACAAGCTCAAGAAAATGAAACCGAGGGACCTAGTTGAGGACTTGTGCTGAGGGCCACCTCTCTGAGTCGCCCAGGAAGTTGTCCTCTCCTTCCTCAGAGCTGCCCTGTATCCGCACCGGCCTCCGTGCCAGCACCTGACAGCCCTTCTTTGTTTAGCCGTTTTCCTTTCCTCTCCTTCTGCTGGCCTGCGAGCCTTTGAAGCAGACCCGCATCTTGCCTGGTTTCATCCTCGTGTAGACATGCTCAGCCAATGTGTGATGTAACTGAAGGGGCATGTGCTGATTTTTTACTGTGGTGCAGCATACGTAACGTAAAAGGCCCCATCTTGACCGTTCTCAGTGTCCAGTTGGCCGGCACGGGCCTTGGCGTACTCATAGCGAGTGAAGGTTTGAACTCTGTCACCGCGCTGGCGGCCAGTGTCACTGCTAGGGGAGCCCGCTGTGTCCTGAAGAGCAGGCGCAGCACCGTCAGTCTCTGCTTCAGCCCAAGGCCAGTGTTGGCTGTAAAGTAGGATGTCACCAGGGGGACTCCATTTTTAATCTGTGGTAGAGACACCTTCCTGTGATGCAAGGTGCCTCGGTGACCTCAGGCTTCTCTTTTCCAATCTGAGTACCTGAAAAGCTGCATTCTCTATGCAAAAAGACTTCATGAGCATAAGATAAAAATAAGGACATGGTCTGTGCAGGCTCTGAGGTGACCATCCCATTCTCCCAGGCCGTGTGAGTGTTGCGGGAGAGGAGAGCAGCGCCAAAGGCATCACACGGGCACAAGAAAACAGCTCTTGGTATCCCAGCATAGACCGACGGGACTAGTGTCCAAAGCCTGAGCAAAGACTGAACAGGGAGAACAGTGTTCCTACTGGGAGGGCCCACCAAGATTTTGGGGTATAAACTAAATCTATCGATTGGATACACAGTTTTTCACCTTATTCGAATACACGTATTGGTTAATTACATTGTTTATAAATTTTCACTTACTTTGCCTAAAAATGTAGTTGCTTTTCAGGGATTCCTGCTGGGTCAATTTAGTTAATCCCCCGTTTTTAATTTTTTGTTTATTTTTACCTTATTACAAGCAGGGGCTCAAAGGTCAGCCCTTATTATAGCACATTCCTTACTAGTTGTCAAGGAAACATGTAGCCTGCCGGTCTGCACTTGCCTGTGGCCCTGAGTTTATGGTGGGGGTCTTGCCACACTACTGCCTACAGTCTCCGTCCTCACCCTGGGATTGGGCTGTCTCACTCGCACCCCAGCAGCCTTGTTCCCCGTCTCTGAGGAATGATGTTGGGGAGGCTCTGAGGAGGAGTGAGCAGGAGGGGTCCTGAGTGAGGGAAGAAGGCTCATCAGTGCCCCTCTTTTACCTCATGGTCACACGTCTGATTTTCACCTGGTAAAGAAGTGTTTCTTAGAAAATCATTATCAATGATTTTGCCTTTAAACGTCCAACATTTTTGTGAGCTGAAATTTAAGTTTTCCTGATTCAGACACGTGATTTTTGTTCATAGGGAGAAAAAAACATACAAATGAACTTAAATGCTAAAAATGGGATTTGTAGACTTAATACATAATCTCGGCCTCGACTGTAAGTAACTTCACTATTTGGACCCCGCAGGTTGTGCCCAAGGGAGCAGCCTCTCGCACTGTGCGCACGGAGACAGTCAGCAGGCTCCCCCGGTGAAGCCAGGTAAGGCAGTGGCCCTGGCGCACTCCGTGCCATGCACTTGCCTGGCCTCAGCAACCCATTTCCCGTGTGCAGGGCGGAGCTCCGTGGGCCCTGCGCTCGGTACCGGGAAGCGGCCCAGTCAGGAGGAGGACGCACAGAGCATCGGTCCCAAGGTCCAACGGCAGAGCACTGACTGACTCGGTAACTAGTGTAGAGCTGCTTTCTTGCTGTGGGAGGATGAGTTATTAACATAAAATAACTTCCAGAATAGAGCCAATCTCTATTTTCACCCCAGAGAGTCCTGAGGCATAAATTCTTAATGATTAGTACCAAATCATTTCATTACGGGAGCAGAGAGATGAATTGTACAGGACAAAATGCTGCGTCAGTGATCTTTATATCTGAAAACTTAGACACCTTTTTAATTTCCTTAATATATGACTACAAGTTGCAAACACTAAAGCAGCCTCTTCCTTTGAATGCATTCACATAGTCCCTTTATGAACTTTCCAGCAAGTTTTGTCTTTTAAATATACATTTATCTGTGTGCTGCTTCTAAAATCTAAATTCTTTCCAGTTAAATATTTTAAATGCTGGCCTTTTTGGGCCATACTAAGCCTTGCCTGCATTCAATTTAATTGGGTTTGGGATACTATTTTGTGATTTGAGTTACATGAAAAGTATTTCTGTGGTACATTTGCTGGTTTTTAAGCATTTTTTGTTTCTTCAGTTATCTTGTTTACATTTTTGTTAATTTGGGGGGTGAGGTGTTGGGGATCGAACTCAGGACCATGCACTTGCTAGGCAAGCACTCTACCACTTGAGCTAAATCTCCAACTCCACATTTTTGTTAATTTTTAATGCCAACCTAGTTAGAATATAAATTTCTTGAAAATCAGTAAATACTCATCAAATTCTGTCATTTAATTCTTTGCACTTTCTTGTCTTTTTCTCCCTTAAATTACAGAGAACATTCAGAAGGCATACCATTGCAGCTGAAATTGATGGGATGTTCAATACATTTCAATTAAATTATTTTAAAATGTTCTGCATTGATGGAAAGCAGTTACATTTTGAATGCATTATTTCTAATGCCATTTCTGTGGTTTGTAACTTTTTAACGACTTTCACATAGGACAAGTGGTAATTTGTATATAAAGAACTTGGTAAAAGAATTTGCTTAGTGTAAATATGGTCACAATTAGTATAGACCCATCAATATATTTTTGATAATTTTTCATGTATGGTAAAAGTTTAAGTTGCAAACTGATATTCTGATATAAAACTCAAACGTTTTGTGAGTCAATGTGGGAAAATAGGTTTTTAGACTTTCTTAAAAGACTTTGTTAAAATTTTAGGACAAAATTTTCTTGACAATGTTGTTTGACCTAACTTTGGACTCTTTCATAATAATGTTTTAGAAAATACACATTATCAGAATTAGTACGTGTAGCCTCTGTTAACAGAGTTTGTTTTAAAGTTTCATGTCTGCCTAAACTGTGGAAGGATCGTGTGTTAAGTCTTCTTGTCTCCCTGTATTCGTTCATTTACAGCTAAAGTGACTTTGGTATTAAAGTATATGCAAATACAAAATCTTGTGCGCTTGGTGCTTGCTTTTTGTTTTGGTACGGGAGACACTGTTGCCATGCGAGATGTACTTACCATTACAGGGACGGGTCACCGTACATTCAGTAAGACAGTATTTTTCAAAATGATCTGCAAGATTGAAAACCAAAAGGAGTTTGCATATAATGGCACCTGTAAGTTAGGCTGCCTGAGACAGCAGTTTAGGTTCTGGGATCAGATGCTCGGCTTTGCTACTTAATAACAGATCTGGAATACACCTTGTCTTACTTTTCTCATTGCTGGGACAAAACACCTGATACCCAAAGTTAAAGGAGGGTTTATTTTGGCTCACAGTTTGTAGAAGTTTCTGTCCATAGTCAGCTGGCTCCAAGGCAGAGCAGCATGGCAGAGGGCATCACAGGGAAGAAACAGTTCACAGTGGGCAGCAAAGCAGCAAGCAACAGCAGCAGCCCTCTCTCTGTCCCTTATAATCCAACCAGGCTGTCCGCCTTTAGGCTGGATAGCACTCCCAGCCAGGGTGGGCCACCCTTAATCCCTAGGTCACACACCCTAGATCCAGCCACCTCCAGAAAATCCCACCTATGACCACATGAGGCTTTGGGGGGGCCCTCTAGACACAAGCCATAATACACCTGAACCTTCTGACCCTTGTTTCATCCTCGAAGGGAGCTGAGAATACTGGATGAGAGCTTTGAACTGCCTCCTGGTTCAGCCAGGTGAAACGCTCAGGCCAGTGCCTGGCACGTGGTTGGGTACTGAATAACTATGCTGTGTAGCTGTCTGGACTGTACACTGTACAACTTCTACAGCTGCATGCCGCAGCCTTGGTTAGCTGCTGGTAACATTGCTTCTGTTACTACCACCCCTTTGTTGTTCTCTAGTAGATTAGTTCTTACACTCTGAAGTGTAACCAGTGCTTTTCACTTTCCCAGCTTCAGTAGTGTTGAACACTTGTATGAGAATTGTATTAAAGGTAACTAAAGATAAATTTCAGTTCAAATGCAGAATCATAACATTTTTAAATGATTGCATTTTAATTTTTTTCATGATAGCCATATTTCACATCTTCTCCTGTGGACCTGATTGCACTGCATGTAACTGAGAAATTCTTAAACATGGATTTATCAGTTATCATTTATCATCACCATCCAGGGGAGAGATTAATCATGTGACTATGCGCACTTTAGTAAAAGAACACTAGTTAAGCATATCACTGGCGCATCACATACAAACACGGGCTGATTTTATTTTGTATTTCACAAGATTTTTTTAAAAACCTTTTTCCATTTGGTCTGAGTCATGGCCAGAATGAATCACTGGAAGGGAAAGGGGTAGCCATCAGTGTACTTCGCTACTAGTTATAAACAGGGTAATTCCATTTCAAGTGTTTCTTCCTAGTACTTACTTGCAGTACATAACGGTTACACCCTTTGTCGGGGGCTGGCACACGGTCAGTGTTTTGCTGAAGCATTTCCAGTCTGTCTGAGTCGCGGTTAAGAGACTCACTGGAAGGAGAGGGAGGCGCCCTCAGAAGGAGCTCTGCCGCTTGAGAAGGGCCGGTCCCCTAAAGTCAGGGCTGGCGCTCAGAAATCCTCCCAGTGGTCCAGGGGGTGAAGGCCTTTTACTTGTTCAGCAAGTACTTCTTAAATTCTTATTACTAAAAACTGTGCTAAAAACTTTGAAAAATCGAGGAAACCAAGATTCTGAATAAACCTGTTCAGTCCTTGTGTTTTTCGCATTTGCTTAAATCAGTACATTTGCTATGTAAAAGACTTATTTTAAATGCAGCTCTTACTAGAAACCAGGATCTTCCCAAAATGCAAAACGAGTTGTAATTTGCTTTGAAAAGTAATATGCATATAGTAATCTCTTTCCCTCGTTTCTCCATCTTAAGTTTTTCCCCCCTCATTTTGTAGTCCTAAATATGCACCGTTTTCAACACTTGGGATGAAGCAGGCATGATGGTGCACACCTCTAATCACAGCATTTGAGAGACTGAAACCGGAGGACGGTAAGTTCAAGGCCAGCCTGAACTATTTCAAAAACAAAGCCTGGAGTAGCATCTGTTCACTGCAGTGGGCGCAGCTGAGTTAGTGCCGGGCGTGGAGCCCGACGCCTCGCGCCCCCGCCCCCACCTCCGCGGCGCCTGCAGTTACGAGGCTGAGCCCCGAGCTTACACCCTTGACGGCCTTCTCTGTGTCTACTCCAATCCCCCTTCTGAAATGAAGATGACACATTTGGGTTAGTTTAGTCCCAGCCTTTGCGATTCGAGAAGTATGCAACAGACCCACGAATAACAGCCTTTAACACGCGAGTAAGTCAGCAGGGTTGCGGAGGAAGGACGTGGCGAGGTCGGAGCCGCTGCCCTGGGAAGTTCAAGCCGAGGGTCTCCGCGCTGCCGACCGCCCTGAGGCTGGGCTCCGGCTTCGCTCCCAGCTCCGGGGTCCGCGAGAGGCGCGTCAGCCCCACAGAGCCGCACCGCGGGCGGGCGGGGACGCGTCCCACGGGGCCGATCTGGCGCTGGCTTTGCGGTGGCCCTCCCGGGGACAGGGTTGTCGCGTCCCCGCTGCCTCTCGCTGCAGTCCCGCGTGCCTGGCGGCAACAGGCCACCACCGTGCGAACGGGCCGGGCGTGAGACAGGGACGCGCCTGCGGCAGGCGCGGGGCGGCGGCGAAGGGAGGCCGCCCGGACGCGGGCTGTGTTCTGGCAGCAGCTCTTCCCAATTCTACCGCTCTTCTTCGGGCTGGTGACGCCCTCGGTGGGGCACGCGAAGGGACTCGCTTCTCACGGCGCCGGGCGGAAAAGGCGTGCGGGAGCCACAGGCGCGCAGCGCAGTCGGGGCGTCCTCTAGAGCGCGAGTCCCACGCCGACCCCGCCCCTCGCGGTAAAAGGCGGTGACGTAGCCGATGTCCCGCGTTTTCATTGGCTGTTGTGGGAGCCACGTGGACGTGCTGCGGCGCGCAGCAGTCTCTCGAGCTCTAATTGGCCACAGACGAAGGGGCGGGGTGTCCTGCTCCGCCCCCATGTGGGCGGAGTCGCGAACTTCTGGGACCGGGAGTGGACAGGCGCGCGGCCGCAGCCCGGGAGGCGGGACTAACGGCTCCGCCCCTCACCGGGAGGGACGCCCGCTGCTCCGGGCCTCCTCCTCTTCCGTGCTGTGAAAGAACCGGGCTCCGGAGGCGTCCCTGCCTCGGCTTCGCAGGTTCCGCAGCGCGGAGCAGGCCCCGGGCTCAGGCCGGCTTCCTGCAGTTTCCCTGGCTCGAGGTGGCGTCTGCGAACCCGGCGTCCCGGCTTCCCGTGGCCCACGCGAGGCGGCGGCGTGGGGACCCCGGGGCTGCACCCGCCGCGTGGCTCCGCCTCTTCGCTCACTCCGGCGCCAAGCTGCCTCGGGACCGCGCCCGTCCGGCCTCAGGTGAGCGGGCAGGTTTCGGGTTCGGGGTCGGAGCTGCTCGCGGCCAGGCAGAACCTCAGTCCCCGCGCCCGGGTGCGGCCTCGTTTGGGGAACGCGAGGACCCGGCCGGGAGCCGCTGCGGTGCAGGAGGAGCTGCAGTCGGCCGCTGCGGGGGGCCGAGGGGACGGGGCGACCACAGGGACCAGCGGGCTGGAGCGCGAAGGTGACCCGGCCTTGTCCTGGGCAACGCTGAGACGAACAGCGCGGGACGGCTGCGCCTCTCGGTGGGCCCGAGCTGCAGCCGACAGTGCCGTCGGAGCCCTTGAAGGGGCCAGGAGGCCGCCTCTGCTCCGAAGGTCAGGAAAGGTTTCCTCGAAGAAAGTGAGACTCGGCCCTAGGAGCCATCAGTCAGGGCAGTGGGGGCGGAGGAGGTGGGAGCGGGGCAGGGGCACGGAAGGGTTTCTTCTTCCTAAAGTGCCGTGGACGTCTGCTGCGGGGAGGCCACAGGATCACACCGCGAGGCACTGGGGTGACTGAAGCCCCAGACTGGAACCGGTCTCCCGGAGAGCCGTGAGAGGAGGAGAGCATGAGGAAGCTGCCTCGGAGACAGACGAGGCTCCACCGTGTGGAAGTGGTTTATACTGAGAGCTGTGTAAGGAGAGGAGGAAATAGAAAGCGGATCTGCAAGAATCAGGGGTGGAGAAGGAGCAGATGGGCTTTAGCTTTTTGAGAAGCCGTGACAGGAAAATGTGCAGAGGAGTAAAGGTGGAATCAGGAGACAGCCTAGCGAAGGGACCAAACTCCAAACAGCAGCAGTACAGGGAGCAGGTAGAATCAAAGGAGGAAGTAAGTTGCATCCGTGAAGCACATTCGTTACCACGTTTGTGCTTTCCACGGTTACGGTGAGGTACTTGCTAAGCAGAGAGCGAGCTGGACAGGCAGCTCTACTTGTCCAGCCAGCTCATCGCGGAGGAAGCAGGAAGTAGGAAATCCCTCTTCCCTTAGCCTTTGTGTTGACTTCAGACAGTGGGAGCACTGGCCATGGCCACTGTCAGTGTCATATTTATGACCTGTCATTTTGAGTAACGTGGCCCTTCGGCCAAGCCAGCTGCTTCCTCTGGTGCCTGTTAACTAGACCGGCAACCTCAGGGAACCCTGGCTGTGCTGGGCTTGCTGGCAAGTCGGGTCTGCGGTGTGCACTGTCTAGGCTGAATAGAGAAAGGAACGCGCAGCTGTGAGGCAGCCTTGCTTTGGATGAAGAATTATAATAAAGGCAGTGAGAAGCGAAAGGTTGGGCTGGGGATGTAGCTCAGGGGCACCAAAAAGGGGAGCGGGTAAAAAGAAAGAGGAAAACATGGCCATGTATGTCAACATACAGACTGTCTACAGGTAGTGTGGCAAAGAGACACCTTCCTGCTTCAACACTCAGAATCTGGCAACTTCTCTGCAGCGAGTGCGCATTGGTTCAAGAGTTATTTCCGAAACCTGGAGCATTTACATTTTTCAGCTATCCTTTGCTAATATCGTACCGTCTAAAACAAAGTTGTTTTACTACAACCTTGGCCCCTGAAGTCCCCCAGTAATGGCTGCCATCTGTTAAGTACTTACAGGCTCTGTTCATTTCCACCCTCACAGAGTGCCTGAAAAGCTTGGATGCGGTTCTCTCCATTTTCCAGATCGCTGCGCTGAGCAGCCCCCAGGGAGCCCTTCCTAGGAGGCTCCGCCAGAACGCTGGTTCTGGGCTGAGGGACTTGCCGAGGACCACCCTCCGGGGAGTGAGGGCCAGGCTGGGTGCAAGGGCTGTGGGGCGTGGGACAGAGGGGACATTGAGCTTGCAGTCACATAGGGAGTGAGCAGTAGGGTGCAGCCCACACCCGTGTGTGCTTCAGAATCAGGCTGTTTCTCCACCTACCCATGAAAATTGATGTTTTAATAGAAATTGGTTAAGATACTTGATTGTTTTCACATTGGCTACTGGTGTTAAGAGTTATCTGAAGAAAACTGATGGCACCACTAAAAAGCTGTGCTACTGTGGTTTTGGCTCTACAGGCACTGAAGTGAGCTGTCATTACGAAGAGTAAATCCAAATGGAAATCTCTGTATTTTTCCCTATAGAATGATGATTTATTTGGGTTAGGGCAGCTTTGGAAATGAAAAGTCCTTGGCACATGTGGCAAGGGCATTTCAGTGCCATGTTTGAGCTTTCCTTTCAGCCCTACAAACCCCAAGGGGAGCTGCAGAGCAGCCAGCCAGCCCCGCACCGCACCGCACCGCACCATCGCCGCACACTGTCGTGGCAGGGCTGATACCACAGACGTTCTCCAGAACTGAAGCAGACCGACTAGGCGCGTTTTCACCTAAAACTTGCATTAAGGAAACGCATATGCCATTTTCTCTGTGTCACGTTAACTGTGGCCCAGCCAGGACCCTAAGGAGATGGAGGTGGCCAAGGGCCCACTCGTCGCATCACATGTCGCTGCCGTGGAACGGGGAGATGTCAGTCGGGGCAGTGCTGGACGCCGACCTCCGGGGCTCCCCTGAGACGGGCAGGTGGAGCTGGGCCTTCACCTGGCTAAGACTTACTTTAATTCTGGGCTCATAAAACGGAGCACTATTCACGTAATTCTAATAAAACAAGCACATATTTATTAACTAATTTAAAATAAAACAAATTAACTGACCTATTTTGAGTGAGTTATTCAGCAAAAAGCATTTACTGTGAAAAATAAGAGATGATACCCCTTTCTTAATAAAAGTATCTGCTAAATAGCAACTGTAGACATGAAAGCCATGTTTTAAAGTTGCAAGACAGGTGTGTCTCCTCAAAGGGAACAGCAGTTGGAGGACAGGGAATCTGTGTCAGATGACGCTTTCCACCCGCGGTCTTGCTGCCCTGTAGGGTGGAGTAACCACTGCACAAGGCTACTAAAGCTCACACTGACAGGTGGAAAAGTAGCAAACACCAGAGCGGTGAAAACGTGCATTACAGTTACTGCCGTACATTACTTAACAGACTTTAACTATCCCTGAGTAGTCTGTTTCCACACCTCCCCTCAGAACTCAGAGCTGTGTGAGCCGTGCTCTGAAGCCAGCCCTCCCTCTCTCCTCTCTTGCAGCTCTGTCCCGAGCCGGGAGTCTCCCACCCCAGGGGACAGCATGCTGTGGACACTGCTGCTGCGATCCCAGCCCTGCAGGCTCTGTTCCTTCCGAAATGTACAGTCAGCGTCCAGATGCACACCTGTGCTAGCACATGTCGCCTTTACAACTGCCAGCCAGCCCAAGAAAGAAAACAAAAGAACAGTAGAAAAGCTCTGCAAGTTTTCAGTTGATGTTAGCAAAATCCGTCGAGTAAGAGCATGGGTCCTTCTGGAGGAAGAGACCCACGTGGAAGAGGTGGTGAAGATTTTGCAAGAACTGGGTGCCAATAAGGCCGCAGTGGCCAGCATCCTAGAGCGCTGCCCAGAAGCCATCGTCTGCAGCCCCGCCTCGCTCGCCCTGCAGAGGGAGCTCTGGCAGCGGGTGTGCAGAAGCCAGCTCGAGTTAGCCAGGCTGATAGAGCAGTTTCCAGAGTCGTTCTTTTCAGTCAAGGGCCAGGAGGACCTGAGGCTGAACCTTCAGCTCCTTCAAAAGCTGGGACTCAAGAACGTGGTCCTCAGCAGGTTTCTAACGACGGCATCCAGTGTTTTCCATAACTCTGTTGAGAAGAACAAGGAAATGATCCGGGTTCTCCAGGAGAGTTACCTGAGCGTGGGTGGGTCTGAGGCCAACATGAAAGCTTGGCTACTAAAATTATTAAGCCAGAATCCATTTGTTTTGTTAAATTCTCCTCTGGCCGTGAGGGAAACACTAGAATTTCTCCAGGAGCAAGGTTTCACAAACTTGGAAATTCTTCAGCTTCTGTCCAAACTCAAAGGATTCCTTTTTCAACTTTGCCCAAGAGGCCTACAGAACAGTATTTCTTTCTCAAAAAATGCTTTTGAATGCACAGATCATGACCTGAGGCAGTTAATTGTGAAATGTCCTGCTCTTTTGTATTATTCTGTTCCAGTTCTAGAAGAGCGAATTCAGGGGTTACTGAAAGAAGGGATTTCCATAGCTCAGATAAGAGAGACGCCAATGGTTCTTGAATTAACACCACAAATAGTTCAGTACAGAATAAGGAAACTACATTCCTTAGGCTACAGAATAAAGGATGGACATCTAGCAGATCTAAATGGAACAAAAAAGGAGTTTGAAGCTAACTTTGGCAAAATTCAAGCCAAACAAGAAAGGCCCTTATTTAACCCAGTGGCACCATTAAATGTTGAAGAGTGACTGACGACTGATGCTTTTAGCGATACAGAATGAAACTTTCATAAGGATTTTGTACTTCAGGCTGTGGTAGGCGCCTGTTACTTGAAGGACCTACTTAGCTTCTGAGTTGTGTTTAAAGTTACCGCTTAAATTTTTAAATTGCATTTGATTTTAAAGAAAGTTCACAGCTTTATCCTTGAACTATTACTCCTAAGACTTACCTACTATTGGACTAGTGCACTTGTGTGCTATGCTGTAAGTGGGTCATTCTGGGAAACTTCCTCAGGACTCCAGGAACACTTCCGCTGCCACAGCACATTTGTCTCAGATGCAGCTCTGCTGTCTCCCTCCCCGCCCTGAAACCTCACTCCTCGTGGCCGAGTCTGGTAGCCTAGCATTAAGTGAAACATTAGCAAACTTCGGCAACATTTTTTAAGAAAACCCACTGCATCTGCTTTTTGGAATAAATATTTTGAAGAATCAAGTGTCATCCAAAAAGAATAACCAGGAGGCTGCTTCTGGGTCAGTCTGTGTAAAGCTGGCCATCATCTGGTGGACACAGACTCTGTCTCCCTCATTTTACGGAGAGGAAGCGAGCTCAGTGAGACCACTTGGCTGCCATGTGGCACAGCTCAGCACCTAGATTTATTAAGGGCTGAATGAATTCTGTTCCCACTTTTGAACAGAAGAGAGTAATGGACTGGCATAACAGAGTCCTACCAAAATGCTGCTGTCCTGGCAAAAATGTGGAATGAGTACAAACAAATTTGAAGTTTTTTATGAAAACTTCCCAGTAAAATTTCTTAATGTTAAATTATCTAATTCATATACATTTGCAATAAGTGCAGCTTTCTAGAAAACTTTCTGAAAATCCAGGTCTGCCTACTCAGGAAAAGGTGTGAATGGTTGGTGGGAACTTGAGTGGAAGTATTTCTAAGTCTGGTTCTAACTTGTTCCAAGAAAAACATTACCCAGATAAGGACTGGCTGGCATTCAGCTGTGAAGTGTGACCTTTCTAACAAATACACAGCCGAACAGTTGACTGACACTGAACATCACGTCCAGGGTGTGCACGGCCTGTTGAGTGTAACGAAAGCTTGGGAGTCCAGGCGCCGTCTTCTCTATCCATCTTTCAGCAGAGGCAGTAACCCTCGCTCCCCAGACTGTTCAGTTCCTTGGTTACGGTAATGTGCAGCACCTACGTTCTCAGTGCCAGGCGTGCTGTAAAACTACCCTCCTTAAAGCTAAGCACCTTGGTTTAAGGAGATTCAGGGTAAGGCCCTTGCCCAGAGGCTCTGGGGAGTGTCTGTCAAGCACAAGGACAGGGTCAGAGGCTGGGCGTGCCTCAGTGGAGCACATGTCACATGCACATGGTCTGGAGTTCCATCCCCAGCACCACAAAACAAGAAAAAGAGAAAATAATTGGCAGCCAGTAAGTTTGGAGCAGGAATGTGTGACAGACAGGGAGTCAGCCCAAGATGAGAAAAGCGTCATGGTCCATCTGTGGAGGCGGCTCATGCCGGTGCGATGGGAACCACACCCAGTTTTGTCCTGTGCAGTATCTCCTCCAACACGCCTCATTCTAGGATGCACTGGTTGTGTGGTCGCCTGGGCAGATGGCCATCTAGATGCTTACTGCGTACCCCAGCAGGGATAGCAGACAGGCCAAGGATTATGCCAGGAGTTGTGAGACGTCAGAACTGGAGATAGATAGCAGGGTCATAGCTGTGGGGTTTAAAGCAGTGGCTCGAGATTGGGGTCGCCTGGGAAGAGTAACCTGGAACAGAATGGCTGGCAAATCCTCAAAGAGTTGATGGGAGGAAGAAGAGAGAATGTGATCAGTAACACTGAATGGCACAAGGTAGAGAGGCCATCAGTGGATTTACCAAAAACGAACTTGTTTAATGCCATTGAGTGTTCCTGGGCTCAGAAAGGTGGAAAGGCCAATGGGAGTGGCTTGCAAAGAGAATGAGAGCCTAGGAAGGGGCAGGAACTATAAAGCTTTTCAAGTAATTTTGCTGTGAAGAAAACTTAAAGATGGAGCTTGTGAGACTGCACAACCACAGAATGTGTTTACACACAGACGGCCCAGCCCAGTAGGGGGATGGGACTGGAATCTGAACAAATAATGGCCCCAGGAGACTGAAGTGGATTCCTGGCTCCCGAGCATGGACATGAGGGGCAGAAGGGCGGAGACTGATACCTGGGTGGGAGGAGGTCTGCAGAGGGACTGAGAAGAGGAGCCAAGAAACATCTGAGTGGGAAAGTCAGCATGCAAGAAGGTGGATGAGAAATTCGGCAGAAGCTGACAGCCAAGTGAGCTTTGTGGAGACAGTACTGACGCCAAAACTTCAGGTGCTACGGTCGGGCACAAGCAGCAGAGGCAGTTAAGAGTTACAGGAAACAGCTGTATCTTATCCTCACAGGCAAAGACTGTTATTTCTAAAACATGGCCGCATCCCTGCTCAGTCAAGCAGCATACCGACTTGATGTTCTCCTAGGTCAGACCCCATCCCGCCGTTTCAGCCCTGAGCCCCTTGCGAGTTTTGTTTTGCCTTTCTTCCTATTCTTCCGTTCTTACTCAGGGAACCCTACGAAACAATTCTAAAATCCAGAACCAACAGCACAGCAGAATGGGCTTCCCACATAAAACGCTGGGGCCGAATTTCATCTCCTCCACAAAAAAGGGTTCTAATAACAAAATTACATGTTCTCCAGACAGTTTATGTGTAGTAACATTCAAGTCATTTCTGCAATGAGATGGAATTTGTCACCAGACCGACTGTGGCCAGCTGGAGCCCTCCAGGGAGACTCAGTCACCCTGGTGGACCACATGCAGCCCACACACAGTGGCCCATTTCTGGTCCAAGTGAGAAGCCGTGACCTGGGGTAGTTCAGAAGCCGCACAGGGACTTCCACTGTACTTGCAATGATGTGGGACTGTCCCGGCAGGATGCAGGCGTCAGACTCCTACACGCTCCGCAGTCTCCCCGTCACCCAGCCCGCTGAGAGGCCTGGCCGGGCTGCAGCCGCTCTAGACAGAGGGACGCCGCTCCCCCCACTCTGGACGGAGGGACGCCGCTCCCCCCACTCTGGACAGAAGGGGATGCGCACTCGCCAGCCCCGGCCGGCGCCCAGCCCGCCCTGGTTCGAAGCTCCAGTTGCACAAGCAGCAGAAGAGGTTTCAATGCAGTCCGGCCCGCTCTGCGGAGTCAATGACCGGAAGTAAAACCTAGAAGTGTCTATTTTTAATCTTTATTAGGGTTGCTTAAAATGTATCTGTATTTCACTGTGTGTTGGCATCAAAATACGTATTCTGGGGCGTCAAGCTTGTACATTATCACCACAAAAATTAAAAACTGGCCGTAGCATGTTCTGAACTGCTGTGTAAGTAAAAATTTTAAGATCGTCCCGCTTTCAACTTTTCTTTATTTCTTCAGATCTTTACAAAACATTCCATTTTTGGCAGATCATAGTGCTTTATTAACAGATTCATGTCTTCTTTGTCCATCCCTTTAATACAAAAAATTATTTCATCTGACATTTTACAAGTACAGGATTTATAATGTCAACATTATTAGGTCAGTCATGGGTCACATCCTCCTGTGACAAACAGCGACGCAGAAAGCAGGCGGAACAACAGACACCTGTAGGCGTGCGCCACAACTGCAGTTTCTAGAAGTAAACTAGTCCCACGCAGGCAGGCCGGGGAAACAGCCAGCGGCGCACACCGCAGGGGCCGCGCTCCCGGGGAGGCCTCCGGGCCGCCTGCCTGCTGGGACAGTTCCCCGTCACACGGCAAAGCCCCTCACAACAAAGCTGTAGCTTCAGACTGCAAACAATCTTGATGAGATAAAATGTACCAGATGGCTTATCTATAGGAGAAATTAATTATAACCATTTTTCCTCAAGCGATTTTAAGAACAAGCGAAGTTGAAAATAAATATAAATATGCAAGCATACAGTAAACCAAAGTCTATACTTAGAAGCAACGCGATACAAAGCACAGCAGAGCCTATCACTATAGAAGATAAATTAGAAATACAAACTAGCAAGGAAGCAATAATTTCCTTAAAATAGCAGGAAACCAGTTCTCCAATACCATTATTTAGATAATGTAGCATTCAGCTATTAATTTTGGAGTTTTAAGTTTTTGTTTTTGTTTTTGGTGCCAGGTATCGAACTCAGGGCCTTGTGCTTACTAAGCAAGCCCTTTTAACCACTGAACTAAATCCCCAGCCCAATTTTGGAATTTTAAAAAAGATCGCCTTTGATAATTAAAACATTTGACCAGACTAAACCAACGAATATATCTTAAATCATACTGCATGAAATAAATGACCATTTAACTGAACTCCTTAATGAACTTTTCAATTTTGTGTAACCAGAAAAGTTCCAGAACCTTTGTAGATTTGCTCAAAATCCCTGCTAGTATTTATGAAAGTTTTTAAAAGTTATTGTCTTACCCATCTGTTAACCCACATTATTAATGTAATACTCTGGATGGTTACAAACGAGCATTTCTGCCGCAGTGCTGGAGTGATGGATCCCGACTTCGTTACAGCAGGCTGTCACCCTCTCGTCCTCCTCGGAGCCAAGAAGATGCACACAGCTCCAGACTTCAGATTCCTCAGGCCTGGGTTCTAACCCTCAGGTAAAAGAGGAACGCTAGATACATATGCCGGTCATCAGAATGCTCAAGAAGCTGATCACGAAAAACAGTTCAAGCCAAGTCACCTTGTTGAAAATGGCCGCGATGCAACGCAGGTTAGTGAACTGAAACATGTTTCCCATTCTTAATCAGAAACTCCAGTCCCTGCCTACAGGTGAAGGTGCCCGAGAGGGCACACTCTATAGCTGCTTTGGGGAGAGAATGCACTTCAGAAGCCTACAGAAACCATTAAGAGCGCGCCTATTTTCATGCAAACTACACCACGGAGCCCATTTCATTCAGTCAGCCCTCAAATGTTTTGGTTGCCTTTGTCTTATTTTTAAAAGAAAGTACTGCTGATAATTTAAGACACAGTAAAGACAGAATGGGTATGAAGGGTTCTTTTTATATCCCAGGTGCTTGAAGTATTTCTTAGGAACTTAAACTTCACGTTTGTTCCTCCTTAACCTGAAACTCTTCCAACACAGCTAAGGGCATCACGAGGTGTGTTAATGGTGGACCATGAACCAGGTACATGTACAATCGGACTCCAACTACTGATCAGACCGTCAACAAGCACTGTCTCAGCCACTGAGCCCTACTCCTGAGATTTAGAGAGAAAACTAATTTCACAAGCTTCAAGAGAACCCAAAGATAATTCTAATAACTGCACATATGAAGGCATTAAAAAAGATGTTTTCTTTTGTAAGGCATCAATGATTAAATGAACAGAATGCATATATAACAAAAGATGGTTAACAGTGTCATAAAACCATTTATCTTTCTTTTACCCTTCTCCAATTCCTGCTACTTTTGCTAGCTTAAGAAAAGACTGCCTCCTGGCCTAAACAACTTTTGTTTTAAAAAACTAAGACATCTGAAACTATTAGGCACATCGAAGGTACAGTTTATGTAGTTCAAGGTTCCTTCGTAAGGGGCACAGGAGTGACCCGGCGCATTGTACATATGGGAATGTAAAGATCACCTACTAAACTCAACTTTCACATTTTAGTCAAACTGAAAGACTTACAGGAAATATTCAAACACACCATACCTTGTTACAACTGAGTAAGTGTAACATTTTACCAGATAAAAAGCTGGAACTTAAGTATGAGAAACCTTCATACACTGTGCGAGTGTTGGTCTCTTGAGCTGAAAGCCAGTCATCAATACTTTCAACACAGCAGTTTAGAAGATAAGCATCCAAAACAGGTGACATGGCTGTAGTCCGTATCACGGCAATTCAGTGCCACTGGCATCACGATGCTGTGGAGAGCAAGCAGGCCTCCGTATCTTAGTCAGACTTGTCTTTCTTCTTTCCTGATAAGGGCACTTTGTTGACAACGGCAGACCCCACTGCTGTGACACCTCCAGCCACGGCAGACACACCCCCTCTCACCAGCCCTATTCCCATGGAAGGCACAGTTGTGACAGCCGTTTTGGTCACCTCCAGACTCTTTCCACCAATCCAAGCCACACCACCGATAGTGGCGCCAACAGCTCCTTTGGTGACACTGAAGATGCCCCCGGTCACACGGGACAACATGCCTGGCTGCTGCTGCGGATGGTCTTTCATGGACCCTGGCGAGAGAAAACATGGTGAGACACAAGCGCCACCCAGGAGCAGCACGGTTCTTTGGTGCCCTTCGTCAGCCAAGAGCTGGGTGTGGCCTGCACCTGGGAGACGATGAAGAGTCGCCGCCCCAAAGGTACAGGTGTAGGAGTGTCCGGTCCTCAGCCCCGCTGTCTCAGGGGCTATGGAAAGAGATGCCGTAACCTCTAGACAACGTTAGCAAAGCAGAACCCTGTCCTAAGTGTTTCCGCTCTTTTACAGCCTGCTTATCTCTTTTCTACCCTAAAAGGAACATGAAAACATAAAAGCTAAACATACACAGCCTCTCGTTCCCTCACTAGGACACACTCGAGCCTCCCCAGACATCGTCCCACAGAAAGCCATGTTCTCAGCCTTGGAACCGAGGGGTAAAACTGTCTCTACTGTGACAGAAAAGCGACACTGTCCTTTAACTCTGTCTGGAGCCCACAGGGGGCTTCCCAGAAGCAGCTGCCGCCCATGAGCACAGACATTATTAACACGGCGTGCAGCGCCTGCTGCCTCCATCCCCCTGACCATGTGCTGCTGCTGGTGCTGAGGGCGGTACTTCTCATAAAAACATGTTAACTCTTAAAAAAAAAAAGTTAACTCTTAACCCGTAATGGGTCTACTCAGTTCATTTAGTGAATAAAAGATTACGATTTCTCCATTTTTATTGCTAATATGGTAAAGATACAAGCTCTCCAAGGCCTCAATTTTTGAGTATAAAGTGACCTGAAAACAAAAAGTCTGGGAATCACTAACTGGCTCCTCTTTTCAAAACTCTTATGGTTCTTGTCCTAAAAAATAAGGCAAGGAAAAGAGCTGAGCTAGTTTTCCAAGCTATTCTACCAAATACACTGAACTAAGTCGAGTCAACCTGCTCCTCCTTTAAGCTTAAGTAAAGTTTTTCATTGTGTTATTTTCCTAGCAATTTCATTTGATTAGTAATATATAAAGAAAATCTAGACAGTGGATACAGGACCAGGAAGATAATACAATGCCTAGAGTCAGGACTTCTAGCAATCAATATGCAGTTCTCCGAGGAAATCATTATTATATTAAGTCTAATAATTATTTATATTAACAACAGTCTACACCAAATCACACATTAAAAATGTCTATAGTCATTTTCTATAAGACATCAGGACGGGGTAGGGAGGGCAGTTAGTGTTTCCAAAGCTTTTTAGAAGTAAAACAATTCATGATGTCACAATTTCTGAACTAAAAAAGAATTATGATTTAGAAAGCCAAAGTAAGCAGACCCCAAGACCGTGTACCAAGAGAGCACTACCAACTCCAGTGTAATGAGTAACAGTTTAACATCTCAAATGCCTCTTCAGCTGGTGATTGTTGGTAGCAGGACATCAAAAACAAACACAGCCCACCCTTTCTCTGTACCTATTCGCACCTTTACAGATGAAGGGTGTTCTTCTGAAATGATCTAAAAATGAAGGGTAGTCAGAAAATAAACTTTATATAATAAAATTGTCTCTATTCATCCATATTTGTGCTTCTTTACTATATGCTAAAAATGTTTAATTATTTGGGGGACATATTTACTGACCAAACAAACAGGCTATGATTCTTTATAATAAAAATAATCAGAGCTTTAATTCATTAGGAAATTCCTTCCACTCTTAAATGCATATTTACCTTCTGGCGGTTCATCACTAAGGTAGGATGGGATTTCTTGTTGATTTTTATCTGCCTGATTCATGATCTAAAAAACAAATAGACACATTCTGTTTAAAGGTGAGACTACCACTTATCACATACTAAATTAAGACTTAATCAACTTTATCAGCAAGCCATTTTTAAAAACCCACAGGAGTACTTCATCTTCTCTATTTCAAACTATAGTGTTTAAACGATACCCTAAATTATGCCAGTCCATGATTACAGAAGTCTGATCTGAAACACCAGCGGAAGGGCAGGCCTCATGTCAGATTTCCTACGCTGTTACTGTGGGGAAAACTGAAAACCGTCATTGAAAGAAAGCCAGAAGGTGTCTCGCAGGGAAAAACTTAACATCTCTCTCTTACAGACACCACCAGTTTGAGCCGGTGAGAAATTCTGTTGACTTTTCTGTTATTCTTAGAGCTCTTATGAACAGAGGTAATAACACAACTAAAAATCCACCCATGGAAGAATACATATGATGACTTCTATGTTAAAAGTAGTCAGGAGACCTAGGAGATAAATAAAATGAGCTATCACGGGGTGAAGAAAACATGCTTAAAATTTCTTTTCCCAATTTCCTTTACTATCTTGAAATACCTGTTTTTAAATTCATATGACTAAGTAAAAATTAAGCCAAGTCGACATTGGTCTAAAAGTGTCCTTTATGATAGGGCTGTGATCCCAGCGGTCAACCGAGTATTTCTTAGTCATGCATCCTTAGAGCCCAAATTACCGTATCTGCAAACACATGAGACATTTAAAAGATATTGTAGAAACTAAAAAAGTACTTTAATCCATTAATTAGTTAACAAATACTGGTTGAGCACCTACTCAGGACTAAGCCATGTTTCAGGTGCATGGGACACAGCAGTGATCAATACAGACCCAAGAGTCCCCGTCCTCATGAAACAGTCACTCTACCTGTGGACGGTAGTAAAACAATACATAAAAACTATATGGTATGTCTGATGGTGCTAAATGCTACAGAAAAGAGGGCCAGAGGGGAAGAGGCCGTGACACTTTACACAGGACAGTCTGTGGAGACTTTGTTGCAGTTACATCCCGATGGAGGAAAGGATGTCAAATTCAGGCAGGTTTCCCCTCATCAGACCTGTGCACAGTATCTATTCCAAGCTAGTTATTCATGCAGCAGTCTCGGAAGCCAGATATGAAATGAAGAGCAAGAGCAAGGGTCCCAAGGCCGGAGCTTACCTGCAACAGCAAGAAAGAACAGAAGGACCAGCAGGAGAGGAAGTCAAGAGTGTGTGTGGTCGGCCTCACACGGCCCGCAGACAGCGATGAGCCTGGCTCTGAGTGGCAGAGGAAGCTAGGAAAGGAAGTGGACAGAGTGAGGTGTTCCAATTTCCATTTTTACAAGCTCGTTCTGGCTGCTGTCAGGAGAACAGACAACAGGAGAGTTCAGCAGGGAAGCAAAGAACTGTTAGAAGATGATTTCAATAATCCAGGAGGCATGGATAAAGAGTGGCAGAAGCAAAAGCTGTGGAAATGGGCTCGTCAAAGGTAACGGTAACTTCATGCAATTCATCTTGCCACATCTTTAAGACCCAAATCCTGTCTGCGATGAGACGTCACCACAGCCCGGAGTCCAGCAGCACATGCCATGTGTTTCATGAACATCTCTTAGTGTTCCAGTGCAGGTCCCGACTCAGGCCACTTAGCCACAGCACCTAATCTCATCCCAGGCTGGTTTGTGAATTTAGCACATCTGATATGTACTGAAAATTAATAGCGAAGCTATGTAATCTATTATAGAAAGCCAAAAGGTAACTGGTACATTCCTCGGCAAAGAGGTTCTTGATGATTTCCCTTAGTTTTAGAATTCCCTCAAGCTGGGAAATTGTATTTATTATCCATTCATATGTATTTTCCTTTGATTTATCATCATCAAAAGAGCGTAACAAATTATACAGCATAAGTGGTTAAGGGTCTGGGATCAAAAAGCCTAAAGCTGAATCCCAACTTGACCATAAGCTGTGTGGCACAGGAATAATAACTTCATTAGAATCTTGCCATTTAGGAGTTTTAAAATAGAAATTAAGGGTATTCTAGCCCTAGCTCTAAGATACTATTTAACAAATTCTCAAACAAAACATACAGAAACTCCTAGCAGAATATGTGTGTTCTGTCTGTGGAAAATGACTATTTTAGAGGCATTTTTCCCCCACTGGCATCTTTGTGTAATTTGGCCATCACTAATCCCAGCACCTATACTCCACACACACATAAATCCACAAGATCCCCTGGCTGGTAACTGGTCAACAGAAGCAACCATACCTTTTCCAGAAACACAGGGAATTATATGCACACATCTTAATACTTTAACTGGTGTTGGAAAATAGGTGTGATTGGGGCTGGGGATTTAGCTCAGTGATTAGAGTGCTCGCCTTGCAAGCACAAGGGCCTGAGTTCGATCCCCGGCACCACAAAAAAAAAAAAAAAAGAAAGAAAATAGGTGTGATTAGGATAGTAACTGCACACTTTGCAAGAGTTCCTTTTGGTACCGAATCCCTACTAGCAGTCTTATCTTTTTCTCCTAATACAGAATCCTTTAAAAATTGTTTTGTTTTCTACAACTGCATCTATTGCATAGTCAAAATATACCCTCACTTAAAGATCAGAGCTGCTTCACAGCACGATTTCATTAAGACCCCTGCAAATTAGCCTACATTATACGAACCGACTTCAGCCTCCTGTGTGCAGGCAGTGAGGAGCTGAGAGCTTCTAGAAGTGAATTGTGCTTTCAGATCTGTGCTGTAAGAAGCCAACCAGAGCAAGAACAGCTGGAGGGACAGAAAGATTAAATGTAGTCAGTGCTGCTACAGTCCAGTGAGATGGAAAACAGCCTTAACTGCTTTTCTTGTCTAAATAAATGCTTGGACCAAAAATTCAGGAGTCACCCTTGACCTCCTTTCTTACACGACCATGTAGACATCAGTAAATTCTGTTGCCTGTGTTAATTCAAAACATCTTCTCCCCTCTTATCCCCTCTGCCAGACCACACCAGACCATCTAACCCGCCACGATCTCCTCCTCAGACTGGTCTCTGGGCTTCCACCTTTGCTCTTTCAGTCCAGGCATGTGATCTCTCCTAAAATCTCCACCTGCTTCCTATTTTGCTCACAACAAAATCCGGAGTTCTTACACCTTGGCCTTGGAGCCCAGACATCCACCTCCCCTTTCTCCTTCAGTATTACCTCCTACCAACACAGCTCTTGTTCGTTCCACTCTGGTAAAGCGGCTCCATATTCGTGTTTTCCTGAAGGTTCTTTCCCAGACCTGTGCATGCACGGCTCATCACTTTACTTCATCCAGGCCCCTGCGTAAACATCCCTGGCCACCTTGTAACAGCAGAGCACCCTCTGCCACTCTATCAGCTCACCTAACTCTGCCGTATTTCCTGTACCTATTTTGTCTCTCCAGTCAGAATGTGAACCCCATAAGAATAAGGGCTCGGTGCTGTTCACTGTTCCATCTCCAGACCCTTAACCAATGTCTGATGCATGGGGGACGCTCCAATACCGTACTTGGATTTTGTATGAAGTAGAATATATTCAGGTATTAACACAGAATGAAAGGGAAAATCTAGGATGCTAGACTCCTGGAGTGAAAAACTAAGAGAGATGATGAAGACCCGGGATAATAGGAGAGAACCCACCCCAGAGACAAAGAACCTTTAAACAAGCAGTCTTGGAGATGCCTGCAAGGCATCCACAGGAGCCCTTCAGCAGTCACAGGACTTAGGGGCCAGAGTTGGAGCTGAAGTTCTAAGAGTAGCTTGAAGTGACAGCTGAAGCTGTGGTGGGCAGGCAATGGGATCAAGGGAGAGTGCTGAGAAGAGCTCTTAATAGGATGCATATTTATGAGGTCAACAGAAGAAAAGCCAGTAAGTCTAGAAATGCGTGATCAAATAAGGACAATTTCATGGAGGGCAAGAGAGGCATGTGTAAGCTTTCTAAAGATATAGGTAATGACGATAGTAAAATAATTTATGAAGAGCAAACAGAACAGGAAAATTAAATAATATTTTAGACTAGTATAAAAGGTATATATCATTATTTTTAAAAGCACAAAAAATTGAGAGTATGACAAAGTGTTAAGCTCTAATTATTTTTAAAAGCACAAAAACTTGAGAGTATGACAAAGTGTTAAGACTGCCACTAGGGGATAGAAACATGCCCATAAGGTTATACAATACATACTATTAGATTTATTTGTAGTTTATATATAGTATTTACATTTAGTATTTCTATATATACAAATAGAAAAATAGGTAGTTAACATCAGTGTTTCCATTTTCTATCATAAATATGCATCGGTTCTGCAATAAAGAAAAGATGTTTTTAAATCCTGGAAATCACTGATGTTCACAAATGGTATTTCTAAAATTAATTTTATTGGTATACTTTTGATATGCATAAAGATCATATTCATTATAGGAAATTTGTACCTGTGCATAATTTATCTTGATTCTTCCTTTTTTACCCATTCTCCTCCCCTCCCTTCAACCCTTCTTCCCCCCTTATTTATAAAACCTTTGTTTCCCTTTTTCCTTCTCCCTCCCCCTCAATTGTTGCTCTTATTTGAACATTCTCTTCCTACTTCCCGATATCTACCATCCAACAAATGATTTTTTAAAGTCATCCAAGGCCACTTTTTCTAGGTTTCTATCCACAGATGAAGTTGCTCATCTAGAAAATAATGTATTTGAATCACATAATGCTTTAAAAAGACGACGCCACCGTGGAGTTCTGTTCACCACATAAGCCCTCAGCAGGGAGACCCTGACAAGCGGGTTCTGCAGGCTACGACTACGTGAGCCGTGAGCTGTACAGACTGTCAAGGGTGCTGCTCCCGACGTCACTGCTGGTGCTCATGTGGAATGCTGCGTAGTTAACTTCTGTAGAGGTAATTATTTAGAAAAATATCTTGTTTCCCCCAAAAATTTAGCATGTTTTCCTTGACATCTATTTTCTACTTAAAAGATACAAAGACACGATGTCTCCCTTCTTCCCTTGGCTTCTAGGAAGCTTCCACTGTCTCCTGTGGCCTAGTTGTGTCATCCACTCCTCCTCCTTGGGACTCTGACTGCTATTTTATCTGGCTTGCAATCTGAATATCTTCTTTACGCTACTATCTAGTACTTGTGGAATACATAGTATAAAAATATTTGTATCCACACCAACTTTAAGCATCACAATGCACACATCAACACATGGCCCAAATTTTTAGTTTATAAAAAGAAAACTCTGGGTTGGGGATTTAGCTCAGTGGCTAGAGCGCTCGCCTTGCAAGCACAAGGCCCCAAGTTCGATCCCCAGCACCAAAAAAAAAAAAAAAAAGAAAACTCTAAGCTAGAACTGTGCTTTCCTAGTGTACCTTTTTATCAGTGGATGGTGGTTTGCCAGGGGCTTGAGAAGCCACAGGAGAGATGACACATGCGTTTTACTCCACAGCAGTTTAAAAACTGTTTTAAATACACACACGCTAAGAAGTGAAATAGATGGTGTCTAGGAGCTTCTCCACAATCACGAGGCTCTCAGGAACTCCACTTCTGTGTCAGTCTTATCTCACTCACACCCCCCCAGCCCAGCCCCATGCCCCACCACAAGGTCACTCATTCTAAACCAAACTCTGGAAAGCAGAAAGGTACATGTTACTACTTAGAAATGTTCAGTTATGTTTAAAACTGTTAGTGAGAGTAACCAATAAAGTTAAAAGAGCAACCTGGAGTCCTGCCAGGTCACGCACGCTCCCCAGACTAGTGGAACTTGCTACTCAGAGACCTTGAGGTCCTAAGCAGCCAGAGACAGGATTCTGACTTGGTCTCGATGTCTGAGTTTCTTCTATATCACTGGTTTTCACACCAATCATGTAGTACTAAAATTCCTCTGTAACTTTTAGGGTAATAAAAATTGTGTAAAAGCCATAAGTATTTGAGATTTTCCCTTCTGAATTCTGAATTGTAAGACAGCTACCTTATAAAGGTATTCATTAAATTTCTTAACTGTAATTTCATTTGTACTTTTGATACACATGAACTATTCCTAACCTCTACATATAAATACACCAGAATTTTAGTGATAAACCTCCTTGTGGACATTACTACATTACTACTAAGGAGAAACTTTTATACAGTTGTCCCTTTTATCCACAGGGAATCAACATTTCAACACCCCCTGTGGAAGCCAGAATCCACAGACAGTACCAAACCACACATCTACTGTTTCTCCTATATACACACCCATTCCTATGATGAAGCTTAATTTATATTCTAGGCAAAGAGATTAACAACAATAATAATTGTAACAATATTTTATAATAAAACATATCAATATGGTTTCTCAAAATATACTTTCACATTTTCTCTTAAAGCACTCTACAGTTTCTAAATCTCAGGTCCAACATCACTTGCACTTTGGGGCCATTATCAAAGAGTTACCCGAACACAAGCACCATGGTATCAACGCGGTAATAACCCAAGGGCCACTAAGTGACTAATGGGCGGGTAGCATATACAGCATGGACACCCTGGACAAAGAGATGGACTCCTGTCCCAGGCAGCATGGAGCAGCACAGTACAAGATTTCATCATACTACTGGTAATGGTGTATGATCTAAAACTTACTGTTTACTCCTAAAATTTCTGACACCCCTTATCTCCTAAAAATAATCTAATAAAACTTAAAAATATACATGTTGTGACAACTACCTATTGACAGTGTCAAAATGACAATTTTAAAATGTTACCCTTAAGTGATATATCAAACAAAATTATTAAATCCTATACAAACCATCTTCCCCAAAGTCACTGAATCACTAGTTCAATATCTGCATGAGCCCTACTATGTGCTAGGCATCTCGTCACACACTTAAGGCTTCCATGTGATTAAACACACAAACACAACCCTAAATGAGAGCTCACAGTCAAGCGGGAACACACCTTCCCAGCGCCTACAGTCACTCGTTCAGCTCACTCATCAAGAAGCAAAGTCTGTTCTCTAGGAGCTTGTCATGCATGTATGTATCTACTAAAGAACACACTTTCCAAGGACAGCAATGCTGACAGACAACAGTCTTTAGATCAGGACAGGTGACTTAATTTACTCTATGGACACAAATCAGTTCTATTTTTGATCCTGACATGAACAGATGATTATATTAACAACTAAAACCACTTATAAGTAGATTTTTAAGAAACTATGAAATGAGAAAGCCGTTTTTGCTATAGACTTATAACAGGACAGCTAATTCATCAACAGTTACTTTAGCAGGGGCAGAGGGGGATAATTCTTGTCCAGTACAATAGCGTCATAGATACAGCAGCTGGCAAATATATTGAGTAAAGACTAATAACAACACTATTCCCTAGAGGGTAATTTGCTCCCATAATGGAAATAACAAACACCTCTTTGAAAACTCTTTTTACCAAAAAAAAAAAAAAAAAAAAGGAAAACAGATGAATCAATGTTGTTTGTGGATTTTGGTTTATATAAATTTAAACTTTTTTTCATAATACAAAGTCTGAAAACAGTAGACACACTTACCTACAGATACCACCCCTTTAACAAAACAAGTTAAATTGTCCTTTGTATAAAGTTCAACTACAAAACAACGGTACACAACAGTCTGCCTTCAGAGCTGCTTCAGAATGTTATTTAAAAGTGCCAATTTTCCTGTGTAAGAAAGAGATTATAAGTAGCTAAATTCTTCTGCATGTTCTATATATAGGAACTCTGCCACATCCTCACGCCCAAGTCTTAGTTTCTTTGCCAAGTAACTTCAAGGAGATTCGAAAATAACATTATAAAGAGCTCTAACACATATACACGGACAAGAGTGTACCTAAGACACCAGTGGGCTTCTCTAGCCAACCATCAGAGTTGAGCAGGCACCTTGGGAAGGTGGCTCTACCCGTTAATTAACAACAGACCACCATAAATACACTGAGGCTGGCAGGGAAGAAGTCATTTGTGACAAGCAACAACTGACAGTGTCAAAATGTCAACTTACAAGGGCTGTCCTTAAATGAAACATCAAGTAGAATCACAATACTCTGTCAACCCAGAGAACCAGGACGTGTGTCATTTTCGCTAAATTGCATATCCCTCACTAGCTCAGCTGACAGTTGTGTCCCTACTATGTGCCAGACACTCATGCACCGAGCAAGCACACAGAGGCCCTATTCTGGAGGATCTTAGATCCATCACCCAGTGAGACGCCGTCAGGAAGGAGGAAAACAGCAAACACTCATGGCCGCAACAAAGAAAGGTAAAATTTTTCTTAGAGTTTTAAAAAAACAATCACACACACACAGCCTTGCGTATTTATCTGCCTTATGTAGTAACTACTTCAACTTTTCTAATGATGCTTCTCTATATGCACGATTTTTAAACTGAACTTGGCTTCGGGTGCATCTGTTACAACAAAGACCAGGGGAATGAAAGCGGAAAAGGCCAAACAGGATGCAAATGGGTGTCTGAGAGGTTACTCCTCCCTTTCTTGTCAAAAAGCAGGTGTGGGAGCCTCCGCACCCGCCGATCTGTTGGTGCGACACCAGTGTTGGGGGGCCCTCAAGAGCACCCACACCGGTGAAGTTTCAAAGGGTAAACAATAGTTACCCACAAATAACCGGGACCTATTTTCTGGGCAATCAGCCGAGTCCACAGACAGGGCGCACAGACTGAGCCCCGCGCTCAGTCCAGGTGTCCCGCCCTTCCCAGCGTCTCTCCAGGGATCCCCGAGGCACGAGCAGAGCCAGTGACGTGGCAGGCGACAGAAAGTGACCCCGGAGGCGCCGTGGGTGCCGCGCGGGCGCCTCCCTCCTCCATGCGCACCGCGCACCCGGCATCCCCGGGCGCCGCGGAGAGGGGCTGGGTGGGCCGGGCGGGAGCTGGGGTGCAGGCCAGGCGCGACGACCACGCCGACTGCGCGGCTCCCCAGCCCCTCAGCCGCGGACCGCCCCGCAGACTCGGGCGGGCGTGGGATGCGCGTCCCGCCGGCCACGCGCGGGGTCCCGGGGGCCGAGCCGGGTCCCGCGACTGCCCGAGTCAGGAGTGGGTCCCCGTCGCCGCCCGCCGACACCCGGTCCGCCGCGAGCTCGGGAGGCCGGGTCCCGGTGCCATCGAGGGGCGCAGAGCGGACCCCGCCGTCCTTGCGCGCCGAGGCCCGCAGGCGGGGGCGCGGCTTTCGGACGCCCGGCCGCCGACTCACCGCGCTGGCGCCGGCGCCAACGCCGACGAGGGGCGCCTGGGGGCGGCGGGCTCCGGGGGCTCCCGCGGCGGAGGCTCGGACTGGCGCGGCGACGGCAGCGGCGGGATCCGGCTGCGGACGTGGCGCCCGACGCGACCCGCCCCCTCCGCGGCCGCCTCAGCACCGCCCCCGCCCGCGGCTGGGCCCCGCTGCGCACGCGCGCTGGCGCACCCGCCCCGCCCCCGCGTGCCCACCGCGACTGCGAGCCGCTCCGCTCTCCCAGCAGCCCCTCGCCGACCTGCGCACGCGCGGTGCCGCGAGGCCGTTCCCGCCCCCTTCCCCCTGGCGCCTCCGCGCGAGCCCCGGCCAGCCTGCGCGCGCCTACGCCGAGTCTCCCCGCCCCCTTCTCCACCGTCCAATCAGGGCTGGTCTCGGGCTCTGATTGACAGCGGCCCTCTCCCCGCTCTGCCGCGGAGTAACGGTCGTGGGACTCCCGCGTTGCCTTCAGGGCGCGAGCGGGTCCTCTGCGTCTCCGTGACCGGACACGGCGTGAGGAGACGCGCGGCCTCCTCCTGCGTCACGGGTTCTTGTCCCAGCCCGGGAACTGCACCTGCCAGGGTCGTGCTCGCCGCGGGCGCGGCCGGAGGCGGCGGTGCGGACTGACGGGGAGCGCGTTGCCGCTCGCTGTCCCCCCGGCGTTCCCCGCCTCACGGCCCGGGAGATGGAGGCCTGGCACCGGGACCCGCCTGAGCCGGCCGCACCCGCGCCACCGGGGACGCGATGCGTGTGGCCAGGCTTTTCAGCAGGGCTGCGGCGGCCGCGCCTGAGGACCCAGCAGCGAAGGCATGAAGCAAGGCTGCTTGGCCGCCACAGACGCTCCTCTGTCGGCACCTGTAGAACGGTGACCCCAAATCCACCGTGAGTCTTCCGAGGAGAGGAGAAGATACGCTGGGTGTAACAGGCTTTGTCCGCTGTGGAATCTGCCCGGAGGAGGCTTTTTCCTTTCATAATGGGATTAGCAACTCAAAAAGACTCTCAAAATACTTTTTCAAATGCAAAATAATGAGTGGTTCAAAGGAAGAGTAACTGTTGACAAGGCTCAGGAAAGGGGAGCCAAGCAAGGGGGCATCCTGGAAGAAGCCGACTTTGATCCAGTTCGTAGAGTGGCTGTCATATAAATACATAGTTTAGGGCTTCAACCTAATCATTGATATTATCAAATCAGTGAGATTATGAAGATATTACAGTTTCACAGAATTTAAGGGATATTAAATGATCTCAAATATGGGTCAGATGTAAGCAGAATCTATAGATTGTGTTATTTCTCAGGGGATGGATATTTCTCATCACAGAAGCCTCTGTCCTTACTACTTCTTTAATATGTAACCTTTCAAGATTGGAGTCTAGATAAAGTTATGAAGTGCATAATTAGACTTTTGTTTCTTCTTCCCCTTTTATGTTTTTCTACTGGAGAATTGAGTAAAGTAAAAATGATAAAACTGTAGCCCGTAGCCACTCCTGGAGAGTTTAAAATTTACAGTTATTAAAGCCATAATTCAAAGCAGTGGTTGAATCTATTTCATAAACCAAGATACAGGGGAGCTCTTTTGGGAGACTCTAAGTATCAGTAGTCATGGGGGGGTTTTGTTTGGTTTTTTGGGGTTTTGGGGGGTTTTTTGTTTTGTTGTTTTTGGTTTTTTGAGACAGGGTCTTGCTCTGTAGTGCAGGCTGGACTTGAACTCACTATGTAGCCCAGGCTGGCCTTGACTTGCAGCTATCCTCCTGCCTTGGCCTCCCAAGTGCTAGGATTACAGGCATATGCTACCACACCCCAAGTCATGTATTTCTTGTATGTCTGCCCCTAATCATTTCTTACTGCCTCAGTTTTCTTACCAATAAAAATGAAAAACACAAGCATGACAGTGTACACCTCCAGCTACTCAGGACGTTGCTATGTTCTAGGGTGCTGGGGACTCCTAGAGATTCTTTCTAGGCTCTTGCCCTGAACAAAGAATTGGACAAAACAAGCACGTAAAGGTAGCAAGGTTTTACATTTATTAAAGGTGAAAAAATAAGTGAAATGCTCTGCAGAGTGAGGGTAGGCCAATTAAAGGTAAGAAAAATATACCATGCAAGCACAGGTTGGGCAACTGAAAGAGTTAACACTGGCCCCCGTCATCATAGCTGCGAATCTTTTGTATCTCCAGCTCCTCAGGCTGACATCAAGTTTAGGCCATTTTATTGAAAACTTGCTTGAGTTCTCACAAGAAGAATTAAAGACAGCACTTTCTGCACATGTGTCTTGGAACTTCATAATTGACAGGTCATACCCACTTGCTCAGCCAGTTTGCCATGCCCTAATCTCCTGCCTCAAGGAGGCTGAGATAGGTGGATCACAAGTTTGAGGACAGCATGAGTAACTTAGCAAGACTCTGTCTCTAAGTTAAAAAAAAAAAAAAAAAAGTTCCGGGGAAGGAGCCGAGTGCTCTGTGGGGCCAATACCCAGACGAAAAAAGAAAGAAAGAATGTCATCATTTAGTGCCTACCCACTCCTAAGGTCTAAAATGAGAATAAATATGCAGACCTTGATAGAATAGCTTCTGTAGAAGGATGCTACCCTGATTTGAGGTACCTCAAGGCAAAAGAAGGAGCTTCAAAGAAGTCAGACCCAATTCCTCAATTATAGAACTCTTAATTCCCATTCTGTAAAATCTTCTTAGAGTATTAGAATTATACTTTATTTCTAGATGTTATTTTGAAAAGTGTAATGTCTTAATGAGTCTCTAGTGCCTTAAGGCAATAACTATCTTGTAACAGATTAAATTCTTAATGATAGTATATATCAATTACCAGTTTTTTAAATGACTGAGTTCTCTTCTAGAGGTTACACATAGAGTCATTTGCTTTTTGAAAAATGGGAGAAATTAGATATGACATTGCTTAAGGTGAGATAGTTAAGAAAGTTAGGGCTAGAAATAAGCAGGCCAGAAACCATAAATGTGAAAGCCAGAAATAAATTATTTATATGCTGATAGCGCATTGAATTTGAAAGGGATCCAATACAACCTTGTTATCCTGAATCATCTCATTTCTCTCAGTGAGAGAAGCACTATTATATTTCCCATATGCACACAAGGAACCTGAGGCACAGTGAAGTTACATGATGTAAGCCAGGTCCCACTGAAGAACAGACTCTGGAATCAAAATTGTGTCTGACTCTGCAGCCCATATTCTTAGCCACTATAGTTGGAAAACAATAAAGGCAGTCCCTAACATCCTTAGAATCATCCAGACCAGTTAAAGAGGTCTTGGTGTTCCTGGGAGCTGAGCTGGCACAGGCAGGCCTTGATGTTCTCCTGTTAAACTAAAATAATTTAGAGAAAACAAGCATGAGACAAGGCTACTCTATGATCATGATGGTCAGAACAAGAATGACTACTCCATAATCATGTCTGAACATAGACAAAATCATCAGTGTTGTCTCAGTCATCAAATGGAATACATGAAATGAAAATACTAAACTAATGCAAGTGGCTGTTGCTTCTTTACCAATTATGACTTTACTCATTCTAAACTTCCCTCTTTGTAGATCATATTTATCAAGATAACTAATCGTAGACTTACCCCTACTTCCTGACAGTATCTGATTTAGAGCAAAGATCAGAAGTCTACTTCTTTAAACCCCTCATCAAATCACCTAACACAAACACAGATGTTAATATAAAAGCTCTTTCTAACACTCTGTTACTAAACTGTGCTGTGGTTCCCTGTGGTATGTATTCTCCTTTGCTGCAGTGAGTGATAAGCTCGACTTTTCACAGGTCTTCCCGGGACCCTTGGATAGAGATCATCAACAGCTCTTTCTCTACTCTTCTGTACCATTCATTTCCATGGAGTGAAAAGCATACTTTTAAGCATTTCTTGTCAAAGAAACTGGAAACTTCCTTTCCATCTCCAGCTTAGGATTGTCACATAAAAGCTAAACGTTTTCTCTCCGTTTTGTTGATTCTACATGAAATATCTGCTAAGTCAAGCCTTATTTTAAAATAGTGAAAAGAAACACAGGTTGTTGGAGTAATTCGACACCATTTTGAAAAAAAAACAAAAAACTTCAACCCATCAACTCACATCATAGAGCATCCCACTCACAGAGAAATGGAAACATATTCATACAAAAGCCTGGACACACATTTTATAACAGCTTAAAACTGAAAAAACCTATGTGCCACTTTTGTTTTTATTTCTTTCTCTCTCCCAGCAAGGGGCTGGGAACTGAACCCTGCACCTTATACATGCTAAACAAGTACTTTGCTACTGGGCCACGTCTCGACCCTGAAGTACTCTTTAGTTGGAAAATAGATAACAAAATGATGGTACATATATACAATGAAATGTACTCAGCAACAAAAGGAATGACTAATACACTAAATAAATATCAAATGCATTATTTTAAGTGACAAACTGAAGTCTAAAAAGTCTACATACTGCATGATTCCACTTTTATGACATTCTGGAAAGACAAAAATCATAAGGAGATGTGGAGGATTTATTGTGGTCAGCTTGAGCAGGAACGCCCAGCTGGACTGAGTTATCGTGGATCTGGGTATACGAGGTCCACCTGAGGGCGGTTGCCAACACAACGTAAAGGGAACGGGAGCAGAAGATGGCGCCGGCTGTTTCCCAGGAGAAGCTCTGTTGTGCTGGTTTCCCTGAATGAACGCGGCTGTTCTCGTGGCAGGAGGAGCTCAGGGCCTTGCTGTCAACCTGGATGGCTGCTGTTTGCTTCACAGAGCTCTGGTCTTCATCCCTATGGTGAGTGTCGTACCCTTGCTCCAGTACAGATTTCTTCAGCCTTTTAGTGCAGGCACAGACGTACATGAGACAGTGCCGTGGATGCCCAGCCCTTGATTGGGTCTTTCGAATCTCCAGGGCATAGACGGATGTTCTGCACTCTTCCTGCATTTGGCTTGTGTGTGTGAATACAGTAATGTGTAAATGTCCTGTATTAAATCTGCTCTCTTGCAAACCATCAACTGTAGAAAAGTAACTAAGACAGAAATTGGTACCAGAGAAGTGGTATCCTTGCTGTGATGTTGCCTGGGTATGTGGCTTATGAGCCTGTGGAATTAATTTGGAAAGGTTTTGAGAGACCAGCTGAAGAGGCAGCCCTGGAACGCTCTAAACTTATATGGGAGATGCTGGTCAGAGTGTGGAAAACCAGAGTAACTGATGGAAATGCTGCCAGTTAGGATGAGGTTTGGGTGGCCTCTGTTGAGAACCGCACTGGCTGCTGGATTCCAAGAGGTATATGTGTGCTTTGGCAGAGGTTGGTCTGCATTTCGTTTGTGTTTGGAGATATTGCCTGGGTAGCAGTAAAATTTTAGTGCAGTCTGGTGTTGGGACGGTGGCATAGTTACTGTTAAGGGCTTTTGGCTGGATCTGTGTTGGAAATCAAGAGCAGAGAGCCGGCAGGGTGACTTGAAGCTTTTGCCAGAGGAGAGCTGTTGACTGCAAGGATGAACAGAGGAGAACATGGTTGTGGAGAAGAAACAGGACAATGGAAAAATGACCCACGGCCTTTTACCAAAAGGGAAGAGTGTATTTGGGGTGCAGGAGATCCTTTGGGACATTCTTTAATGTTGATGTGCTTCGTTGTTACAGTTAATGGAATCCAAAGGAGTTTTAGAATTTGAAGCCATATTTTTTAATGTGGATGCACGATATTGGTGAACTGTACTCTGTAAACGAATTGTTTTAGAACAAGCAAAAGACAGAATGGAGTTGTTAATATATTTGTATGGATAGCTGTAATTTTTGGACACCTGTTTGTAATAAGTGTTGAGAATCCTTTGAGTATTTGTTTTTGATGTGGGAATGAGTGCACTTATTGTTAAGATAAATCTGAATAGACCAAGATGTGTTAACTCTTTACAAATCTGCCACTGGAGACTATGGTTTAAAGAAATGTGTCTGGTTATCAAGTTGACCAGGGGTGGATTGCGGTGGACTTGTTGTGGTCAACTTAAGCAGGAACATCCAGATGAACTGAGTTATTGTGGTTTTGGGTATAGAGGATACACCTGAGAACTGTTGCCAACACAACATAAAGGAGAACAGGAGCAGAGGATGGGGGCCAGGTGCTTTCCAAGAGAAGCTCTGTTGTGGCTGGTTTCCCTGAAGGGAACCCGGCTATTCTCATCGCAGGAGGAGCTCAAGGCCTTGCTGTCAGCCAGGATGGCTGCTGTTCACTTCAGGGAGCTCTGGTCTTCATCTCTGTGGTGAGCATTGTACCCTGACTCCAGTATGGATTCCTTCAGCCTTTTAGTGCAGACATGGATCTACATGGGACGGTGCCGTGGGCGCCCAGCCCTTGATTGGATCTTTCGGGTCTCCAGTGCATAGATACACATTTTGTACTCCTCCTGACTTTGGCTTGTGTGTACGAATTTTGTAATGTGTAAATGTCCTGTGTTAAATCTGCTTTCCTGCAAACCATTGACCATTGATTCTAGAAAAGTAACTAATACGGGAGAAAAAACAGATCAGTAGTTGTCTGAGAAGTAGGAGAGGTACTATAAAGGGCTTGAGGAAATCTGGGGAGGTGATGAAACTGTTCTATATCTTGATTGTGATGTGGCTTATACAACATATGCATCTGTCAAAACATACCAAGAAGAACAATTTCACTCTATCCTTCAATAAGCCTGCTTTTTAAAAGAAAAACATCAAAGCGGGGAGGAGTTAAGGTTGGAGCCACCTAGCACCATGAATCTGAAGACCGATCTAAAGATAGCCACCTGCGCTCCCAGTGGGCAGCCCCTCCCAGTAGTTTCCAGTAGCAATACAACCCGAATTTACAGACACTCAGTTTGCTCTTATGTTTTGAGTACTCACCACACTTGATCACTGTTAGCTGCTTTCTGCTCAAAATTGCCCTTAACTCTGCAGAAACCAGTAGAGTAACTTGAGTATCCCAGTCTGAGCCTAGTTTCTATCCTGGTTCTACCCTCTAGTGGAGCGGGGCAGCCCGATTTTGGTACAGGTCCTGCCCACCCATGGATTTTTCAGCTTTGTCTGGATGCTTTTTCATTTGTCTCCCTTGTTACTGAAGGGAATTATAAGCTTTGTTTCTTGTAGCCAAGAGGATCTAACCATACTGTCAGGTTTCTTATATACTACTCATGTATCTTAACCATAAGGAGTTGGTGCTCTTGAGAAAGACAAGACAAATGGCCATCAAGCGTGTCCAAATCATTAAAGGAGAATACAAATAAACTCCAAAATGAGTAGTCAAAATATGAGAACTGAATGAATGCAGGAAAGATAGGTACAGATTTGGACTGGAGGGAGCTTCCAAGATAGGGAGAAGGAGAGACAGTATCTTTCGTAAGTGTGGGGGGGGGGCCTACTTGCATAAGGACTTGAATGGGATATGTGTAAGTTGACAGAGAGAAGCAGTTACTGTTATCCACCCACATCCAGTACAGATGCTAGAACTAAGGAAGGGACAAGTGACAAACATCTACTCCAGCTTGGGCCCACGCACCCCACATGGCAGCAGAACTCACTCCCCATAAGCTTTGCCGATGGTGAAGAGTTAAATGGGTATTGGTGAAGATGGGCAAGGTGGAACTAAAAAAAAAAAAAAAAAAGAGTAGAGCAACCCAAGGTCAAACCACAGGGTCTTTGTTGTCATCTGCAATGGCTGGGTTGAAATGAAATAACATGTGTGTTCACCACGAGAAAGAAGACTTACTGAGTGAACATGTTTCATGTGAACCAGAGCGTAATCTGACTGGGGTTTTGGAAGCCTCTGGCCTCGGCCTGTGTTTGGGAGCAAATGCCCGCCCCGTGGTTTGGGCAGTGCCCGCCCCGTGGTTTAGGCAGTGCTGTATGAATTCTGAAGAGCATCGTCGCTGTTTTACAGACAAAGAAAAACATGAGGATATCGTGCATTTTAAGCCCTCTGTAACCAGGGTAGGTGGATTTCTCCCAACCTGAAATACAATTATCAAACCATTTCCAAAAGTGAATTCTAGGAAGGGAAGAACTTGTATTAGGTACCCTTTGAAGTCCGTCCTTTATATTCACATTGAATGTGAGTGAAACAGCAACCAACTCTTTATTAAGAGTGTGAAGAAGCCAACATTAATCTCCCTCTAGGTCTAAAACTGCTAAAATTAACAACAGTGACTGCTTGACCCACTTTTCTTCCTTCCCTTCAGGACACAGTCTTACATGGGTTTAATCATTTATTTTCTTCCAAGAGAATAATTAGCCTCTTTAGAGCCCCTGCGCTAGTTAATCATCCCAAAATGTAGCACTAGACCCACCATCAGTGCTTCTTAAAGTAAGAGAATTTGAACAAGAATATACCTGATAGTGTCTTTACGCTTCTGAAAGCTCTTACCTGCAGCTCCGTAGGTCAGTGCTCCCTGGCGGGCCTCCTTAAGCTACCTCTCCTCCAAGATTTCTAGAGCCTCGAGCAGATGAAACCTGAGTTTCAAGGTAGCAGACCAGGCACTGTGGTGTGGCAACGCAAAGTCCAGGTATTATAACCAGACTTTGGTTTTAATTGTGACTCTGCTACTTTGGTTGGTTCGTTGTCTTGGCTTCTTTCCCCTCGTCTCTGAAATACGCGCCAGTAGTCCTCATCTACTGACATTGTAGTGGTAGTTGAATAACGGACTTGTGTTAGTTAGCTTTTCACTACTATGACAAACACCTGAAATAACCCACTTTAGAAACAATTTATTTTGACTCATGGTTCCACAGGTCCTAGTTGTCATCACACTTGGTGAAGCATCCACACAGCACATGACGGCGGGAACGTGTGGAGAGTAAAACTGCTCAACTCTCAGCTGGGAAGGGGCAGAAGGAGGGCGGGAGCAGGGTACCACAGTCCCCTTTAAGAACAACCCTCCCGTGACGGACCCCTGCTCAGGCCAGACCTCCCAAAGAGTCCACCAGCACAGCAGCGCCACGCGGACCTCTGGGGGTCACCCACGATCCAGGCTCCAGCACTAAGGCCTGTACCGCTTGGAGACGGGTGAGACCTCAGCATGGCGGCTGTATTGCGCTAGACAGTCGACATGCTGCGTCTCCTTCCTTCATGCATTGAGGCCCCGGAGTAGATTGCATCTGCTGAGGCTGTTAGAGCCTCCTGGGGGCTGAGGAACATGATGTCTCTGACCAAACTGTTAATCAGTGTAGCAAAATCTGAATCTTGCCTGCTGTATCAAAAATGCATAAAACATAGAGCACTTTATTTTCTGTAACATTCCTTGATGCTCGTTCCCACTGACGGCAGGAGAAAAACTGGAAACACGGTAGCTATTAAGCATGACTCAATTCCTTCCATCATGAAGCTTTGCAAGGTCAGTGCTGAGCGAGGGTGGTGGACTTCCTCACCTTTCCCCTTCCCAAGAGTCTGTCTGGGTCTTATAAGTTAATTCGTGGTAATGTGGGTCGGGTGCTGCTCCGTCCTCCGCCGTATCTCACTGGTCTTCCTGGCTCCTCTGACACTCAGGTTAGCGCCTCATCCTGACCTTGAAGCCCCAGAGTTCAGGGCATCGTAATGCCGAGTGATGAGTAACTTCCATTACTCATCTAGTTTTACTGTCATGACTTAAATACTATGTATGCACTGATTACTCCTAAAGTTAGGGAAAATGAGAAAAGATGAGCCAGAACAAAAACATAAAGAGAATAATAAAATGACATATAATAGAAAATAGGCAAAATAATTGAAGTCCCATAGGAAGAAAAGCAAAAAGAATGAAACATGCAAATATTTTTAAGCACATTTTTAAGTGTATTTCTCCTGAAAACAAATGGAAAGTCTACATTTTTACTGATGCATCATAACCTACAAGTTTTGCCATTTATGGCCAACACAATATCCCACTAAAGTCATTGGCCATTGAAAGATAAAGAATAGCTGAGGATTTAGCTCAGTGGTTAGAGTGCTTGCCTTGCAAGCACAAGGCCCCAAGTTCGACTTCCAGCACCCAAAAAATTATAAAAGATCATTCAGAAGACAAAAAAAAAAAATAAAGAATATAACTTCCACAGAAAAACACAGGAGAAAATTCTCATGATGTGTGTTAGGCCAGGTATTCTCAGATACTACCAAAGTCTAATCCAGACCAGAACAGAAAAAAAAAAAAAAAATCGATAAACCAAAATCGGTAAAAAAACCTTTGTACCTCATCAAGTACCATAAAGTAAACCAAGATAGACTACAGAGGTGGTACTTTGCAAATCATGTATCTGATAAGGGCCTTGTATCCGGAATACATAAAAAACGGAGCCCAACACAGTGGGAGGTAGCTCAGTGGCAGAGCACTTGACTAATAGGAGCGAGGCCTTGGATTTGATCCCAGCACTGGAAAAAAGACAACTCGATTAAAAATAAGCAAAATGCAAAATACTCTAATAAAAATCGTACCACGAAAGACACATGCATGATTAATAAGCACCCGGAAAGGTGCTCAAAATCACTAATTATTAAGGGAATGTAAATGGAAAGTACCCCGAAAAAGCAATTCTCCCCCATGGGAACGGCGGTGATAAAAAGGCATCATCGACGTTGGTCAGGAGGAGGGGGAGTGAGCCCCAAGAATGTGAAGAGTCACTCTGGGAAACTTAAACATTTTCTCTCCTCGGTATCTACCAAAGAGAAAGCAAACAAATGTCTACACGAAGACTTGTATGCACGTGTTCAGAGCAGCATTATTTATCATAGCCAAAAAGTGGAAACAAAAAAGTCCATCAGCCGGTAAATAAAACAAAATGTAGTTAAGTTTTCGTTACTTGCGGATTTCGTATTTGCATATTTACTACTTGCTAAAATATGTCTATAATCCCAAATCAATACCAGTGTCCCAGTCATTCACAAGATGTGTCCATGTGCAGAGCAACAAGATGATTTGAATCGCCTACCACAGACATTCCCAGCCAGGGTCAGCTCAGGTAGTACACGGCCTGCTGGTTTCAGCTCTCAGACTTGTAAGCAGCCATCTTTTCTGCAGTCTATTTAATGCCATGGTTTCTGCATTTCTGTGCTTTTTTTTTTTTTTTTTTTTTGCATGTTTGTGCTTTAAAGAGCCCCCAGGTGGCCGGGTGTGCAGATGACCCTAGGTAATCCCAGCACTCTGGAAAGCTGAGGCAAGACAATCACGCTTTCCAGCCCACCTGGGCAATTTAGCAACTTAGACCCTGTTTCAAAATAAAAATAAAAAATAAAAAAGGGCTGGGGTTGTAGCTCAGTACAAAGGCCCTGGGTTCAATCCCCAGTACCAGAAACAAACGGACAAAAACATGCCCCGTATGTTATCTATTACTATTATTGATTGATTTTTCTGGTAATGAAGTTGGACCCAGGGCCTTGCACAAGCCAGGCAAGCTCTCTAACACTGAGCTACATCCTTATCATTTTAAATTAATTTTTGATTGTTTTGTTTTGAGACAGGGCTCATTAAGTTGCCCCACCTGCCCCCAGCTTGTGATCCTCCCTTCTCAGCCTCTTGAGTAGCTGGCATTACAGGCACGCACCACCATGCCTAGTTCCCTTACAGTTACTGTGCTGTGTAAAGCGGCCCCAGTCTGGCAAGTGAGAGTAAGAGCCCTTCATGTTGGTTTCTGTGTCCTTTTAATGCATCCCCACAACTCGGAGACGTTTCCTTCTGTACAGGAACATGTTCTTGAGCATGTGTGTGTCTCCTGCCCCAGCTGTGAATCACCTGTTTCATTAAGGCTCGGGTGCTGGGTAGGTTTGTTGCACAAACACACACACACACACACACACACACACACACACACACACACACGCAGACATCCGTAAGTCTACACATTCACACCAATATCTCAAATTCCAAACCGACACCACAGGATTCCTTTCGCTTCCTCTCTCCGTTTTCGTTTGTCCCTCCTCTGACGGGGACGGGCTTGAGGACTAATCTCCCGCCACGCAGTCATCTGTCTTTGCCTCCCCGCCCCCCGCCGGATGTCCTCCTGCTGCCCGCCCTGGACTTCAGGCCCAGGAGAAGCAGAGGAGCCGACCGAAGGGTTTCCTGGGCTGGGTGGCCTCCAGAAGGTGCGGCACAGAGAAGAAAAAGCAACACGAGGAGGGAAGAGAAAGAGGAGGGAACTTTTTTCTCTTACACTACAAGTATATTTTTACAAGTTTAAGTTTAGGTCTAAAAACGTGAAATATCACATTCATACTCTTTTCCCAGCTATAATCACTTCTTAAAGCAACATTTGTCTTTGTTTGCAAATACAACAGAGGGTGAGAAAACTGAGCTTCTCAGACAGATTTCTTACTGCTCATTACACAAACATATATGGTTCCAGTCACACTTCAGGCAGTGTCACTAAAAACGCACAATCAGAGACATTAAGCTTGTGATTGAAAAAATCATCATTTCAAGAAAAAATACAAATCAAACTTTACAAGCAGGCAATCGAAGTCAGGTCTACTTTCAGAAACTGATGTTTTTCAAATGTGAGTACATCACTGAAACAATTTAAATGCAGGAATAATGAGCTGTTTCCTCCAGCTGTTTTCCTTGCTAACTTTGCTTTCACGTTTGTCACTGACAAGCAGACGCTGGCTCGTCGTCATTAAATTAACTTGACTGTTCAGTTAGACGCTGCAGGCAAAGGCAGTAAGCAACTTATGCCAATGTAGGACAACTGTAATTTAAACAGATTTTGACCTGGATTTTAATTTTCATGTTAGTTTCTATAAATAGTAGCTTTTAGAGCTGTGTGACCCATATGGCTAAAAATAAGGCAAATTCGGTGGAACTCAGAAAGAAAGTTATACTAATCAAACTCAACAACTGAAATGAACACCATCTAGTGAACTCAACACCAGTTACCGACAGTTTTAAAATGTGTATTCCAAAATACAGCCTCAAAAAGACCTCACTTATTTATCCTATAGATAGAGCAGTCCTTGGTTTAAATTGTGGCCACATAATTTTTTTCAAAAGTGTGTTTATTTTGAGAAATAGTGATTGAGACAAATACTTGAAACAATTCGCCAATGAAGTTGCAGATTCTAACAATAGTTCATATCCTCTTAAATATTAAGTATGTGGCCTCATCAGTTCTGTCAAGGATGTTCCGTGCAACTAATTCAAAGGGTTTCCTCAGCTTCCATGCAAAGCAAATACAAATCGTATTAGGATGAGATACACTGGCATTCTTATCTGATCGGTTTAAATATACATGAATGTACGGGCGGCACAAGTGTACTCCGAGGGGTTCAAGAATTGTCCCCTTGTGCATGTCCTGTGAGAAGGGGAGAGGAGGCCGGGCGTGGTGGCACACGCCCGCAATCCCAGCATTGTGGGGGCTGAGGCAGGGTTAGGGTTTGTGCCAGGCCAGCCTGGGCTGCACAGTGAGTTCAAGGACAGCCTGAACTGTAGAGTGAGACCTCGTCTTTAAAAAAAAAAAAGAGGAACAAGGAGGAGGAGAAGGATGAAAATGCAGGAATCACCCCCCAAAGCAAACATCGTCTCTTGGCCAATAGTCAGGACTCGCAAAGCCTTGCGAGCTCCGGGTGGGGCAGAGGCCCCGGCAGGAGAGGAGGGCTCGGGTAGGGCGTTTGGAGTGGAAAACTCCCCAGCCAGAGGTGCCTCCCCATCCAGCTCCCCTCCGCCCACATGATGGCGGAACCCGGGGCCTCCCACCTGTGGGGCACGAACTCCACCTGAGCCACACCTCGATCCCTTTTAACTAGTCTGCTTTACTTTGAGAAGGCTCACCCTAAATTGCCCAGGCTGGCCTTGAGTTTGCAATCCTCCTGCCTCAGCCTTCTGAGTGCTGAGATTACAGGCATGGCCCATCACGCCTGGCTTTATTATCTAATTTTAGGGTATTTTCATCCTTTCCAAAATAACCTGTCTTCTGTCTCTATAGGTTTGTTATTTTGGGAATTTCATGAAAGGTCAAATAAACACTAACACAATTATAATGGGAGATTTCAATACCCTACTGTCACAAATAGATCAATCGGACAAAAAATTAACAAAGAAATATCAGAACTCCATATCAACTCTGGGAGCAGATGGACCAAGTCTACAGAGTGTCCCGCCCCACAGCAGCAGAATACACGTTCTTCTCAGCTGCGTGCGGGAATTTCAAATGAATAGAATCATACAGTATATGGGTTTGTGCCTGACTTCTTCCACTTAGCAATAATGATTCTGGGGTTGATCCAAACTGTGACAGATGTGCTTTAACAGTCTTAAAAACATGTTCTTTCCATAAAGCAAGACACGCCCCGTGCTGTGCACGGACGGTGCTACCTAAACAAAGTGACTCGGAAAGATTGTAAGCCAGAAGATTAGAAAAAAAGTTAGAAGAAGGGCAAATGTTGTCTACTAGATAAATGCCCACAAGAGAAGAGATTGGAGTCACATTATCCGGTGAGTGGAATTCAGGCCGAAGGCGTGAAACACCACAAGAACAATGCATTAGAGGACTTTACTCTGACTACATGACAGTCACGAATATATATCAAGCAAGAGCAACTTCCAGGAAGCAGAAATTGGATATAGAAATAGAAGCACATTAACAAGAGGGTACTTCTGTTTTTTGAGACAGGGTTGCAGTGTGTAATCCAGGCCGGCCTTGAACTTGCAGTGCGACCCTCCTGCCTCACCCGCCCGAGTGCTGGGATCCCAGGTGTGAGCCCCCACGCCCAGCCACAAGAGGCATTTTAACACTCAGATAAAGTGAATAAAAAGCAAGGTTATGGAATCAAAAACGTATTGCTAAAGCGATCTTCTGAACCCCGCTGATGAAGAGCACATCTTCTTTCAAGAGCCTGTGAAACTTCACAAGATTTGACTATACTTAGGCCATAAGGAAATTTTCCATAAATTCAATAAGCCGGAATTAATTCAAACAATATTCCCTGATCATAGTATATTAAGAATAGAAATCAAAAAGTTTATCAAACAAAAAAGGCCTTCTGCCTGAAAATGTTATAACTCTTTCAGTGTTGGATAAAAAGGGAAGTAGAAACAGACTTCCCCTTTTGATAATAATAATAATAATCAGAATTATTTCTGGAAAGCATCAATAATCGCAGTCTCCACGAAACTACCATCAGCTTCTTCCTGGAGCTAACTAGACAAGTTCCTGTGAAAGAACAATTAAGAATCGCTAGGAAACTACAGAAGAGAAAATCAGTAAGATCTTTAATCTTAGTAGATATTAAAAACTATCGTACAGCATATATAAATTAGCATGGGATCTGTAGACAAGTGGATCAATGGAACAGGACAGAAAAATCAGAATAAGAGCCAGCTGGGGCTGGGGATTTAGCTCAGTGATTAGAGTGCTTGCCTTGCAAGCACAAAGGCCTGAGTTCGATCCCCGGCACCACAAAAAAAAAAAAAAAAAAAAAAAAGAATAAGAGCCAGCTGCATGTGGAAATCTAGAATATAAAAGAGTATCTCCAGCAATGAGAGAAGGATGGACTTTGGGAGAGTTGGAGAGAAACCTACATCTACAGAAACTCAGAAAATCGACTCATTTTCACGCTCTATACCAGGACAGGGTTCAGACGGATCAAACATCTAGATGTGGAAAGTGGAGGGTGGCGCACCCCCAACTCCAGGGAACTGAGCTCCTCTGTACAGGATGCCTCCAGGTCTCCATCCTCCCCCTGGCTGGTTATCAGTACCCTGCAAGGTCACCTTGCAAATGTGTTTCCCCGATTTCCGTGCGCTCCTGTGCACCCCTGAGGAGGAGGGCCGGAAGCCCGGGTAGTAGCCAGTGGGTCAGAAGCACAGATAAAACAATTTGGGCCACGATTGGCACATAAACGTGGGGACAGAACCCTCGACCTGTGGGGTCTGGCGCTGTCTCCAGTATCAGAAGGCAACAGAATTTGAGGACATCCAGCAGTGTCCCCTCAGGAATCAATCGATTGCTCACTGGAGGAGAGAAACTCCCACACAGCTAGTGTCAGAAGGCAGGAGAAACTGAGTTTGAGTCAGAGTTGGTTCTTTCCACCAGTAAGACCTTGTCTGTGTCTCATTTTGAGCCAGCCATCGTTAAAAATGTTTAAGGCCCTAAGGAAAGTTTGAACGTGACCTTGCTGTTTAATAATACTGAGGAATTCTTGTTAATTTTTTAGTTGAGACAGTGATATTGTGGGTGTTTTTTAAATAAAAGATTCCTTATAATTTAATGCCTGCTACATTTGTAAGTCACATCATGTCAAGTCTGAGATTTGCCTGATTTGTCGGTGGAGGCATGGATGATACAAAATTGGCCAGTCACTGATAACACAGTGGTACTTTGATTCATGAACACATTTATTTGCAAACAATTTGGTTTGCAAACAAATACTTTTGGCAAAATTTTGTTTTTGTCTGAAAACTCTACATTGGGTGACAAACACAACTGTGGCCCTCTCTCCCACAGAAACACAAATGTGGCCCTTTTTCCAGAATTGTAGAACAAATCAAGTTCTTGATTTGAGGTACCACTGTATTTAAACTGGGTGATATATAGATGGGAGGACTTGTTGAATCCTCGACTTTTGTGTATGTTTGAAGCATTTTTATAATCAATTTTTTAATGTAAAAAGAACTCAGGAGTCCCACTTACAGTGATTCTTACTAGCAAGGATAGGAAAATTCGAATGCAACAATAACCATGTATTCATTTAACCTGATCCTAATAAAATACCAATCATTTAAAAAAATCTAGGTGTGAAGTTAACATGAAAAAATAAGCGAAAGTAGCCAAGAAAACTCTAGAAAGAAATGAGAAGAAATTAGCCCTATCAGGTACTAAACATCATGAAGTATTAATAATTAACTGTTTGCATTAATGAACAACAGACCAGTGGAATATAATGGAAAATCCCAAAGAAGACCCAACTGTGGGTGGATTTTCTATATGGTAAAGGCCTCTCCACTGATGGCGTCAAATGCTGTTTACAATAGGATCGCACATGTGGGCAGTCAGTGGGGAGACTAGGGGCCTCTCTTCACAAAGGGCTAGAGAAAAACATGGGTAGAATTTTTATTGTCCTGGGCATGGGAATTTCTAACTATGACTCACATTTCAGGTGCCATTTTAAACATGATAAATTAGACCATAAAATAGTCTAAAACCTCTTCAAGTAAAAGAAATCATATTCAAAGACAAATGGTAACTTGGAAAGAATATTTGAAACTGCCGATTTATTACAGACAAAAGTGGTTAACAGCGATGTAAAAGGCTGCTAGAAATTAAGGAAAATGGAACAATATAGCACAAAACGGACAAAGTACAGAGTTCCAAAAGAAAGAAAGAAAGAGAAAGGAGGAAGGCAGATGCATGAAAATGTGGACCTTCACTTCTCATGCATAAACGCTTCCCATAAAACCAAGAAGCCACAACGTCATCGTGACTGTGGGACACTAAGTGCAAGAGAAAAATGCAAAAGATTGAGCACGACATGCTAATTCTATAAGACGAAGGACTTTGAAAACAAGAGTACTGTATGCATTTGTACTTTTTTAATTAAATGCTGGAATGACCTACAAGGAACTCATTTATAAATGTGGGGTGGAAAAAAGGTGGATGGAGTAGAGTTGGAACAAGGCTTCAATGTGTACCATTTTATACAATATCCACTCCTGACATGCAAATAAATTACCTGATCAATAATGTAAAATTTGAAGTCTACAATGTAGCACACTTAATTGCGTCTATAGAGCAGTTAAAAGAACAAACAATTCTGTATGTACAAGTCAATAGAGATCTCAGAAACAGAGTGAAGTAAAAACAGTTTTCAGAGTAATAAATGGTGGAGCATCATTTATGCAAACGTTTCAAATATTCTGAAAACATTCGACGGGTCTTTGTTCTGTGTTATAACAATACACAGGGTGGGTAATTTTGACTGATTGAGACAAGGTCTCACTATGTAGTTCAGGTTGGCCTTGAACTGACAATGATCCTCCTGCCTCAGCCTCCCGAGTGCAGGGATTAGAGGTGTGTGCCCCCATGCCCTGCCAGGCTGGGTAATTTATAAGGAATTAACCTCCTTCAGCCCTGGAGGCTTGGAAGTCCAAGATGGAAGCTCCCACCACATCCAGCAAAGACCTTCAGCTGGAAGAGCTTGAGGTGAAGGCTGAAGGGCCCAAGAAGAAGAGGAGGCCGTGCTCGCTTTTCTAAGATCCCACTCCGTCCTGAGGCACAGCCCAAACGCCTCGGCCCCTCTCACTAGGCCCTGCCGCCGTGTGGTTGCGGTGCAGACTCAATTTCCAGCACACGAACTCCGGGGTGCAATCAAACCACAGCTCCTCTTGGAGCTAGAAAAGGCAGGGAGGGGAGTTCTCCCCAGAGCCTCCAGACGGAGTGCAGCCCTGCGCACACCTTGAGCTTAACTCGTGAGATCCATGTCGGGCGTCTGACCTCCGAAACCATAAATTAAATTGTGTCATTTTAGGTCACTACGTTTACATCACTTGCAGTAACAGTGTTGAGAAACTGTATACGGTGGTGGCATTTTATATGGTGGCAACAACTCCAGAGGTCTTCCTGGGTGTGCAGCTGGAAAACAGAATGCGAGTCTGAGTTGGGGAAAGGAACCAAGGAAAGGGGACTAGAAGAGACAGCTGAGGCTCTCAACTGTATGTGATGCTGAAGAAACAATCACGGAAACAGAAGGCGAAGGAACCATGGGACACCTCGAGCCGAGAATCCAGGAGGAGAAAAGAGACCGTGCAGAACATAGCAATAGTAGCGTCTGCGAAGTGCCAAGTGATCAGAACCACATGCAGGCACGGGAGTGGGAAAGGACTTGGCCGCTGAGATGCTACAGAAGCGCCGAGCGCGGCAGGGCTGAGGTCAGAACCCCCAAAACCAGGCGCTGCCCAGACTGATTAAGGCGGAGTCTTCGAGGGTGAGGACCAGAAAACCAGCTCTGGCAGTGCCGGCCTGGAGCGCAGGGCTTCCAGCGTGCAGGCCAAACCCTGGCGTGGCTGCGTAGACACGGATGGGGGCGATGGCTGCTGAATGAGCCACTTCTTTCCAAGCCAAACCTTTGTCCTTCCCCCTTGTAGACTAGCTCCTCTGGTTACCTGTTTTCCTGGAATGATTTTTCCTTTGGAATAATAAGTGAAAATTTATTTATCTTACTGTGATTACTTGTTCATTTCTTCTTCTAGACTGTTAGCTTTACAAAGGAGCCGATCATGTCTTTTTTTTTCATCCATTATATCTCTACTTTGTACAGAAAAAGCGTTGGCTAAATTTAACTGGATATGTGAGTGAATGGATAAATGAATGAATATAAAAAGAGTTCTTTTGGTTTTGACTAAAAATTATAATTGTACTTAAAAGTAAAATATATAGACAGCACAGGCATTAAAAATGCTGGATATGTATGCACAGAATCTTAGCGTTCATTTTTAGTGAAGATTCAGGCTACAAAAACGTTCAGTACTTTTCAAATTGAAAACAAGGTCAGTGCTTGGACGTGCGGCACTGACAGCATCACTGTGACAGGTGCGACCGGCGGCAGGTCACTGCCACACTGAGTGACGGTTTTCTCGTGTGTAGGCCGCGGCCGAAGACCAGGGCAGGTGGGGTGGAGAACCGATCTGGTCACCGAATGACCTTCAGCGTCTGCGCTGATTGCGCCCTTTGGAGAAAGCACCTCTTGCCCCAGGCACTGTAATGAGTCTCTACTGTCAATACGGTAAATTCGTTTAAATGTTAAACTCCAGTTGTGCTTAAAATTGTAAATAATTTAATGCATCGCCCGCAGGTGGCAGCGTTCATGGTTTCTGGACAACGCTCGGGCCGGCCACGCTGTCGCCGAGCGGGGGCCACGTTCAGTGTTTGGTTTGCTTCTTTCGGTGCACATGGATGGAGGCTGGAAGTGAGGTTGAAGCGATGAGCATGACCCATTCACTGGGGTTTTGGGGAGGATGGGGCAGGATGGGGCAGGCGGGGAGCAAGCCCTGTGAGCACTGGGCACGGAGTCCCCTTTTGTCCAGGGCGGCCCTCTTAGGTTGTCCAGGAGGAGCAGAATGCGTGGCCCAAGACAGTTTTGAGTTCTTGATGGAAATATCAAGTTGGAGAGTTGAGAACACATCTTAATCGTGCGCAGGACACGGCTGGTGGGCATCGAGTCACAGCGAGTCCCCACTGCGGCTCTTTCTAAAGCCCTTTCCGGGTGACCAAGGCCCTGGGCCTTGTCCCATCACCGGATCCTCGCACTCAGGACCAAAGCTGGTCAGGGCTATAAATTCAAATCCAAGTTGTTCGCTCATTAATTTATTCATTCACTGAAAGCCGGAATTTGAGCCACTGGAGACGTCACGGCCTGTCCCATGGAGGGTGACAGAGCTTGCGCTGCACGATACTTTCCACCCCATGTACATCAGCATGGTGCTGGGCACACAGTAGGTGCCCAATAAATACCCACTATGCTGAGCCACAGAAGGACATCACCAAAGCCCCCGAGGACTCCAAATGGCAGTAATGGCTTTACTGTGTCCCACAGAGACGATAGGCACAGGACTGCATTTTAAATGTCTAAGGATTTGTTTGTATATTTGTTTGTTTATTTCTCTTGCTCAGAAAGCCCTTGGGGGCTGCAGGATGTCTACATGTCCAGTGGTGTCTTTGTGTTTTGATTACCACTAGGCCTCTTTCAAAATGCCTAGCAACGCCAGGTTCACATGGCTGCTGCTGACCTGCTAGATGGCAGTAGCAGCACGCGCTGGTTTTAAGCTCTTCTAGGAAAGCTCACACTGCAGGGCAAGGAGCTCAGGAATAGATGGGCTGACTATTCCCTCCCATTTCACAGACAGGAATGCTGAGGCTCCCAAAAGAAAGGCACCCAGCAAGGCTGGGGAACCAGTTAGCCAAACAATTCAAAATCAACTGACTCACATACAGGTGCTGACTTTTGTGATTAAATACATGCAGGAAAAATTTCCTTATGGATACACTGAAAAACTATTTTAAATGTTTCTGTGTAAAAATGTCTTGGAAATACAGGAAAACAAGACAAAAGAATGGGGAAGGAGGTTAACAGTAAGTCCCCTGACTCCTGCACCTCAAATCCCTTTTCCAGACCAGGAGCTGGCTCCCTCACCTGGAATAACAATGTGTGCACACATGCACACGCACACAGGGCTGTGGTACAACATCCACACTGCGTGTGTGCCTGTGATGCGGTGGATATGAGGCAAGCACGGAGCAAAAACTCATAAGGACCAAAGTGAACATGACCGACCCAAGGAGATGTTTCCTCATCCACCCAAGACTTTCCTGAGAAAAAAAGGAGAAGGAGAAGAAAGGGTCTCGTGAAGTGGTTTCCAGACTCTGGAGTGGTCCCCTTCTTACGGTCTCTCTGTTGATTTAACTGATTAGAACTCTGTCCGAGGCCCCCACAGCATCGATCCTGGTAAATCCGGCCTTCTGAACTCTCCCCGCTGTAATTAAATTACTGTAAATACAATTAGAAGGTCCCTCTAGGTGGTCTGTGCGACACCAGCCTGGGAGGAATTGTCTGGAGATATTTGGACCCAAAGGAAAGACCAAAGTGGCAGAATCCCCTTAATCTTTGGGGCCAGTCCTTTGAGGATTTGTGGCCATGAAGCAACAGGCGGTCAGTTCAGGGCAGAGCAAGCGTGCTTTTGGGAGACGTTTGTCTCAGCCATCACTGCCTGCAGGGTCCGTGCGACGGCCGGGCTCCGCCGCCTGCTTCCCGCCTCCCGTGCGAAGGGCAGGTCCGGGCTCACAGGCCTTTGCCTTCAACGCTTGCTTGCTGCACAGTTTGGGAGCGGTTGCTATGTGGTCCACGTGTGTTGCTCAACAAGCTTACACTTTGCATAGCCGTGCTAAACTAATTTGCGTCAATTTGTCTACATCAGGCCAACAATCGTCCGGAGAGCGCTGAATGGAGCATACGCGGCCGCTGATAAAGGCAGCCGGAGCAGATGCTGCCGGCCATTCTGCTGGGCCTCGCCGCCCTAGTTCTTCTCCATGGTTTCTTCATATCCTAGTGACAATGTTAGTTTTTCCACTGTGGAGTTAAAACTTTTTTTCTTTTCCGAACAAAGCACAGTGCCGATACAGCTGGCACTCCAACCCCCCGCCTTTTTTTTTTTTTTTTTAAAGAAAGACGTGGCTCAATTCTAGCCCCAAAGTTTCCTAACAACTTTTTCCCCTGAGGTTCAGAAAAAGCAGATGAGGTTAAATTTTTTAAGAAAATGCTGATGCAGTTGTTGCCAGGAGCTTTTCTATTTATCTGTCATTATGTTGGACTCAGAATTTTCAGCCTGAAAACTGAATACTTTTTATGAAAAGATGTATTTTTTGTAAATAAGAAAATAGCATTTCGGACTAAAGACAGCAGAAGCAGCACAAGGCAAGCCAAGTAATTTGTGCTTTTTGAGCTCTGAGGGATAATCTTGCGTTTAGGAGAAATCTCCATTTTTTTCAAAGCCAGTTGAGATACGTTGCCCAGGCAGAGACCCCTTGGAAACTAACCGAATCGCTGCAGGAAATTCCACCCTGTCAGTGGTCTAGGGGTTTTGTTTTGCAATGCGTCTCCTTGAATTACCCCATTTTTAAAAAGAACCTAAAAACTTTCCTTATAAAACTGATAAATATCCAAATGCTGGCTGGCGTGGAAGCTTGCGCCATGTGCGCAGACACCAGAACTAATGAGAATGTACTCGGCTCCACAAGGGAGCGCAGAGGCCCAGGATGAGACACCGCGGCTCATGTCTCCCTCTGTCAAACAGAATTAGCTGAGATCAGCTCCCTCAGAAGCCCCCTTTCTCAGGGGAGCACCCGAGGTAAAGCGGCACACAGACCCTCCTCACTTTAGGGGTACCCCAGAGGAAAGAGAAAATAACGCAGAAGAGTTCATGGGGACCCGGGGCGGGAGCTGCTAAGAAGGAGAATAAGGGGAGAAAGCAGGCAAGGGACACTTTAGACACAGAGACCGGAGAAGGTGCCACCAACGAGCTAACACTGTGCGGAAACTTCAGGGACTAAGGCTTGGCCAGAGTGGGGCAGGGGGGGACCCCATGTCCTCCGTGGGGCACAGCTCTGCATGTTCATGGCCAGTGCCTGAAGGATGGAGCTGGGACGGGGAGGAGGTAGGAGCCCCAGAGACGATACTAAATCAGAGGGGCCAGGCTGTGGCATACAGTGTCACAGCAGCCGTGGACATTAGCAAACCGCTGGAGAGCTGTGTCTGGTTGTCCTCGCACAGAGCCCTGGAGTGAGCGGGCTGGGTCATGGCTCTGCGGGAGTGCTCCACGGTGACGGCGTGGATAAAATGCCCAAAATCATGAGTAACGTGAAATAAATATCGCACATTAGAGCAACAAAGAGACACAATGTTTCTACAGTGATCTGGCAAAACTTAGAAAGCTGAATTGTGTCGCTTGTCAGCCAGAGCAGGGTGGGCGGTGGCGGGACCACGGCCGATGGCTGCACCCTTCTGAGGGACAGCCTGGAGGCCTTCGGGCAGAAGGCAGCTGGGATCCCAGAGGCCAGCAATCATGTTCTAGCACTTGGGCACACTGGAAGCTCTGCTGTAGGAAAACGAGGACAGCACCGGAATTTCAAAACAGGACGTCACAGAAAGCAGGTTGCAGGAAGGAAGGAAGCGGAGCTCGCCAGCGGGGTCTGGGAACTCCACATGCGGGCTCCCTGCCGCATCAACCCAGATGCAGCCTGTGACACCTCCAGGACTAACAAGCGCCACACGAGCAGGTGGCATGCTGGGCCTTCACCCTTCAGCAGTGAGGTCGGCTCTCACAGAGGTCGCCTGCAAGGCTGGTTCCTTCCAAGGCCCTCAGGGACCTCGTCACACGTTGGGACCCTGAAGCACCACTTACAGGAGCTCAGGTCGAGAAGCTGACTGTCCTCAAACATGCAGGGTCAGGGCGAGGGAGAAATGGAGGCCCGCAGACCACGCCTGATCTTTAAAATGTGTAAATCCGGCAGGTAAATAAATGTGTGTTAGTCTCCTGCCTTCCCATGGAGACCTTCACAACAACCTAAAAGGCAGCTTTTGAGTTTAGGGTTCTTGGTGCGCCTGAGCATGAAGGAGCCAGCTCCTCTTCTTCCCCACGGGCTCCGGGACACACCAGGACAGTGTGGACACCCATGTCCGAATTCCAACCAGCCCCCAGCAGCTGTGACCTCCAGCTGCCAGCAGGCCTGGCACTTGCATCCTGAGCACATTAGTTTTCTGGAAGTGAGGCCGAGGGAGGGGGTCCAAAGCGGCCCCGTGGTGAACTTGGGCGGTGCTGGGGCCAGAGGCCCAGCGGGGGGGGGACCTGCAGCAGGGGGACCAGCTCAGGGGACTCCAGCCTGGGCTGTTGCATTGTGGAATCAGACTCGATTTCCCCAGCAGCGGGGCTCTGCGATGGGTTCCAGCAGATCTTTAAGGCATTAAGATTAGAGACGATGGAAACAGAACCACTTTGAGACGGTTAAAAGTCAAACTGCCGCAGGATAAGAAGACACTGTGTGTAGCCACAAGGCCATGAGTGAGTCTACCTGACTTCCCTGGGCCTCCGCCTCTCCGTCTGTGAAACAGGATCAGATGAGATCAACTATCTCAAAAGCCCCCTTTCCCAGCCCTGTTTTTCTGTGCCCACAAGACATGGGTTGAACCAGATCAGAGATCCCCATATGGGTTCCACTCACAACACCCAGGAAATCAGAATCTCAGTTTCCAGAAGTCCCCAGCTGACTCTAGCCACGGCCAGGCTTGAGACCCCAGTGGCCAGGTGCCACTCCCAGAAGTGCCCTCCCTCTCCTTCTGCCTCCCTGCCTCCATGAAGAGGGCAGAGGTCCAAGCACCGAGCTCCGGGTCCCCTCACCCTTCCCTCCGGAGGCCTCTGAGCCCCAGCATTTCCAACAAGCAGGGCTTTGGCGGAAGAACCAGGGACCAGCGAGGGTCCCCTGCCTTTCTGTGAGGCGGCAGGGTGGAGGCGGGGTTCACGGCTGGGGCAGGCTGGCGTAGCTATGACAGCCAGGCTGTGGGACGTGGCGCTGCTGAGGCGGGGCCTACGCATGGAGGGGGTCACTTCTGGGCCAGTGTGAACACCTCCGTTGGGCATCTGTGGGCTGGGCTCCTTAGCAGGAGAGGAGGAGAGGGCAGAATGGGGCTTTTCCTTGCTGGTGCCCAGAACAGCATCGTTTGAGGACTAGGGAGACCACAGCACCCAGCTGGGTGTGTGAGGCTAGAGGCTGAGGCGGGGTACAGGAGAGGGAGTCTGTGTGGAAGTGCCTGTTCTGGGCATCGCCAGCACCACCAGCGGGTGCTTTGTATCCAGTGTAAGTGGCCTCTTTTCCCGTGGCTGGCACCAGGGATGGTGGTCGGGCTCTGGGGCTCCCTGGGACCTCGGCGGGGCTGAGCCCGGGGCGTGAGTCTCAGCTCTGTGGGTCAGCAGGGACAACACGGCCTGCTCAAACAAGTTGTCACCAAAGTTATCACAGTTAAGACAGGATTCTTCAGTCTAGAGGTGACGAAGCTCCTCTGCCAGGGCTGAGCACACCACGCCTGCGCCTGCTGGGACAAAGACCCCAGATTCCAAACCAGACTAGACGATGAGGCCCAAGTTTGGGAGAGGCCTTTGAGAGCCCACAGTGTCAGTACGTCCAGGGTGACAGCATGGGTTTTGCCAACAACAGAGAGGGGACGTGGGCTAATCCCAGAACTTGGGAGGCTGAGGCAGGAGAATTGTTATAAGTTTAAGCTCAGCCCGGGCTACAGAGTGAGGTCAAAGCCAGCCTGAACCACATAGTGAGACTTCGTGTCAAAACAACGGCAGCGGCAGCAGCAACGACAACAACAACAACAACAAAAAGACTATCCTTGAAAATCCACAGTTAAAGTTTGAAACTATTTTCCACTGAGAGTGCTCTCTGGTAGCTTTACAGACTTCGTTTCCTAAGACCCTGAAAATAATCATGCACGGAGCTATGATCCCCACTCTCTACTTGAGCGATTGCTGGGGTTCAGGGAAATACGTGCTTGCGTTTGTACTGCTAGGACTCAAAGTCAACTCCAACCCTAAAGCCGGACTTCTTCCCACCGGGCAGCCAGCAGAGAGTGTAACATGTACACCACAGAGCTTGGAGTTGAAGGACAAAGGGGAGCTGCTCCTCCTGACCAGGGGTAGACATGATTGGTGTCTGAGGCGCCAAAAGTACCGCGGCTGAAGCTTCCCGGAAGGCTTCCAGAGGGGAGACAGGAAAGAGCTGGACTGATTTGTTTCTGTCTTAAGCAAAAACCTATTCTCCCTGCTTCACCCAAAAAGGTCACTGGCAAAGGATAGAAAGAAGGAGAGAAAAAGGAAGAGAGGGAGGGAGGGAGGAAAGAAGAAAGAAAAGGAAGCTAAGAAAACAGGAAGGAGGAAGGAAGGAAAGGAAGGAAGTCCTTCAGTGTATGGGAACATCTCCACATTTATTTCCTGGTCTCCAAGGACAAGAAATGAAGTCACACAGCCAGAAGTCCCCTGAGCCCTGGCCCTGCGCTTGGTCGATGCCTGCTGCCCACAGCTCCCCAGGCAGAGTCTCCGACCTGCTGCCGCCTGTGGGTTGGCATTTCCTGCTTGCAGGGAGGGCCCCACTTCAGCAGCATGGGACACCCACGACCTCACGGTGTAGAAAGCGCGGCTGGAAGCCAAGCGGCATAGCGGCAGCTCCCCAGCCCCTGAACCAGACAGACAAATGTGCAGGCAACTGTGCAGCTGACAGGCCAAGTTTTCTGGGGAAAGCTTTGTTGTGCGGAGACTCAGTTTCCCCAACTGGAAAATGAGGATAATAAAGCCCATTTCAGGTGCATGAAAATGACATGATGCCTGGCACCCCCGCCAGGGGCCCGAGGCTTCCATCCCCGTCGGGTCCCGAGATGCAGGCAGCACCTGCTGGTGGCCCCTGTGGGAGCATCGGCACCCAGGGGCTCTCGGGGTGCGACACCAGCAGGGGCACAGCTGTCGCCGCGAGTGGGGACGTGAGCACCAAGCGGGCCAGGAATCTCTGCTCCCGCTCCTCGCGGGAGTGCTTCCGTGCCCTGCTCAAAGCCTTGGGGACGCTGGTGAGGCTCTGGGGAAAACTAAGAAGTCCAATGTCCACCGTGGACTTTTAGTAGATAGGTCTATAGGAGGAAAAAGGGAAGGGGCGTTTTTGTATGCGACCTAATTAGCAAAATCAAGAAGAAACACAGCTTACCGTATGACCTGTGTTTTCAGATTCTTCTCTGATGGCTCCTGTCTGTCGCTCTAGGACACCCGGAAGTAGCCCCTGCTCAGAGGCAGGCGGGTGTTGGTATCTCTCCTCTCTTCTCTTTTCTCTCCTCCTCCCCATCTCTTTCCTCTTCTCCCTCTCCTCCTGTCTCCTCCTCTACCCTCCCGCCTCTTCTCCAGAGGAAGGAATGGGCACACAGAGAAGTTGGTGACTGTGGCCAAGAATGGGACTGATTTGTGGCCATGCAGAGAGAAGGCTCCAGATGCCCTAATCCTGGCTCAGTTCCAGAGTCCACACCAAGTCTATCTCGGAAGGAAAAGAAACAGCGTCTATTCAAGAGGAATGGGGTGGTGAGTCAATTCTGCCTGCTCTCTGTCCCCGGAGGAGCCTGGTGCTAGGCAGGAGGCTGGTCTGCAGAGCTTGCCACCCTGTGGACAGGAACACGACAGCTTGGCACAGGACCTGCACCCAGGACGCTGCTTTCTTTCCATCTGAGCACTGCAGTGGCCGATCGGGAGGCCTCTGGAAGACAGACGAGGGAGAGAGAGGTGATAGGAACAGTAAGAACCACTCACACACTGCTGTGGAAAGTGTAGACAGATCCAGCACTTTGGAAAGCCATTTGCTATTATCTGCTCTCTTGGAGATGAACATATCCTCGGTTCAGCCCGTCCACTCATGGTGGACACCCTACAAACGTGACCCAAGAGCATCAAGAGACACGGGCATGTTCACAGAAGCATCACCTGCAACCCAAATGCCCACGGAAGGGTCCATCACAGTGCTCCTAAGTGAACTGTGATACAGCAGTGCAGCGGAAACTGGCGCACTACCGATGCAGCAACGGCAAGGCTGAGACTCACAGATCAAGGTGGAGGGTTGTGGTGGTTAAACTTAATTTGTCTACTTGGTTGGCTTTGGGATCTGCCCTGGGGATTGGCAGAACGCACTTCTGGGTGTATCTGAAGGGTCCATGGAGATGTGGCCTTGGATCTGTGTCTGATGCCTGACCCCTTCCTCTCTGGTGCTATTCTCCTGCTCTGCTTCCTCGCCTCCATGAACTGTCATTGCTCTACCAAGCCCTTCTGCCATATGTTTCTACCTTGGAGTCAGCCAAACATGCACCAAATCCCCTGAAACTATGAGCCAAGTTCAACCTCCCCTTTTTAAAAGTGTGGGTGTTGGGTATTGTAGCTCAGCAATAGGAAAGCTGATTCAAAGGTGTAGGGGTGAAAAGGGGACGATTCCTTTCTTTCCAACTATAATCATGGCCAATAGCAGCAAAACAAAGATAGTTTATCAGGCAAAAAGTATAAGAAATTTATTTGATCATAGTTTTATAGGACACAAAAGCCTTCAAGACAAAAACCTCGGAAACTGATGAGCTATCCACTGTAACACATTGGTTTGATGAAGCATGGACAGCATGTAGAAATATAACTGGGCAAAAAGGATCTGCTCTAAAACAGCAGACACAAAGGAGAAACCCAGCAAGGTCTGTCTGTTCCATTCTTCTTGACCTGTCCATGTAGCATTCTTTCCTCCCAGGTGAGGAGTATGACTCTTTCCAAAATAAGGGCATTAAAATCTACTATCCGATAAGGTAGGTCAGCAGCCCTAAGACAGAAAGGTGGGAGACTGGAGAAACATATTCAGGTTTGTGGATGGCTTTGGGGAAAATAGGTTCCGCTTTCTATGATCCAACTTGAGAGAAAGAAATTCTGGTTTCCACGGCTTCCCTGGGTAGAGCTGGAGATAGGCAGACAGGAGGTCAGAAACTTTGCTTGTGAAGCCTTCATTTTGGGATATCATTTTTTGAGCTCCAACAAGAGAAAGAAATCAGACCCCAAAGAATTTGTATTGTAGACTTTCCATTTACACAAGTGCAAAAATAAGTCATGGTCTTTAGCAACACACACTGGGATAGTAACATTATAAAAAAAATTGTGTATGTGATTTTGGTACAAGTCAGTATCCGTGATGATTAAACTTGGTAGTGTCAACTTGATTGTCTTGGGAGTGGCCCAGGGGATTGATGGAGCATGCTTCTGGGTGTGTCTAGGTGGGTCATGAAGGTGTGGCCTTGGGTCTATCTGTGGTTCCGCACCCTCCTCTTCAACTCTGTTCCTCTGCCCTGCTTCCTGGCTGCCATAAAATAAGCAGCTTGGCGCCACCAGGCCCTTCTGCCATGATGCTCTTTCCTTGGAGCCAGCTCACCATGGACTGAATCCCCTAAAACTGTAAGCAAATTAAACTTCCCTGTTAAGTTGTGGGTGTTGGGAAAGCTGATTAATATGCTATCTTTGGATGGGAGGGGGGAGTTTACAATTGAAAAGGAGGCTGAAGGAGGATTCTAGAGTGCTAGGAGTTCACAGGTGGTACCTGCTGGTCATTAAGTTGTACCTTCTGCTTTAGTGCTGCTCTGTATGTGTTATTCCACCCTCAGCCACACACAGATTTTCATGGCGGTTATGGGGTAGGGGTATTACCTAGGCTCCCAGGCCTTCCATCATGCTGCCCCTCAGCAATGGTCTTGGGACCCTCTGTCCAGCCCTCTGTACACAGTCTCTCTTCGTCTCTTGGCCAGGCCTTCTCAAGCTGCAGTGCAGGGAGGGCTAAGGACTCACATGGCAAGCTGTGGTCTTGGACAAGCCTCAGTTTCCTCTTCCGCTAAGGCTGCTGTGAGGGTTAGGTGACAATGTCTATGTCACTAGCATTGTGAGAAGTAAGCTGCTATGTTTGATATTTTAATGTCCCCCTAAAGCCTCCTGGGGTCACAGGTGAGACCTCTGGAGGTGATTGGATTATGGGGGCGCATAGCTGACTTGCTGATAAGAGGCGGGGCCTGGTCAGAAGAGGGGGCCCTGGGGCCTGGCCTGGAAGAGCTGACCTTCCTGTCCACCAGGCTGTGAGTGGCTCTCCCCTGCCCGGGCCCTTCCCCGCACCGCCGACCATCGAGGACGGAAGCCTCCACAAGCAGTGGGCCAGAGCGAACCTCCCCTAAAGTTGTGGGTCTCGGGTGTTGTATCCCACTGAGAAGCAAGTGACTAAGACGCACACTGTAGACAAATGCTAACGGTGACCCAACTGACCGGGAGAAGCACTCAAGTGCTGTAGGTAAGAGTGCGGGTGCTGGAACCTGATGACCTGGGCTCAGACCCCTGCTGTGCCATTCAGGGTCATCTGTCTGGAGGTTAAATGAGGTTTCACGGGAAGTGCTGCAGGTGTGTTCCTGTGGCTGGCTGGGCATGACGGGGCTGAGGCGGGCTGCCCTTCCGTGACGCAGAGACAGATCTGGGGGCGCAAGCCCTGATGCATACACAGGTCTCCACGGTCTATCTACAAATCCAGAAATATGAGGAGGAAGTTAGGAAAGACAACTCTTAAATATAAAATGTAAGAAGTTCTTTCAGGACTACAAATATTACAAAATTCAGAAAACGTCCATTTTGTATTAACTGCTTGACATCTACTATGATTATTTTCCTACATTATTTGGCTGTATTATCTTTAATCATCTTGCTGTGATTTAAATGTCAGTGCCCCTCCCAAATTCACGCGTTGAACCCCAGTGTGCTCTGTGACGGTATTGAGAGGCAAGACCTCGGGGTGTAAGTCATGGGGGTGGCACACTTAGGAAGCGGATTAGTGCCAGGCTCGGGGGATCTCCCCGCTCTCTGCCATGTGGGTGCAGGATGAAGACGTCTACTTGAGGATTTACCTCTCTGTGTCCCCTTGCCAGCTCTGTGAAGGCAGCAGCCCTTGCCACACAGAGCAGCAAACGCGTTCATTGAGTTGATGGTGTTCTGCGGCCCGGGGAGTCCCTGAAATCCATCTGTACTGTGTTCCAAGCCCTAGTGTAATTACAAGCTATTATTACCATCACAAAAATTAACTGGACCTGACTTTTGCCCCCAAACGTCTTTTGGAAAACAAGAATACATAAAAAATGTGCTTAAAATGTAGTTTATTGGGGTGGGGCATGGTGGTACAGGCTTATAATCCCAGTGCTCTGAGAGGCTGAGGCAAGAGGATTGCAAGTTGAATCCCTGGGCAATTTAGTGAGACCCTGTCTCAAAAAACTTTTAAAATTTAAAAATTAAAATAAGTAAATAAATAACCTATTTGAAGTAATTGCAGATTCACATTCGGTTATAAGAAATAAAACAAAACAGAAACAAAACATCTTGCATAATCACACTTTCACAATGAAGAAATTAACAAATCTACCAAGTCTATACAGACTTTACTAGTTTTATAGAATTTTGTCACATATGCATGAGTTGCTTTTTAGAGTAACAATGCTTAAATTTAAAATACTACAACTTACTAGAAATAGAGATGAATAAAGATGCTTATATTCTCACATGGAAGATATGCGTTTGGTCCTTGGTGGGCGCCCGGCACGGTGGCCAGAGTCTGCACTTTCTCGAAACTCAAAGGTGGAGGACGGCTGGTCGGCCGGTCGTCCGCATCTGGAGCTGGGCTGCGGCTCCTCCCACGTCCGTTCGTGCTAACACAGTGTCAGGTGTCGCGTGCCGCACGAGCTGTCCTGCGTCCATACGCTGTGGCTGCTGTGCAACAGCGTGTTGCAGGAATAAGCTGAACACAGGAGGAGAAAAACAGTTTCATTTTGTTTTCTAGGAACTTTTAGCTTCCCAGAGAAGATGACTTTGAGGTTGATATTGAAAGCCGAGGTGACCAGCAGCGAGGTCTGGAGAGTGACTTTGGCTGGTAGGGTACGAGAGGCGCGCCAGGTGCTCTGGGAGTGTGACTGGGAGATTAGGTAGGAGGCGATGGTGGGGGAGAGAGAAATAGTGAGGGTGGAACGACACTTATTTGCATGTGTAACTTCAGGCATCTTGTCGAGAAGGCAGGGTGTGTGTTTGTGCGTGTGTGTATACACAATCCACTTCATACTTTGCTCATCTGCCCAAACTCAGAAACTGCAGAAGTGAAAAGGACTTTATTTGGGGTCTTAGGAATTGCAGTTTAGGAAATATAGATTCGAACAGCTCTAGATCAGTATGCAGGGAAGGTGTGAGCTCTACGAGCTTTGTTTTATCATGAAGCAGCAGAAATTCCTTTCGTGGGGACACTCGTTGGCACTAAGAACAGGAGCTGAGTGACAGCGATTTATGACCGATGGATGACAAAGAACAGAATATATACTTATACTTTGTAAAAATGTGCACAAGCAAGAGCCTGTAACCTTCCTTCATCTCTGAGCAAATGGAACCCTGTTCCAGACACCGAGGGCGGGGTGGAGATCGCCCACGCTCACGTCCACGGCAGCAGCCTGAAGCCCCCGCCCTGCCTCCCTTCCCCGACGCCATGCTGAACACCCCTCGCGCCTTGCCTTCAGCACGACTCTTCCTTATGTTTCCAGGGCATCGAACACCCAGGCAGTGACCTCTGAAGCAGACGGGATGCCCGCAGGAGGGCAGGAGGAAAGTGTTGGGACTGCCGAGTTTTCCTGACCCTTTCGATGTTTCTGTTTGGACCTAAAGCTGGGATAGCGCTGTCCAGTAGAACTTGCTGTGATGATGGAAATGTTGCTTGGTGCAACATTTGAGCTGCCGAATTTTGAATTTTTATTTAACTTAAATTGGTGGCCATAGGTAACGACTAGCACTGAGATAGCACAGGTTTAGACTATCTATTTATACTGTAGTTTCTGTGTATACGGAAAGGCCTCTCGGGTGCTTGGTTGTCTGCAGACCCCTGGACTGAAGAGCAGACTGAAAACAGCCAGAACAAAGTCCTGAAAAGCTGCAGAGATGGGTGATAGTGGGGGTCATGAGGGACATCCGAGAATTTTTAAATCTCAGGATTGGAAGGGATTCTGTAGGTCTCTGCGAGAAAGCTTTGCTTCACTAGAAGAAATGCCCAAGACATTCAACTCATACAGAAAAAAGCAGTGTTTTGGTGCAGTTTTGGAGGTTCAGGCCATGATGGGTCAGTCCTGTGCGAGGAGCGCGCCATGGTGGAAGCGCGTGGCAGGGCAAAGTTGCTTGCCTCGCTGCCCCCTCTGCCTGCCAGAAGGGACAGTGTCTCCCTCCTGAGACTGATTTCTCTGGAATGCGAGACCACACAAGTGGGCTGCTAGCAAGTAAGCCCGGTGCCTCCCCGTACTGTCTTGCACATGCGCGCCTCTTACACACGCCTGCTCTTTTCTGCCCTTCTGTCATGGCTGAGCTCTCCACATGTGGCTGCCAGAGTTGTTGACAAATTGTAGACAACTTTGTTTTCTTTTTTTTTCCAGAATATAACACAAATGGCTTCTAGTCTACTTCCCGGTAGAGTTTGCCTTCCTACCTGAAACTTCACAAACGCAGTTGTTACTGTGTTCCATCAGCGCTCTGTCTTCCGAGCTCATTCCAGCACTTCCATTAAACTCTGCTCATAACATTGTAGGCCTTCTTTAGCCTTCTTCAGATTTCCCAAACTTCTGCTTCTGAGTGCTGCTCACCCCAGAGGTGACAAAGCAAGGGCCTCTTTCACACTATCGAGCTGCCCAGTCAGCTGCCCGGGCCTCCAGATTCGCCAGAGTAAGGAAGTGTCTCTGCCCGGAAGCTTCCCTGTGGGGCTCCTGCCCTGCCCCTGAGGGCCCGTGGGAAAGGGAGACCCGGCTCCGAGCACTGTGCCTCTTCCACTCTGATCTGCGGGCCCTGGGCAAGCACAGCACCTGTGGAGCCTTACTGATGTGGAACTGGGGCCGTGGACCCTAAGTTGCTTCGCAGGGTGTTGGGAGATGCGCATGGGCCACAGGAAGGGACCGCCGTCACAAACCGTCCAGGTAGCAGGTTGCCGGGACCAACACCACTCGAACACAGGTTCCGATCCTGCGGTGGGGCCGGGACTTGACCTTAACCACTGGGCCAGGCCGAGGGCTGTTTTCCATCATAACCTGGCTCAGCCTCTCCCCCAGGATCACGCTATGCTCTTTCTGTCTTTTCCCCAAACTCCAGGCCCCGGCAGGCCCCGGAGGGTGACTGCATCAGTGCCCTCGGCCAGTTTTCTCCACCGGACCATCCCCACCCCCAGCTTGGTGGAGGCCCCTGAGCCTGGCGCGGCTGAGCCTGGCGCTGGCCCACATTGGTGCTCTGGCTGGGCTGGGCCTTTGTTGTCGCTCTGGGCTGCACCACCGCGCCTCTGGCCACTTTTGCTCGTTTCTCTTGGGAGCTGCCTAGCTGCAGAGAAAGGCCTTTGGAACCCTTCTCTTTTTAGCTAGGCTTTATTGAATTTCACCTCCGTGTTTTTTCTTTCCAAATAGGAACATCATTTATCTTGTGCTTTAAGTTGCAGAGGTCTTTAAAAGCTTTCTCTTTTCCCAGCTGCATTTGTTGACACACAGTCAATCTGTGTCTTGCCTCCACCCCCTCCCTGCACACAGCCCCCCAAGCAGGCCATAAAGTGTCTACAGCTGTGCCCTTTATTACCCTTCCCATTCTGTGCCACACAGAGGACGAGCTGAAATATAGCACAGCCATTACCTCTGACAAAAAGGGACAATTTTAAAACATTTTTGCTTTTCATCAGGGAGGCTGATGGCACAAAAGAAAGTGCATCATTTTATTGTAAATGCTTTTTAAATATGGGTCACTCGGCCATAATCGGCCCCCAAGGGTAGAACAATTCAAAGCCCCAAAGTGGTCACACACATATCGGTTTTTCTCCCTTGCCTTTTAAATTATGCTAATTGACATCAAGAAGAACCGGGCGAGTGGGTGTTGGTGATCTCCAGTCAGTCCACACACACTTTCCAACTCCTCCTCTCCGCACCAGGAACACCATGTAAAAGCGGCTTGCCTGACCAGGGCTGGCGGCCCCCAGATCAATAGGACCTTTTTACTTTTAAGACTAGGAATCTTGGGTCTGGACCTGCAGGAGGGGTGATGGAGGGAAAGTTTAGGTTCACTGCAGGGGCCCTGCCATGGGACGCTGGTCTGAGCCGTCCCACAGGCAGAGGTGGTGTGCAGGGGGCCAGGCCAGGGGAGGTGCTGACTCCCTCTGATTTTGAAGGTAAGATGTTGACAGCATGGTTGCCAGAGTGACAGTGGGTGATGAGAAGTCGCAGAATGAGACATGCCATGGTCAGAGTGGAAGGCAGAGGTGAACCTTTGTAGTCTGAGCAGGCTCTGGACCTAGGGAACAGGACCAGGGTTTTCATGCAGTTGGGAGCAGGCCTGGATCACCCACTCTTGAGAGCCGGCAGGCTGTGTGGCTCAGAGTCCGGCGTGCAATCCAGAGAGCTGCACTCGAGTCCTGGCCAATGCTGCTGGCACACCTTTCCGCAGACAGTGAGGTGAGAGTGTGGAAGCTTCCTCCAGACAGCACTGCTGTGGGCAGCCGGTGAGAGCCCACAGGGAGAGATTCAGCGGGCATCTGACAGTCGGAGACTGTGTGATGAGACAGATGCTGAGCCAGGACGTATTTAGGATACCTGGGGGGCTAGAGAGTTTTCAAGATACTCAGAGGACATGGTAGCAAGGGGTGCTGGGGAAGCCTCCCAAAATGGGGGTGCCCAAAGCAGGCGTGATGGATCAGGATGCTGAGACTCGTGCAGCCCACTTAGGTGGGCAGAGGGCAGGGCTTGGGCTTGCCCATCTGTTTTCGATCCCAAATCTACTGCTTGTTGCTTAGATGAGCCAGCCTGCTCAGCCTCCGTTTTCCATCAGTGAGTTAGGAACAGGAGCCACAGCTGTGCTGCTGGTCACTGGGAGGACCCATGATTCATCACACAAAGCCCCCGGTACACAGTCCTGGAGTGAGTACTTGGAAAATTTCATTACTCTCATACCTGAGAACATGGAGGTAAAGAATGGAAGCTGGACGCTGGTGGTTCTACTTCTCTTCCCTCCCATTTTTCCTCCTTCCCACCTGACTGCCTACCAGGCAAATGGAAGAGAGTAATTGTTTACCAGGTTTCTCAAGAGTGACTAAGTCAGCGCCTAAGACAGTGTGCTACAGTAATTTAAAATATCACTTGGGGGAGGGGGCCACATGGATAGGCATCAGATCTCTGCAATTCCCAGCTTTCTACCTTTGGACAAGTTACTTTGTCACTCTGAGCCTCAGTCCTCCCACCAGTTAAAAGGTTCTTACTCACTGATGGGAGTATTAAATGGGATTAATGAATGTAGTATTAGCATACATCTTCTCTCCTGGGTCTGCCCAGCTGGTGTTTTGCACTGCAGAAAGTGACCGTGTACCAGGTTACTGATTTCAGAATCACTAAAAGGAAGGCCGGACTTTTAAAATAAAGTGGGGAACTGTGGAAGATCTCACCGGAAGAAGACTCTTCAGGAAGAGAGCCCTGCTGAGAACATACGTAGAGCTCTGTTCTCTGAGTGTCCTCACCGTATCCTTGCAGTTTGGTCCCTGCTGTCCTCACGCTGCTGTTCTTGTTGGTGATGATGGCGATATCAGCATTTGTGTGTGTGTGGTGCTGAGCACTGAACCCAGGGCCTCCCACACGCTGGGCCAGTCACCCTCCAGAATCACCTCCCTCCAACAGCAAGCACTTTTGTGCACACGCAGAAAGAATTCCAGGAACATTTACACCAGTCAGAAAAGCTCCCCTTTCCCATCCTCCTAACAACAGTTAAGACGGTCAAAAACTAAAAAAAAAAAAAAAATTTTTAATAAAAGTAAGGAACAACAAAGTGGAAACAAGCAAAGAAGTGCAAGCAACTTGAAACTGCAGAGTGCCGGTTTTCTGATGCTCTTAGAGCTGGCTCACTGCCAGGCCTGGTCAATCTCACACACTGTTCATGATATTTAGGCCCCGGGTCCAGTGCCAGTGTGGCATCATTTCTGAGTGGCCCAAATGTACTTTCACAAAGTCTCCCACGTAGTAAGCCAAGCTTACAGTTTATCAGTCTGTTTAATTGTATTGTTCAGGTCTGAACTGACCTATTCTTTCTTCTTCTTCTTCTTCTTCTTTTTTTTTTTTTTTTGTTTTTTTTGTTTTTTGGTGGAGATGCCAGGGAGCGAACCCAGGGCCTCATACAGGATTGACCTATTCTTGGTTATTACTTACTGGATCTGTTCTGTTCTAGTGAAAGAGTTGAAGCCTGTCATTATAATTAATCACAGCCTATAGAAGTTTCCCTTGGCTCCCTGTCTGAGTCTGTTTTTCTTGGGAGAGCATTTCCTCCAATATCCAGCAACCCTTGACTGTCCCTTCATGTTTGAGAGTGAGACATGGGGAACCTAAAGGAGGTTCTGCGTGGACATGCTGTGTCTCCTCCAAGGCCCACCTGACCTGGCTGAATTGTCCCTCTGGTCTTGTCTCCTGTCACCTCCCTTGCTGTAAGAGCTCCTGTCACCACAGGGTTGTTACCGCACAGGACCTTCGCACTTCTCGTAGCTGCAGCCTGGAGAGAAGACCCCTGGATGTCCATTTGGCTTTCTTTGCTAGTGGTCAGACTGCGCTTTATCTGAGAGGCTTTCCCTGATGACCCTTCCTAAAACTCTTACCCAGCCTTGTCCCTACCTGGCCTGGCATCAGGTATAGCATGCTCTGTTCCATTTCCCAACGCACCGCATTTCTTTGTAGTCTGTCTGTCCCCAGAAGAATGAAAGCTTCTTTCTTCTAGGGACAGAGGCCAGGATCTTTGTCTTGTGTGCTGACGTGTCTTCCATACCAGAAGCAGAGCTTGGTGTTAGTCCTCAGTGCTACTATTGAATGAACAAATGAGCAAATGGTGGTGTCACTGAATGAGACAGACTGCGATCTGGCATTCCCAGCCAGGAGTCCCCGGAGCTGACTGAGGGGGGAGCCCTGTGATTAAGTCTCTCGATTCAGCAAGGGACCCTCCCTGCCTCCTGTGCCTGAGTCCTTAGGTCCAGAGCCCTTCGAATGAACTTCTCAAGGAAACTCCTGGCTTCTAGTGAGGAAGGTGTGCCCATGGAAAGTTGCTGTTTCAAACTCTAGTGTGCACCCCCTTCTCAGGTGGCCCTGGTGTCTGATTCCCAGCCCATTTCTGGGACTTGGAAAGGTCTGTTGCAGCGGCCGCTGTGGGTTTAACGACTTTCCGGGGGAAAAGGCACTGATTTGTAGTGTTTGTGGGTTCCCATGGTGTAAACACTGTCACTAGAGGTGACATCATGTGACCATCATGACATCACTGAACAGGACCTCATAAATCCCCTTAGACCCCTGGGATATCTCAAGCTCCAGTTCTCGGCTGGGACTGAGACCCTGCAACATCTCCATTCCTCCCCAGCGTGGCTCTTCACCTCCTCTCCCCTATGCAACACTCTTCTAACACTTTGTGCAGCTGGAGTTTATGACACTTGTTAACAAGAGTCTGTCTCTTCAAAGGTAAGAATTTGTTTTGAAGCCTGAGGTTTCTAGGATCGCCTTTCCACATGGTAGCTGTTTGTCATATATTTTGATTGAGAAAATATAGATGGGTAAAAACTCATTGCTGTACATTCAACAGTGCTGTCAGTGAACTTTCATTTTGTGAGTGCACATGTCCATAGATGGTACTTGCATGTTGAGGGCACTGCTTATTCAGATGTGCATGATGCTTGGTGGTGGCCAGTTTCTGGACTGTCCCCAAAGCCCATGTGCTCAGGGGCTAGTCTCTAGCTTGGCGTTAGGAGGTGGCAGAAACTTCAGGAGTTGGGCCCCAGTGAAGGCCTTCTGGTCACTGGGAGTTTGCCCTTGAAGGGGATGATAGGATCCCAACCCCTTCCTCTTCTTTTCTTCTCAGCCATGAAGTAAATGGGCTTCCCTTGCCACACATGCCCCACCATGATGTGCTCCTTACCACGGGCCCAGGAACAACAGAGCCAACAGACCATGGACTGAAAGTGCCAAAACCATAAGCCCAAATACACCTTTTGTTTGTAAGCTGATGATCTCAGGTGTTTTGTTAGAGTAACAGAAAGCTAACAGATGGCCACACAGACTTCCAGAGTCCCTGAAGCTCTACCCTCTGCCTCCTACACTAGGTTACTTAGGCCACAGGTTGGGAACCAGCAGGACTATCTTTTCCCCAAAGTCATCCTCATTTTCCTAAATTTAAATTAGCTCTTTCTGGCCTTTCCCTAAGACCAGATTGTACTTCTCGTGTCCATCTCCTTGTCCGTGCTCATTGCCAGTGCTGTGGTCCCTCATACACCAAGGCAGCAGCTTCCTGTCTGGTCTCTTCTTTCTGTGCTGTCTTACTGTGCTTTCTCCATTCTCTATTCTGCAGCCAGTGATGCTATGTCCCTCCCTTGCCAGAAATGCTGCTACTCCTGTGTCTAATCACAAGATGTGGGATGTGTGTTTCTATCGTCCTCAACTCCTTGTGTCTGTAAACGCGCCATGTACCTTTTGCTCAGGAACTGGGGTTTGAGCCAGTTCTGGCAAGAGCAGCTGCTCTTGTATATGGTAAGCTCATGCTGAAATGCCGGCTATAAAATGTCCCGTTTTCACCCTCATAATCCTCCTGGCATCCTGCAATTTAGCTTGGACTTTGGTCACAGACTTCTCACACTGTTGGCCCTGTGGGGATAGGGACTGTCAAGGCATGTTTGTGTTCCCAAGCACCTTGAACAGCACCTGGAACACAGCTCATGCCTAATACATGCTTACTGGAAAAGCCTATGGACTGGTGTGCTTGTAAGTAATCTCTTTGGGACTAGCTCTGGAAATTATGCATAGCAGAGATACAAAGAAATGCGTTAGAAAGATTTCTCAGTTCTTCTTCCTGTACCAGTCTCTCTTGACAGACTACTGCATTTTCATCTGATTGCAAAAGCAGTACATAGACAGCACAGTATTTATATGGAATCTGGCATCAGACAGACCCGAATTCAAACTTTGCTACTTGTAGCAGGTTATAAGCAAACAAAGAAGGCCACGTTTTAGTTTTCTCAGCTGCAAGTGGAAGCTTTTACATTAGGGCTGACTTCCTAAGGCGGATATGAAGACTAACCTAGACTGTGCACGTAAAGTGTGCAGCGCAGCAGTTGCTAGATAAACATGTCCAGCTGCCACTGTTACATTTGATGCACAAAAGGTAAAGGTCTAGGAGACGGGTACAGAGCAGGAGGCTATCTGTGGCTTAGGACAGTGGTGGTGACCCTTTTAGAGCTTTCACTGATACAGTCTGCGGCGGCACACACGCCTAGGCTCACCACCACTGGTCTAGGATCTTCACTGTGTTGCGTGACAACACAAATCTGACTCCAGAAGGCTTGGAGAACTATTTGGATCTTTTCTCTGGGGCAGGCTTTCTCCACCAGGGTTCACTGGAACACGGAATTCAGGAAACGTGGGGAGCTCCTGTTTCCACAGGCTCCCACGGATGCTCCGTGATGGACACTGCTCTGGACACACAAAAGGTGGTCACTCGCTCTGTGGCAGGGTCAGGACGTTTTGCCACCTCCCAGTCCTGCAAGGAGGGCTCTCTGCCATTCCCGGGGGCCCGAGGCAGGCTCAGCATGAGCGAGTCCGCTCGGAACGCTGCTCTCCCAGGCTCTCCTTCCCCAGCTCCCACTTGGTTCCCAGAACATTGGCCTTTTGTCCCCTTTCCATGCTGTGCTCATCACATACCGAAACCTGACAGGTGGTGATTTTCTTCTACGGTGCTCCCATCCTTGAGCACCCCTCCATGTGGCACGTAGGCATCTCTGTTGTCTGGCTCCCTGAATGCTACAGTCAGCTGGCACTTGATCTCGCTGTGTCATGTCACCTGCCGCAAGACGGGGCTGTGTGGCAGCCCAGTTCTCTCCTCCTAGGCCACTCCTGGGCCCTGTGACTCTACGCTGCTGCCTTCCAGAAAGCAGGCAGCAGGTTTGGGGGGGGGGGGCTACTGCTCATGGTGTTTTTCTGTTAGGAAGAATATCGGGTAGGCAATTTGTGCTTGCTACAATTCACATAATGGAATATCATATAGCCATTAACATTTGAAGAGTATTTATTGGTATGGGAAAATGCCCACAATATGTTAAAGAAAGCAGGATACAAATCTGTAAATACAGCATGATCCCGATCTTGTAGTAAAATAAATGATATATGCATAGAAAAATACAAGGACATACACTAAAACATTAATAGTGATTATCTCAACAGCGCTGGGATCTGGGGCAAATTATTTTGCTTTTTACATTTTCCAGACTTTCCACAGTGAACATGTTACTTTTTTGTTGTTCTGGTTTTTTGAGAGAGGGTCTCACTCTGTAGTTCAGGCAGGCCCTGAACTCAATATATAGTTCAAGCTGGCCTAAAACTTACAGTGCTCCTCCTACCTCAGCCACCTGAGTGCTCAGATGCCAGGCATGCGCCACCACGCCTGGCAACATGTTACTTTTACAATCAGAGGAGAAGCCAACACAGCAACACCCAGTCTGGGGAGGCAGCAAGACAGCTGTGGCCCTGGGGGTCTGGAGTCACCATGCGGCCTCAGCCGTCTCCTCCTCAATTGAGGGCTGGTCGTTGCTCACCCGCCACCTCGTGACTATCCCTAATCACCTGCTACCTAAGTCTTGCTTTAAGGACACACTCTTCCAGCCGCCACTGCCAAGGTCAGGGGGACCGCGGTAGAGGCCTGCCCCATGTGCTGGCCGGGGAAGCCTGATGGCCCAACCTACCCTGAGAGATTCCAGGTCTTCGCGGACCCTGCTAACCGAGTGAGTTCCTCACCTACACGTACACTCCAGGCTACCTCCCTGTTTCAGTTTCTTCAGACTTGTTCTGCTGAAATGGTTATTGCTTAATATGGCCTGAGAATGACCACCCTCCCCAAATGATTCTGTCCCCACGTCTTGAAGCCCAGGAAGGCAAGTAGTATGGTCCAGGCATGTGGCAGGGAAGAGAGGCACAGGGCAGGGAATCGGCTGCCAGAGCCTGGTGCTGCCTGCTGCGAGGCCGGGAACTCAGCTCCCCACCTCGGGCCTGGCGAGACAGCAGGCGTCATTCTCTTTCCATGTGCCAGTAATGACACTCCCACCTTCTCCCCCTGCCAATTTTTCCTCTTTAAAAAAGGCAGAAAGAAACAGAAGTCACTGAAAGTGGAGCACAGGACTGCTCGGAGCCAGCAGCCTTCATTAGACGCATTTTCTTTACAGAAGCTGACATGCATACTAAAGCTATGTGACTGTAGAAATTATAAAAATAATAATACATTCGTAGAATGAAATGAAAGTATCTACATAGTTTTCTCCTAAATTTTTGTCATTTCTTTTAAAATGATTAATTGCCAAGTTCCATTTTATTTGCTGTTGGTTAAAACATGGGTCATACACAGTCTCTCCCTCAACTATTTTGGATGAAAATCCTAAAATGTATTTATTCTTCCGTCTTTTATAAAGCATTCTTATTCTTTTAAGTAAGGGTTTAACTTATTCCTTTAAATGAGAAACTCAGGGTCATCATTATGAGACTTAGTTTATGGGCCAAATAATCAGACACATATTTTCTGGACCAGTTACAGCATTCCTTAATAAGTAAATTGTCCCTGATCTGCTATGCCTTGAATAGTTTGTTAGTTCTTTTTATCTTGATATCTAGTTTTCAATTGGCCTTTTTTTTGGCTTGAAAGCCAGATACCTTAACGTATTAGAAATGTGTGCAAATTTTAGTAAAGAGGCCAAGACTGACAATCTTGAAGATCTATGAGTGAACTGCACGAAACCTGACATTTCTTTGGCAGCTCAATGGTATTAGAAGACCCAACTGCCTGCTGCTCTGCCAGAGAAGGAACTTCTGAATAAGTAACATTTTCACTAACCCTCCATGTACTGTACCTCTCCTTTGAAAGGCTATGATGATGACATGTAAGATCATGGATGAAAAAGCACTTTTGAAAAGCATAAGCTGAAATAATTATTGCTTAGCCCTATAAAGAAACACACAGATGCCTAAATTGAATCAACCCCAATGTTTTATTTAATTTAAAGTTTTAAAAGGCAGTGGTTAAGCACATTATCTATGTGTGTGTGTGTGTATGTGTACCCGCACACATACATATAAAAGGAAACCAACCCTTTTCAACTTTAGCCGTCAGTCTACTAAGCCCACTGTCCATCGCATGAGCGCATTTCTACTTCTTCATATGACCAATTCTAACAGTAAAAACAAACCGCCTTAATCAGTTTAATAGTAACTATCTGTGTTTCTTTTTTTAAATAAATAAAGTTACCATTAAACTGATCACATCCAGTAGAAAGGTAGAACACACACACACGCATACAGGCTGACCCCAGTTTAAAATACACGACAGATGAAATGACCTTTATGTACAGAGGGGTGCTGCTGACTCCCCAGCCCCGTTACTCAGGCAGCCCTTGTCCCCTCCGCAGGGATGGAGACGTGTGGCTCCTGGCACCCTCAGCTCTGCCTCAGAATGCACGCTCCCGTGCCGTGGTACAGACGGTGGTACAGTTCTGTGGTACTAGTGTTCAGGTATGTCACGGAATAAATAGGCATTTGTAGCTGCCTGGTAACTAAACCACCATCCGTAACTCTTTATAGGGAGGATGTATTCTGAAGTTTCAGGTAAGTGACATACAAACATTTAGGGTGAGCTCGGTCTGTAAGTCTGGGGCTCTGTGTGCATGTGTGTGTGTTTCTGAATTTATATAAAATTGAAATGAAAAATGGGGCTAGTTTAACAGAGCAGCTGCTTGGCTTCCATTCAGTCAGTCCCGATCTGGAGAACCTCACCCAGCCCTTACCCAGCAGCCCCTGCGGCTGGAGAGTCAGAAGGGGCTGCTCCCGTGAGCGAGCGAGCGAGAGGAAGGACACAGCCAAATCTGCTGCTAGGAATCTCGGCGAAGAGAACTGCTAGACTCAGCCAGAGCTGCTGCACAGAACAGAGTCCTTCATCCCACCCTGACGGGATGGAATTATGCTGTTCTGCCTCTAGCCCCTGTAACCCTGTCTAACTGCAGCTCGGTACAAATGCCTCAGTATCGCAAAAAACACAGGATCACCTTTTAAATATGCTGGATTCTCAATGAGTAAACCAGTTAATGTGTTTCTAGCCAAAGCAAGGGCATAAATGTTTTAGAGAAAAGATTCCCCTGGAGCTACAGAGAAAAGATGCTGATAAAAGCAATACTGAGAGTTGAGCAGGTGACGCTTTTAGTCTGTGTCGGAGCTGGTCTCTTCGATGACAGAGTACTGGTTGAGTGCTTCCTCCAAAGGCGTTATTGTCCCGTCAGGTTTTAGTCCCATTGGTTTAAGCAACTCCTCTCTGGAAAAAGAGATAAAAGAGAGAGAAAAAAAGGTATTCACCAGCATCACACACACACCCCTCCCCCACCCAAATCCACATCCTTTTAAAAAGAAAAGTCTTTAAAAACCGAAGTATTTTTTCTCAAGCTCTCTCTGTGTGTTTGTAACAGGAAAGATGAAAGGGGCATGGAAAGAAAAAGAGGGAGATAAAAGACTTCATTCACACAGGCCAAACCTACTAAGCCAATTAAAAGTATGAAAAGTCAAGATCTAAATGGGCTCGGGACAAGGAGCAGGTCTCTTCTGTTTTGAATACGTAACTTTTTGTCTTTCGGGGCATCGTTTTGTCTTAGTGAAGCTGAAGCTGCCGAACTTCACCTGCCCAGGCACACTGTTAAGGGCTGCTGCATGCCGGGCCCTGTGGTGGGGCGGGGTGAATCTGTCAGCCTGCTGCCACCCGGCTCTGCGAGACCCGTGCTTGCTGATCCCCTTCCACTGGCGGGCCTTCCCCAACTTTCCTCCCACCTTTTCTTTCTTTCACTCTCGTGCTCTTTCTTCCCTCCTTCTTCTGGTCTAAAACACCACTGCTTTTGTTTGTGGCAGTTTAATTGTGAGACTGACAGCCATTTTAATCTCTTCAAAGCTCCCCAACTGCCTCTTTGCAGCTAATCCAATTATATCTACTCCACAAGTTACAGCCCCATCTAAAGATGATTAATTATTGATTAAGTCGATCAAAAAGCATTAGGAAAGATTTATTTAATCCTTCCACAGACTCTTATTTATTACATGGAGATTACAGCCACTGTACCTGTTAGTTGCTAACCCTGGACCTCCTTCCACCACACACAGGATAGTCATGTACTTAAAGTGGGGTCTGAAAGAGGCCCACGAACTGCTGGAAATACTTCTCACAGAAATGGGCATCACCCCTTGAAGACATGATGGCAGCAGCTGTGCTGTTGGTGGGACGTGGAGTCAAGGGCGACGGGAACCCTTTCTCTGCTCCTGCTTCCTTGCTGTTATCCCTTGGGCCAGCATAAAAAGGGGCAGCCACACAACTGTGTGTCAGCGTGACAGGCACGGCGACACCTGGGAGGGGTGAGAATAGCTTGATGACCGTGGTGACACCAACAGGCGCCTCACGGGCAGCCCTGGTGAGCCTGGAAGACTGTTGCCAGGAGTTGGGAGAGTCTACTTGGGAAATGCACATGGTAGCTGGCTAAGCTGAGGCTCTCGAATATCAGGAAGCAGGGAGGGTTTCCTGATCCACGATACAGGGTCAGAATCATAGTGCTTCCAGCTGGAAGGGGCCTCAGAGATCATTTAGTCCAACCCCCTTTTGAATCAAGGAGACTGAGTGACTTACCCAAGGTCACTTCTCTAGTGGCGCACATCACATCTGAGTTAACTGTCCTAACTGCACTGCAGGGCACCTGAGTTCATCTGTTCAGCTATGTGACAAGGACCATGTCAGAGACTGGGAAGAAAGAATACTAAGTATGGCTGCTGCCCTTTATAAGCAGGTAATGCAAATATATGGACCATGGCTTAAGACACAATGAGGTAAATACTGAAAAGAATTATGGACAGAGGACAGTGGCAGTTCCTGCAACAAAGCATCAATCTGCTAGGGGAGGTGTCTTGTGCCAGGCAAAGCAGGCTGCACCAAGACCTCTGCGTGGTCCCATCGTCTTGTGTGGTTCTGTAGCTCTATTGGACTGTGTCAGTCATCTTTCCCAACTTTGTGCTCTCCTGAAGGTGGAAAGGGCCCTGTGCTTGGGGAGTGGACAGCTCAGTGAAGGAATGGCAGGAGGGTAATTTAGGATCTTCAATGCCAAAACAAGGAGCTTAGATTTTCTCCTGTAAAGAGTATCCGATCAAGTTTGTTTGCTCTGACAGCAGTGTGATATACACACTGGAACAGGTGACAGAGAAGTCATTAAGAGGCCATTGTAATAATGTGTAGAAGAGGAGACACAGGGTTGGACTATAGCTGAGTTTGTGGGAAGAAAAGGCAACATTTCAGGGGTAGATTTGCCTGCCCACTGGAGGGAAAAGGGGCTGACGAAATCAAGTACTAGTGTCCCTGTGGCTGCAGCTCAAGTGGACATGGCCTTATCTAGTGAAGTCAGAACACAGGTGATGGAACAGGTCTGGTGGGGAGATGCTGGCATCTTACAGAACAGGAAGAGCTTGAGCTGCCTTTATGACAACCAGGTAGAAATGTTCAGCGGAGAATTAGAAAGAACCTGTTTTCATTAAAACTTCCCTCTCGCACTGATACACACTATGGAGCTATACTTCACATAAACATTTTCTTATTCTAACTGTGCTGAAGGACTTTGTGATAATGGACACTCTATCCTAGTACCGATGCAAAAGGAGAAGGGGGACAACTTGCTGGGAATGAAACACAGAGGCATGAGAAAGCTTAAAGCCCTGAAAAGTTTAGTGCACTGAGGGCAGGGAGGTGGGTAGGGAAAGGTGGAAGCAGCTTTGCCAGATGACACTAGAGGGATTCTACCAAGGACAGTGGTGAGCTGCTGGGTAGACACAGCGTCACCTTGGGACAAATACTACTGCACCTGTTTGGTAGCACGATGATAATGGGGCTAGCTACCAACTTGTATGAAGTACCTCACACTCGCTCGCTCACCTAAACCCAGGAGGAGTATTTTCAAATCAAATCTATCAGCTATATCCCCACTCCCTAATCCAATTTACGATAGAAATAATTAAGAATGTTACATAGTGTCATGGCCAAATTGTGGAATTCTTTTATAGAACAATGGCCCCTATATTTTAATTCGCACTTGTGAACTATACTTCTCAAGCATTTATTTTTCTGAGGCTTTATATCACCTCTCCATTAAAATGGAAGCTCCTCAGAAAGCAAGAGTTCTTTTCTATGTGGCTCCATGCAGTGCTGGGGCATGCTGGCGTTTCTGTAGGAGAGGCATCAGTGAAAATTGGCCACATAATCATACGTTCACGCAAAGGAACTAAGGCAGCAATATGATATCATTGGAAAGAACAAAAAGATGTGGAGTCAGGAAGTCTGTCTGAAGTCCTGAATTTTTCCACTTACCACTTTCTGATCTTGGGCAAGTCTGAGTTTTCCCAGCAATGCAATGCAGGTCATGACAATACTACTCAAACTACTTCTTAGTGATGATATAATGAGTATAGTGATAATAGTGGTAGCAACAGCAGCAATAATCATGTAGATCAAAGAGTTCTATGAACTGTAAAGGGCTCAAATATTCATTATTAATGTGGTATAGTTTCTGGAGTCAGACAGACCTGGGTTCTAATTCTGGATCCACCACTCACTAATCAATAAGACCCTTAATTCCCTCAACTTTGATTTTCCTTATGAATTAGGGTCTGGATACCTACACCATACTAAGTCATCATGGGGACAAAGGCCATTATACATAGAGTGTGCAGTGTAATGGCTGGGATGTAGCTGGTACCCACTAGTGGCATTCCTGTTCCTAGGTGTTTACAAGAGGTTTCCCATGCTAGTCAGGAATAAGTGGGGGAAGAATATGCAGAAGCAAATAAAGACATGGTCCCTGTCCTCAAGAAGCTTTTAGTCAGTTCAGAAGATAAAACACACACACATTAAACAATATTGAAAGAATTACAGAACAGCAGATCAACAAGCTTGAGATGATTAACAGGCAAAGCCCTGCTTCCCCTAAACTCCACAGTTCATCCATCCACCCTTTCTGCATTTGGAACTTGTTAAAGGAGATTTTCTGTCCTGTTTGGGAACAGGAGAGGATCACTTACAGATATGTGACTTTTTTCCATGGACCCCTGATTTATTTTTCATATTACCATCCTGATATTTTCTGGTCTTCCTCTCTATCCTAAACTAGTATGCTACAAATAACAAAATGAAAACTCTGACACAGAGACTCACTCCTAAAAGGCCTGGTAAATGACCTAGTTGTAGTACACTACTTTGTTTATGGCCTATTGAATCTAGAGGTGGACAAAGAATGGGAAGCTTTAATGAACACCACAACAATGTCCTTCACCAGTCATATGGGCTGTGCACATGTGTGAGGGACACAGGAGGAGACAGGGACACTGACTACAGGCTCCTTGCAGGAGGTGGACTCGGGCCAGACTGTGATGGCAGTAATGGACATGGATTTATGGGAATAAAGCATCCCAGAAGCAGGAGAATTAGTCAAGCAGAGGCACAGAAGCAAGAGTTAGTTGTGTGCAGGGACTGGCAAGCAGGCTGGCTCAGCTGAGGAAAAGGAAAAAGAAAGCTAAAAAGAGGTATGGGGTACGAAAGAGGGTTTGAATGGAGAACGTGAATCTTGGGCTGACAAATTCTGGAGTTGAGTGTGAAGGCATTTTTGTCTATTTCAAGACCCTCCCCCATACATTTAAGAATATTTATTAAAAATAATTGTCATTACAAAGTTTGAAAGCTATGAAATAATACTGCTTTGACATATTAAAAAGAAAATTTGTTCTATGCTTCACTTAACCGTCACACTCCTGTGTGCCTAGCACAGTACCCTGCAGAGAGCAGAACCCCAACAAGTGTCTGTGAAGTCAATTTAGTTGCACTTGATCTCGTCTTGCATTCTCACAGACAGAAAAGTATGTGTCTTACAGGACGCCTCATAACTAAGCCACAGACAAGAGACTGCTAAATCTGTAAAAGACTCACTTTCATCATTAAAATTTCTAGAGGTAGGAAAGTTTTTAACACTCCATAGGAAGTGCTGCACAGTGCTTTCCAGGGATTCCTCATTCTCTATGAGACTTTGAACAACTTGAGGGCAGAGTCCATGTCTTATCTGGCTATAATTTGCCAGTATCTAGTAGAGGGAGGAGCACCGTAGGTCCTCAGTAAATGTTTACTGAAAGAATACAGTACATGGGCCATGGCATAAATGGAGAATGGTAGAGAACTATTTATCAGGTATTCTCACTATTTTATTCTCACTATTTAACTTCATGAGTCAAAGTCATCAGACAGAATAATTCTGACAGTCCAGTAGAAGTCATATCCCCTCCCTTTAGACTGTACGGCTGGGCATTCCCAACCACCCACCAATACAGATGTAGCTTTGTGTGTGTGGACATCAGAAGATCTAGGTTCTAGTCTCAGATCTTCTGCTACCTTGCTATGTGTCCTTGGGCAAGTCATTTGCCTCTCTGGGCTCGAGTCTCCCAATCTATAAAATGAAGGGTTGGACAAGATGATCTCCAATATTCTAATCTCAAGAGACTAAATATAATACCACTAAATAATTTTGACCTATGTAACAAGCTGCTAGGTTTTCAAGACACTCAAACTCATTATTCTAAGCCTCTGTTTCTAATCAACATATTCTAACCATAAGAGTTAAACACATCATCCTACCTGTCACTGACATACATACACCAAGACCACAACCCTTTCTTCAATCTGCCAGCAGGTGAGTAAAATATTACAGAGGTAAATCAGAGCAATGGCAAGTGTTATGCAGAAGGATCCAAATTCAGTCATGGCCCTCAGGAGACAGACCATTTTATAAAGAGTTATTACTAGTTGTGAATTTATGAAGGTTCTATCTAAAAAGTATGGCTAGGTGTCAGATATATATGTACATATATATCTCATGGTAAAACGGAGTTACTGTATATTGAAATATGTACCAGGATTAAGATATTCACATAGCAACAACTCCTTCATACTTACCTTCAAATGCTATACACAGGCCTTAACATAGGTTAAGACTGCCCTTGTTATCATCAAAAAGTACAGTGATGTCTACTGGATAAAGAGCCCATTCTAGGCACTGTGACAGTATCATGGCGGGCTTCTCATCTGATCAGGCATCTGGCCAGGGAAGAGATAAGCCTCCAAGAATGTTCAACTGGAACGAAACATCATTTAGAAATTTGATCTTACTAAACGATAAGGAACCATAATCTTTAAGGGCTTGGCCAGGCAAGAGGGCACAGATAATGCACATCCAAGAAAGGAAACCCTATTTTGCCCCAGCCTAAACTTTGGGACTACTAATGGAAACCAAAAAAACTTTCTTAAAGATCTAGGGGTGGAAAAATATGGGAGTTATAGATATTCAAAATTTTCTGGTCTGTTTTTTTTCCCCAGATATACTTTAACATTTTCCTGAGCCACCATTTTCGTTTAAGTAGAGTACTTGGGATGCTTGGGCTTATACAACTTCTCAGAGCTTAGAGAACGTCCCACTTTCTAGGGCTCTGGTTTCTTTGTGACTCTTTCCCCTGCAGCGACAGTGCAGTATAGGGGCTCAGATTCTAACATACCCAATTGCACATTATAGGATAGGTCATATATGTGTGTGTATAAAACACCTTACTTGACCTGGAAGCAAAGAGAATACTCTTGCCCACAGCACAGGTTTTTGTGCAAGACAAACAAAGCATTCATTTCAAGTGTACTTGTTGAAAAAGCAGGACATAATTAAGCAGTTGGTAAAATGCATTCTTGTTTCCCACTTGCAGATCTCCCAAGAGTCCCTTCGAATTTACCTATACGAGTTTCAGCTTCCCGCTTGCCACTTAGCTTGATAACGACTCAAAAATCATTCCCTTGTTTTCAAGGGCTCTTCTTTCTTGTCTGCTCTGTGTACTACAGGGCAGTATTGACACATGGAATTAATGACAGGGTCTGTAATGAAACAACAGTCATGCAAACACCAGTCTGCTCTTTTGATAAAACAGCATGTTAGAGACCTATTCACCTCCCTCTAATTGAGTGCTACATAATAGTTCCGATCCTTTTATGTAATATATTTTGTTCTATGATTAGAAAAGAGAAAAGGGGGGAACCTATGAAGCGCTGCTTTCTTCAATCACCCCTGATTAATTCTGTTTTTAATGAGGGAGCTGCTATTTAGGCAGGTTCTGTTACATACTTGTTTTGTTGACTTTTGTACAATGTATAACAAAACCCAAGACAGGATAATTGCAAACCATTTCTTTGGCATGGGGATTCCTGCTCTTAATGTAAGGTTGGCTTGGAAAAAAGAACTCAGACATTTTAAATGAGCCATTTCGTATATAATTCCTTTTCATGTTTGAAAGATGGGATGAGAAATCAGTATATAAATAACACATTTTAATTAACATACAGCTTTTCCAAAAATGCCTGCTACAATGAAGCCTGTGATAGCCCAGAGAGAGCAGCCCTGTAGTCTTAGCTTTAAGTCCAAGCCTAGGAGTACAACACTGGAATATTCATACTCCACTAAGGTACAATGGATTTCTCAGTAATGAGATATTCTTAGAAATTTTCTTTGTAAGGGAAAATTCCTTTTCCCTTTTTCTTCTCACAGAAATTATACAACCTTTGGGACTGGTTATCATGTCTTATTAGATACTGTGAGAGTATCCTTTGGGCTTGGACCCTGATTCTTCACCTTTCATTACATCCTTTATCTAATGGCTCTCTAGCACTGGCTAGCTATACTGATCTTTCAGTAAGCTACCAACCCAGTAGGAAAGAGGGGTATGGTGGCTTTTTCACAGCAAATTTGAATCTTTCAAAGATGATTCTGAGAGCCTTCCCTCAGCACTTGCCATCATACTTGGAAATTAGGTAAAACTAAGAAAGTAAAATACACTGTGTGAAAGTATTCCAAGTCAGGTGGATACAGTGTATCACCATTTCCTTCTACTCTGTAAAGGTAAGTGGGCATTGTATAAAAAGTCCCACAGGGAAGCCTTTTTAATGTTAGGTTTTATTAGTGTGATGACATGTACAGAATTTAAGATACCAATATTCTTTCTCTTCTTAACACAATTAAAAACCTGTTTTAACACAGAATCACAGATATTTTATTAATTTCCCTCATATAATTTTTTTAAAATAAGTTATTTAGCACTTGATCTATTATTTGGTAAGAACTCAACTATGGAATGAAAATGCAGGATGTATGTATGCATGATCTCCTCCAAATCTTAGTTCTCTTCTGAAGTCAATATGCATACCATTGGTTTTTTTGTGGTTTGTATTTATGTAAAATTTAGAAATCTTATTTAAGAATAATCAGACTGACAAACTTGTGAGAGCTCTTGGGTAATTTTTCAAAATAGCATAATGTTTGGAGTCTGAAGACTGAGAACTGAGTCCCGGTGCACTTTTAACTGTATGCCTGATCTTGGGTCAGTCACTTCATCTTTGATGCATTTACTCCTTAACAAAATACCTCTAGTCCTGTTTAATTCACAGGGCTGTTTTAAATCACAATAGGAATATTTTTTTATTATTGTTCTCATTTCTGTTAGAAGATCACATGCAAAGCTTCTTAAAATTTGCTACCCATCTCAATAAACAGCACGATTAATACACAGAAAAAGAGTAGGCATTGTGCTACAAATTCAATTTTATTTGTGATGGTCTTTATTATTTCTTGGCCATTTCCTTAGAAAATTTTTCTACCCTGTTGCTTGAAATAATAAATATTAATAAAAGGTTGGCATGCCAACTAACTTTGTGGAATAAAGCAGTAGAAATCCAGGTTCTTACATGCTTTCCCAATTAGGAATACATAAAAGTTAAAGGAAGAAGGTCACCAAGGAGCAAACAGCCAATAGAGATTCTTCTTATTCATGTTTCTTTAATGGTCAAAAGCCATCTCAAACTCGTGCTTTTACCAAGAGCCTTAAAGAGTTACTCCTACTACAATCTAAAGGATAATGACTGTGTATAGGGAAGACAAAGACAGCATGACATCCCAGTTAGGTGTCTGGTCCTTGAAGGGTCCTTGATAGCCTAAAGATATACAATATTAAGCGTCTCTGGCTTATCCTTCTCTGCCCCTATAAGGCTGTATTAATTTAACTGGATCCAAGTCCCCTTAACTGAATTTCCAAGCAACCTTACAGTGCGTTTTAATAACGGAGAGCAGAGCTGTCTAATAACAGTGTAATTCAAGCCACAATTTAACCATGTATGCAATATTATATATTCTAATAGCATACTGAAAAAATAGGTAAATTTAAATAGTATATTTTATGTAATCTAGAACATAAGAATATTATAATTTCAACATTAATTCATATTAAACAGTGCAATATTTTACATTCTTTCTTTGGTAGTCTTCGAAGCCTGGTGTTTTACATTTAGAGGGCATCCCAATTTGGACTATACATACTTGAAGTGCTCAAAAGTCAAATATGGCTAGTAGTTATCACTCTGGCTACTACAGAGCCAAAGATTTTCTGGTAGACAACAGTTAGGAACTTCATACTTTCATACCTATAGTAGATCTTACAATGCTTTAAACACTGGCTATGTTTCTGAAATGTATCTGCCAAGTACTTCTTTGACTAACTCATCACAAAGGAAGATATAATCACAGTTATTGATACTTTCGTAAGAAGAGTAAAATAACTTATTTATAAGAAAAATGTTACTTTTCAGTCACAAGTCACTCTCAATCTTAGTTTAAAAATAATCTTTGATTTAAATGGAACTATTCTATTTGGTGCCTCCATTTATTAAAGAAGCCAAATATCATTATGGTTGGCAAAAAATAAAAATAAAGAAGAAATCACAAATTATTGTTAGGGAGAGGAGAATAAAAGGAAGAAATGATAGAAGAATTATTATTTATTTATATACATATAAATTTTAAAATGGTAAAATATAAAAGCAAACAGGCAATGCACTTTGTTAAATAGTAATGGAGTGGGGGTGGAGTGGACCATTAATCAGTTCTGGTTCTGATTAAGAAGTAACAGGGATTAGAGAAGTCAAAACAAAACTAACTTGAAATATTATTCCCCTGGGTTAGTACAGGGTGAAGTTAGTCAGTACTCTCTCCCTTTCTGAGGAGAGTTATGCTATGCAGGCTGTGTGCAGTAACCGAGGCAACCACAATTGTAGCAGACACACTGGACTCATTTAACCACACAGTCCCCATGCTAATCTTTTGCTTGAGTTGCAGGAGTTTATTTTTTTCCCAAGTCAGAGGAAGACATGGAGAGATAGACAAATTTTATCCTTCTCCACCTGTGTTCTCCCACTGTAAACATCAAACGCAGCTTTCTATACGCTTATACCTTAAAGCCTTAATGCTTATGTCTGATGAATATTACAATTATCATTCTATACTGATACAATTACAATTATCATTCTATATTATGTACCCAGACATTTAAACTAGCCAATTATTTCCCCAAGTGCCTTAAGGAATTCCTTTCCAGTCTCAGATTTTATGAAGTCTGGCCAAAAAATGGAACTCACAAAGTATACTCTATTTACTGTTGGGGGTTGAACCACAGCCTTGTGTAAGCTAGGTAAGTGCTCTACAGCACAGCCATATGCTAAAGTATGTTTTACAATCTTAAACCACGTAGGCTATTGTAGAGAGCAAAACATTTGATCTTCAAGTTTGGGGATCAGCTGCTTCATCCCCAATACCATGAATGAATACCATTCATCCTACACGGTGGAAGCCACTGGATCTAAGAGCCTGTACTAGCTACACACAGTGGGAGGCAGAGGTCAAATGGTTCTCCAGTTCTGAAGACCTCCAGGTGCACTGCCCATCCCCACATAAGGGATATAAATATCTGTCCCGCAGGTAATCCTGATCCTAAAGGAACAAAAATCCCTTAAGATGCTAAGACAGTGTGTGATGAGGACAGTGCCTGAGCAATATGTTCTCCACTGTGTTTGGAGTTAGTGGAGATGGAGAGGCTCAAGTGGTGACTGCTTCTGGCAGCAGCATGGAGACAAAGCGGGCACATGATTTTCAGGTTCAGAACGGGGCTTTAGGCTTTTGGTAGTGAGCAATGCCTACTCCCTACACCAGGCTCAGTAACAGTACTCGGCACGACCAACCTTAGTCATCACTTTGGTAAATGCTTTGGCACGGGCCACTGTTGCTAACCACCATCCTGGTGCGGATCCTTCACATCTGCTCTCCTATGGATGGAAAAAAGGAAGTGTCTAGTGTCCACGCATTGGCCACGCCACCTCCAACCCTGTCCTTTACTCACAAGCCTCGCAACTCAGGTGCAGAAGAAAATGATTTCACTTCTGAGAGAGGAAGTTAATCAGACAAAGTTACAGTGCACTTTTAGCACAGTGAAGACTGGCTGAATGCAGAATTTCCCAGGGTGACAGCAGAGGGAACTAGCCGGTAGTACAATGCTGAGAGGATGGTTAGGTAGTGTTCTGGCAGACATTCACTGTTATGTGACAGACAGACACAGTGACACAGTGGACAGAGCAGAGATCTGGAGTACAGGAAAATGAAGTTCCTAATCTCACTTCATTTTGCAGCTAGAAAGAGAACGTACATGGAAGTGTTTTATAAACTGTCAAAAGGGATTATCAGTCAGCAGCCTGGAGAAGTTCTGGGCAATTCTTTGGTCTTTGCTTCCCTTAATGATAAATTAACCCAAGCTCTTTGGAATGAAGATGCAGTATACGAACACCAAAGGCTTATCTTATTAGCAAGGCTAAATCTCCCTCCACCTGCAACGAAAGGGCCATTCTGCACTTTTCTTTTAAATACCTCAGCACATATGCTATTACCTTCCCCATGAATCACTTCCTTAATCATTCAGACAGAATCAACTGCTCCTTTTCCTGGGTGCTTACAGCTCAACACAGACCTAATTTTGTCATGATTTCCTTCTATGCTGTATTCTAGAATAGACTGTAGCTATCTAATTCCTCCACTGCCACATGAGTTTCCCAAAGGCAGAGACTGTCATATTCACCCTTGGAGTCTTCTTGGGCTTCCTACCACAGTGCCTAGCAGAGTAGCTGCTTAGTAAATGTTCCCTAAATTGCAGTGAATTTGGTCTATTTTGGCTTTGTGGCATCTTGTTTTTTCAATAACCTCTAAAGAAAAAAAGTGAAAGCAGAAGAAACTTAAGACTAATGAGGAATACAGCACGACAAACAAGTAAGATGCATAAAGAACGGCTTCATTCTTTGCACTCCTGCTTTGGAATGCACACTGCAGGTCTCCATACAGTCTTGTCACTGGTGTTATCAGAGAGAGCAAATGTTAGCGAGCACACGAAGGCAGACAGTATCAAAACCCACCACAGAGCATGCAGAAAGTCTATGTGATTTAGGGTTATCCTCAAGGCTGCCTTTACTTCACCTTTAATCACAAAATTGGTACCAACAAAGCTAACATAAGATGTATTTACTCTGCTTTATTCATGTAAAAATGAGTGTCACTTTCCTACAGGGCTCAGCATCTGCTAGGTGTCTCCAAGCAAGTGTGCACCTTCTTTGAGGCACAGTTTAAATCAGGTACATGCTGCGTACTTTAGATTTGATGGCTAAGTATTTACTTACTGGAGCTTCTAAAAAATGTGGATCTCCTGAGATTAAAAAGGGAAGGAACAAGCACCCTTGTTTTTCTGTGCCTGTAAGAGGCATGCCTTATGACGTTAGTGGTGTCTATCAGGAAGCCAGGTACCCAGATTACTGTAATGCATTATCTGAGGCAGTTCTCTTCCCCATCTTCCATTTTCCTAGCTTGGAATTTCTTCCTTCAGAGTAGACAGAATCTGCATTAACCTTTAAAAATTCATACTGCTGGTCAGACAATGAAGCTTACGTAACTGAACGGTTTTCCTGCCTGTCCTAAACACTATAAACTCCACTGAGGTCCTGCTAACAACTCCCCGACTGGCTCCCACCAGGTGCCCTCTGTTGGGGCTAATTCTAACTTAGCGATCGTGTCAGTCATGTCAGAGCCTTCCTGGAAGGAACCAAGCACATATGTATCTTTGTTTTTGTATACATCCTCTTTATTTTTGAGGACTGAACTTAGGGCTTTGCACATGTTAAGCACATGCTCTATCACTGATTTACATCCCCAGCTACTGCATCTTATTTTTATTGAACTTGTCGCTCTGTCTCATATAGGTGTGCCTGATCAGTATTTTCTCCATGACTGTTCATTCCTTCAGGGAAAGAACATGTCCATTTTGCAAAAAGGTATGGAAATAGACAAAAATATCTTCTGAAGATTTTAAGTACAGTAAGCTATAAATTCTAACCTTAGGAAAGGATGAAAACTTAAATGGGATAGCTGGCATTCACTGAGTTCTAGTCATTACTTTGTAGATTATGAAGGGCCTACTTCTAAACAACTCCTACCACCTTACCACTGTCATCTGAATAAGCTCCACCTGCAGAGTGTCAAAATACCCCTACTGTCACATTTGCCTGTCAGCCTCCTGCTCTTGTCTGTTTCTACATTAAGCAGCCTGCTGTGCCTTTTCCCTGCACCTGTTTCTTCTTCACACCTTTTCTCTCCATGGCTGGCTTCTTTCCCATTCCAACTGCTCTTCTCTTGACTGAGAGACACTAGCCTGTACACAGTTACGGTGAAAAAGCAGATGACCAAAAGAAATTCACCTTTAAGTGGCAGCTGCCACCCAACACACAAGCACTCATTCAAGACGGCTTTGAGTAGACAGTGACTCAATGTATGACTAGAAAATAGAGCAATCCAGCCAAGTATGAAAGGAACTATTTTCTAGTAACTCCTCAATATGGGACTAGTTGCTGATTTGTACATATTTAATTATTTTCAAAAGTAGTTATTTTTGGAGGGGGAGGAGATGTGAAGTAAGAGGGGAATGGCATGCTCTTTTTAGAACCCCTAATTAATACAAGTTCCTGCTTTCAGAAAATCCTTCATTTGAGCTATTTTTTTTTTTTACTTTTTCCCACTAGGTACATGACATTTTAGAATTTTTGGTTTCAGCAGCAACCCAAAAAAGCAGAACTGCAAACTTGCACATCGAAAACAAAAAAGAAAAAGCACATCATGATTTGGAACAAAAACCAAAACAGACTAAAACAAAAATACAAGCAGCAAAATCACTGAACCTAACTCACAGAATCTTTTTGAAGACAGGGAGGTTAGTTGGTTAAGTATTACAAGGATCTAGTAGTTACTATCTTATCTCTAGAGTTTAAATGTTTAAGAATGCACATCCAGAAGCGGCACATATAGAAAAACCATGGTAGCCAAGAGGTGTCTAAGGTGCTGCTGCCTGGGCCACCCTGTTCCAATCACATGGATTTCCAGAGTTGCTGTTCTATGGTAACTCTCAGTCAGAGAGACAAAGAAATAGAACATTTTTAGAAACCAAGCAAAAAAATGGATGGGAATACAATACCTGGAAAGTTTATCAAGCATGTTGACAAGTTTCATGGCTTCATATTCTTTTTGTTCTTCTGTCATTTCATCTATGGGGTTTGGCATTGGTTCCTCTAAATGACCAGTGATAAGATTAATGCTACAAAAAGAAAAAAAAGTTATGCTGTATGTTTTAAAATTATGCTCTTTCTATACTTTTCTGGTCCAAGTTTTAAGTTATAATAAGAAAGAGTCTAATAGCCAAAAAATGGCAATAATTTCAGTAGTAATTTTATGGTATAGAACTGCTATAGGAATTTTTTAAAAATTGACTTCTACTAATTTGCTTTGGGAAATAGGCTATAGTTAAGAGTTTTTTAAAAAACTAAAATTGACTTGCCAACTTTTTTTTTAAGGCATGACTGGTTTTTAAAAAAAATAAAATTTGACTGGTGCCGTTGGATAAATATCCATGGATGCACAGCTTATTCGTTAATTATAACGGGACAAATGACTTCAGAAAAGGTGAAATGAGGAAATCCATTTTGTGATACAGCATAAAACACACGTCAAAAAAACTGGAAAAATGATGACAGAGAGGCTGCAATCTGGAAATGAAAGTGTGCCAATTTGTAATCTCAGGAAATTAGTCCATTAGTGAGACCACAGAGGGCAATGAATATTCAAATAATAAAGGATACAGCAGAAGAACAATCTTAATGAGATTTGATCTGACTTGGGTAAAAAAAGAATGAAATCTAGCCCACCAATACACAAATATACCATCTTGGCTTTCTAGAAATGGATCTAATATAGTACTTATAATGAATACCTTGTATAAACTTTGTATGAAGTTCTAATAACAAATAAATTATTCTCTTCAATATAAGTGGTAATTTTTTCCTGAGGAGGGGAAATAAACAACAATAATTTTTTCAATGGCTGCTAAATAACTGTAAGTTAAACATTTTTCTGTAGAAGCAGACAGGCCGAAGTATCTTGTACCAGCCAAGTTCAGTTTTCAAGGGTCAAATCAAACATCCCTGCAAATAGCAAACAGATAAACTGTTTTCTAGGGTCTAGAAACACAAATGCTTTCAGGGGCGAGATCATTAGGATGATGATCAGCAAATGAGTGAGTTACATATAAATGGGGTGGAGTGCTGGAGACTGGGGTGAATTAGAGAACAGTGGCAGTCTAAAAGACACTGTGTGGGCCAACAGAGACAATGTCATCAATAGATCATAAGGTGGCAGTGTGCAATCCGTTTGAAACATCTCCTTGGGTAAGTTACTTTCTTCTTGACCAGGCTTTTGCCTGTTTAGAGTAAATGCTAGGTCACAGGGTACTACTATTTATTACTATTATATTTCCTTTTCTCTTTCTACATTCCGCAGAGGCTACATTACACATAGATTTTTGTGGAAAGCTCAATCATCACCATCCTTGAAAACCATATTTAAAAGTTGTGTTGCCCTTCTTACATAGGGCCTACATCTAGAGTCATCGTTAAAAAACTTTTCCCTTTAGTAACAATACATAAAACAGACAAAGGCAGAATTGCTCAGGCAAAAGGGAAGTTAGCTGAGGGGAGTGGGCCCCTACATCACCTTCTGTTTGTCCTGACCTGCCTGCTTCATCTTAAAGTACCCCTCAGGCACTTTAAGGAACTCAGGGACAACCTGGAAACCCTGATTCTTAGCCCTGGCTGTGTATCAGAATTATCTGGGAAACTTTAAACATTGAGACTGCCCTTTGATCAACTAAATCTGTATGTATTAAAGTTTTCCAGATGAATCTGATACAAAATGGGGTTAAGACTCACTGGTGTAGAGCGCTTGCTTCAGTGTACTATTTTCCTTCCCTTTTTTCCCCCAGGTGCTCATAAGAGAGAAAAAGCCCTCTGGTTAGAGGCCATCAACCAAAATGCTAACTGGACCATCCTCTTTCCCAATAGTCAAGAACAAAGAAGACCCAGAGAAGGCTTCTGTGAGCAGTGGAGACGCATCCAATGCCCCACTGAAAATGCAGTTCTAACACCCATCCACTATTCGCTCAGGCATTCGACAAGGCAAGTTTTCAGTGGTTTCTCTCCTGGCACCTGCTAAATTAGAAAAACAACCAGTCTTATAAATAAATGAAGGTACTTATGTTAGATACATATCACTTCCTGAGCACACAATAGAAAATAGGCCTTTGAAGAAAGTATCAGGGGAGGTAGTGAATAGTAAATCTATTTATTAGATCATGCTTATTTTTCACTTGAGAGAAGGCTTCTCTCCTGTGGTTTGATGAAAGTGAAATTTGAAAATCAGATTTGTAGACTGTTTCAAAAGACAACATTGGCTTAAGTCATCAAGCGCCTTAGTGAAAACACCTCAGGAGGACACACTGGTAAGCCTGTGGTGTTGTGGCTGCCACAGCACAGAGAATTAGATATGAACTCCTGGATTAGGAGATGCTGACTCTTTTCATGGTTATCTTATGAGTTTCATGGAAATGATATCCGTTTTCAGTAAGCTGACCTTAAGGCCTCTAGCTGCTAAAATGACACAATGGCTTGCTCTGAAATTAGCTACTATAGTAACAAAAGCCTTTGCTATTTGAGCTTAAAAGTAACAACCTGAAATTCATTCTTACAGTGTAAGAATGCATCCTTTACCCAGGAAGTGAAACACTCCAACCCTTCAAAGTGATTCCAAGGATCCAGGTTTCCTTTTTTTCCTTTTAAAAGAACATTCTTTCCCAACCCTTGAGACTCAGAAGAACATAAACCCATAGAAAGCACAAGTCAGGGCAATGAACCATGCCGCTCTCTCATGGGAAACCTGCCACTGTGCTATGGCAGAAGATATGCAGACTCTGTCTCTTTCTGCTCCCACTTTCAAGCCAGAGTCTCACATAGTTTCCCTACCAGAAGAGGAAGAGAAAACAAAGTCACCATGACAATAATGACACCAGGTTTCATAAAATAGATTATATTTTGGCTGAACAAATACCTGGCATTTTTATAAGCAGACTTGACTTTGCAGGTTTCAAGATCTTTGCTCTATGAAATTCTAGGGTTACTTTTATTTTGTTCCAAGACTCTGTCTTAAAATGCTGTAAGGACAGTAACTGTGGTGGATCTTTTATTGGGTGGTGTATTTATTCTCCCACCTTGTCTCTGCTGCCTTCTCCCATCTTCCCAGCACTCCAATCCTATGATTACTGTGTCTTCCCATCAGATAATGAGAAGTATCTAAATTCCTATCTGTGGGCACCTATGATTTTTAAAAAATCATATAGGGCTATCATATAAACTGACAGTAGCTGAATACTGATTTTCTTAAATTCCATTCCCTGGCTACCACTTCTCAACTTGATACAGAACCTGATGAAGCTAGGAAATGCAATCATCATGGTATCCTAGAGTGTGGAGGCAAAAGGATTAAGATACTAAAAAGAGTTGAGCAAATGAACACACACAAAGGCTGAAATATATTTCAGGTCTCTTATTCTTTCTTCAAACTGTTGCTATTTCTGGCCAACATCACCAGTGTTACATCATCTAACAAAAGAGTCATTAAAAATTCCTTCAGCTCTATGAAAATTATCTTCAACATCTAAAAAGCATAGCTTAGCATTTACTGAAAGCATTCCAGTAAAGATGGGGGTTACACCGTAGAATCCTTACAGGGGCTGGACAGGTAAGTGAAAAGGAGATGCTGTTGAACCAAAGGAATGTATCCCTGGAATGAGAGGACCATAGTTACTCAATTCTATGAAGCAGGCTGCCATGTGAAAGTAGGACCTATCAGACCTTCCTATTTTTCCAAAGAAGACTTTCTTCTGAAATATCTGAGTGCTAAATGTTGATAAGTAACTGAATTATTTTAAGAAGCACTGTAGGGGGGGAGAACCAACCAGGAACATTACTACACTGGCTAGGACAAAACATATTTGTGAGCTAAATCCAGCCCATATGCTGATAATTTGCAATCTCTAGAAAAGTGATCAGGTTTTGGTGAAAACCCGTTTTGTAAGTCCAGACTAGGAAAGAAGCGAGCACATGGAGTGGGAGAGGACATGCTATGAGAATGAAGCTCAAAACGCCTTCCCAAGGTACCCTCAACAATACTCAGCTCTGCCATTAACTATGTCCTGATTTCTCTAAACTCCGTTCCGTGGCTCAAGTAGATGAGGTTGACCTTGATGAAGGTCAGAAATTCAATCATCATAGTATCCTAGTGCTGAGGCGCTCACTGATTTAAAAAAAAATTAACTTACTCCACAACTTCAAAAATCAATTAATTCAACAAAAACTTACTGTGTGCCAGACACTATCCTGAGATTTCAATGAACAAAAATAGTTTCAAAATACGACAAATAATCTCCTCTTTCCTCTTGGAGTTTGTCTGGTAGTGGAGAAAACAACTACTTCATTGATGAGGAAGGTAGAAGCGATCCGTGTTTGAGAAGAAAGAGCAATGTAATGTGAGCAGGAAAGCTGCTCACACTGGGAGTGAACAGCCTTGCCGAGGAGGGGACATCTGAAGGTCTGAGCAAAGCCCTGGAGGAGGGAAGGGAAGGAGACACATGGTCACCTGATGACAGACACCAGGCAGAAGGACACAGGCAAGAGTGTGTCCACAGTGTTGACAAACAGGGGAGAGGCCGGTGCTGTGATGGCACAGAAAGAAAAGGAGCAGATACACAACTGTGAGGACTTCTGTTCTTAGCCACTGTAGAGTTCTGGCAGCCTCCATTTAGTCTGACCTCCATTTTGCAAGGATCAGAGTCACTGATGTGTTGAGAACAGAATCTACAAGGCTGGGAGAATCACCAAGACTAGTTGGGGGCCAGGCTGTAGCTCAGAGGTACACCCTAGCATATGTAAAACCTGGGTTTGATCCCCAGCACTGCAAAACACAAAAACAAAAGAACAAAAACAACGAGACTACTTAGAAGGCTATTAAAAAGATTCTCATTATGCCTGCTTGAAACCCCAACATGCTGGGAGGCTCAGGCAGGAGGACTGCAAGCTCGAGCCCAACTTGGGAGGGAAATCAGTGAGACTTTATCTCAAAACAAAACAAAAAAATAAAAGAGCTGGGTATATATAGCTTAGTGCAAAGGTCCTGGATTCAATCCCCAGTACTCCCCTCCCCTACAAAAATCAAAGATCCTAGAGAGATAAAATTTTAGCTTGGTGGCAATAATGGCCATAATAGGTGACTGAATTCTGAATGTATTATGAATTTAGAGCCAGAACTGACAGATGTATGTGAATATTTACTAAATCAAAATTAAACAAATGGAACTTTTGTGTTATCACAAATATCGGGGTACATACAGAGACATGTACTTTCTCTTATTTCCTGTTTTGATTATATTAAAAGGTAATAGGCTCCAAGAACGGGGCAGCTACACTGAAGGTCAAATTCATCTCTCCTTGGTTGGCTCCGAGGCAGAATACAGTAGCAGTTAAGTTTCAAGCCCTGACTTCATACCCATCAAGATGGGTATTACTGAAAACACACATACGCACAGCCCCTCTGGAAAGTAACAAGTCCTGTGAGGATGCAGAAACAAAGGAACTCCTGCGTACCTGGAGGGAATGTAAAATGGTGTAGCTGCTACATACGATGGTGTGGCAGCTCCTCAAAAACTGAACATACGGCTCTGATGAATGTGTTGTTCGGACATTTCCACTTCTGGGTATAGGACCAAGAGGAGAGAAAGCCAGGGCCTGTCATAGATACCAGTCCAGCTCACGTTCAGCAGCATGATTTGCAGCAGCCAAAGTGGAAGCCACCCAGTGTCCCTTGGATGAATGAATGGATAAACACGATGTGGTGCAGACACACAATTCAATACTGCTCAGCCTTAAAATGGAAGGAAATCCTCAAATAGGGTACAAGGTGGATGAATCTGACATTATTCTAAGTAAAACCAGCCAGTCCCAAAAAGGACAAATGTTACATATTCAATCCCATATGCACAAGGTTTCTAGGTTTCCTAGGATAAAAACAGCGGGGGTTACCAGAGAAGCGAAGGAGGGAGGGGAAGATGAAAAGTTCTGAAGATAGACGGAAGTTCTGGTGATGGCTGCATAACAGTGTGAACGCACTTGACGCCACTGATCTGTACACTTAAAACTAGTTTCAAATGGTAAGTTTTATGACGTGTATTTCACCCCTAAAATAAAAAGGCAGAATAAGGAGCACAATAAAACTTGATTGACTCCCTCAAAAGCTAATAAATTCCCCAAACACCATGAGCTCCAGCTAGTCAGGCTTCCCGACTCTAACACTCATGAACCATTTGACCTGGACAAGTTACTGAACTTCACTGCACTTCAATTTCCTCAAAATGGGAATAACCCTACTGCCAAGAACTGCTGTGAAGACTAGGTATTTGTAAAATTCTTAGAACTGTGTCTGGCACATATGAGGCACTCAATCAATACCGGAAATCAGCATACTTGAAAGACTTGCTGAGAAGTAAGCAACAAAGATCTCACATAATCCAGGAAGTGATTACCTCTCCTCACTATGGAGATGTGTACAATCTTCATTAACTAAAGAAGCCACACAAGATTTAGGAGTTTTGTGGAGTTTAGTATAATTAAACTCAGATACAAGATGATGTAAAGAGATACCAATTCCTAAAAATGTCCCAAGTAATTTAAGAATTAATGTACAAACATGACACTGATTCTGTATTAAAGAAGTAGGGTAAATTATGAAACCACATCCTAATCCAAGTCTGCATTATATTAGCAATAGAAAGAACTAGGTAATGGGGTATCATTCTTTCACTTATTTATCAGATATTTACTAAATATTGATCATGTATCAGTCACAAACATATACATATCGAATATACAAACATATGTGAATATCAAGATGCATCTAGGCAATAAAAAGTTCCAAAATGCCCTTTTAAATTTTAGAACTAGAATGATTCCACTGACATAAAAAGTATAGAAAACTGATGGTTGCTGAATCTGCAGAAAATGAAAACTGGAGCAATACTAAGCGCTGTAGTTCAGCTAACACACCTGACCTCTAGTTGGCCATCAACCCAAACTATAACATGAAAGGAAAATTGGAGAATTCAATTTTTAAAGTGTGAAGCTAAGATGACTGCAAATATCACAGGGCTGGTGAACTCTTAGAACCAATATACAGAAAAAGTGGCAGAAGTGGCAAGAAGTGGCAAGGATTTTATTTTCAACTCTGGTCTTTTAGCAATCTGAATGTAGATGTGTTTCATGAATATACACAGTAATAAAATTCTGGTTCTTAGAAATGTTGGTTAAATCCTATTATACATAAATACTCTATAACAGCCCAAATCGGACAAAGAGAAAAATCTTCCAACTCCTGATTTCTGGTTCATATTTCAAGAAATACTAAAAATGAAATTACACAGTCCCAATACAAGAAAACTTTAATGGAACTTGACTTAAGCAGCATAACAAAATCTTGACAAATAAAGGGGAAAAAAGTATCCTGCCTTGTGCTAAAGAAACTATATAGTTGCTGCCACAGTTACTGCTGCTAAATACAGTAAAGAAGGAAATACCCAAGCTTGCTTAGACAACAACTTTAAAGCTTCTGGATATAATCAGGAGTAGTACAGAGTGTGCTAGGGCTCTGTCGCTTTGGGCTGCCTCTGCACCTCCACAAAACAGTGCTTTACCACACCTTCTTTGTACACCTTGATGCCTGTGCACCCAGCCTCAAAGCCTGAGCCAAATGTCATCAAACATACATCTTTAACTGATGGTCAGAATGATGTACAAACAGTATCACAGTATGTCACTTATATTCACATCATCTGTGCCCTCAAGGGGTCTCCATGCTCAGAAGCATAAAAGAAAAAGGATGTGTATGTTAGAACTTAGATGTCTGGTTTCCCTTGAGGAAGGACCAAACTTTATTTGAAAACTTAACAAACTTTGACTAGACATAAACCAAAAACCTGTATGGTACGTAACTTGATTCTATGAATATATTTTGTCTAAATGTGCTAATTGCAGAAAGCCATTTCCAGTCCATTAAATACATTTCTTTAGACACAAAAAGGGTTGCTGTGATATTAACCGTCTCCCAGAGCCTGCATATAAGCGCCATATAATCCTTAGTTTTAGATTCCAATAAAGGGTTACAGGTTACCTCAGTGCATTCATCAGAATCCACCTACATTTTCGACAGTGGGAAGATGGCCAACTGGCTGAAGGTAATTTCTCTGCTTCTGCCAATACTAGCAACTGCTGTGAATAAATGCATCATAAGAAAGGCAGACTGGGACCTTGGGAACTCTGACTGGTGAAGGGTAATCAGAGGGTAGGAGAGGAAGCAATCCGTTCAGATGCTTACTTCATTAAGCTTGACTAGACTAGTAAAACGTTTCCACAAGGTCCTGGAGCTCTGTGGCTTGCTCCGCAGAGCATGAAGGGTTTCTCGCTTGCAGAGTACCTTGTTTACCACATCTACGGGGCTATCTGAGGCAGTATTTTCAAGTAACACATTAAAGACTGCATCCAGAGAAAGATGTGAATCTATCTGAAGGGGGAGATGTGATGCTACGTGAAAAGCACCTATTGGTACTTGTAATGAGCAATGTTTAAAAGACACAACATTACATAATGGTGACTATTCTGACCACACTAACACACTATTTCTATGAATAGCATAAAGTTAAATCCAATGGCCAAAAAAAGATTCTAATTAAAGATGTAAAGCTTAAGTACAGAATCTATGGCAGAGCCCAAACAGTAACAACATTAAGTAACATGGTTTTTGATTTAAACAAAAGGTGCTGCCCCAAAACCTAACATTACTTTCATAATGTAACATAATTCTATTTCCTGTACCCTTGGGGAAGACCCCATGTTTCTGCCTTCCCTTTGAGTTCCTTCTTGTTATAGCAGCATTCTGGCACTTGCTAGGTACGTGACCACAACCATTCTAATCAACAGTACACCCTGAGATGCAAAGGTATCAACCATGCATGAGCGCTCATGAGTTTTCTACCTATTTAACCGGGTCCACATGCCTCAGGATTCAAGAAACACCAAATGAAATGCTCCTTCATTTAAAAAATACAAGAGTTTAGCTAAGTATAACAACATGTACTTACAGTTCCAGCTCCTCAGGAAGCTGATGCAGAAAGATCACCTGCACCCAGCAGTTTGAAATCAGCCTGGGCAACATAGCAAGACCCCATCACAACTGGTGGACAGGGGGAGGGGTCTGTTCAAGTGGTATGTTTTCATGTTTCAAGTGAAACAAGACAAAATATTAAACTGATATATGGAAATATAGTTTATTTCAAGAGCTAGCAAGAGTAACTAAGAATGACTTAGGGAAAGAAGTAGGAGTTCTCTTAGTTTCAAACACTTGGCTGAGGTACCCAGTTTATAGCATCTAAATGGTGACAGTCTTAAGAACATAATTCTTAAGGTCACTGATAGTTTTTTGTTCCCTCAAAGCCTTTTTTTCCTAGAACACACTCTATAAAATCCTGCTGAAGCTGACAGCATTGAGGATATTAAAAGTACCTGATTTGCCAAGAAACAAACTGTATTCTTCCTGCGTGACCGAGGAATGATCATTTCTTTCACCTTCTGACAACCTATTACCTTTCATGTCAACAGGGCACAACCTATACTTAAACACACACACACACACACACACACACACACACACACACACCCTACTTCTAAATTTTTAGGTTAAACATTTTGTAGCCTAGATTTTCTATCCTTGATCACCTACTACATGATCCACAACATACTCTAGAAGCCACTAGTAGAAAACATAGCATGTCGACATCACTAAAAACACCAAGAGGAAAGGGCACAGCTTTTAAATATTTAGTAATGAAATCCATCAAAAACTGAGACTGAATAGCTTATAATAAGTGGAAAATAAGAAATTCACCTGGGATGAGGGTTAAAGGGGGATGATAAGGATGGGGAGGAAACAGAAGTAAGGCGAGGTAATGGAAGGAGAGGTAGTTTGCCTTGGGAAAAAAGAGAAGAATTAGTGTCTTTAATTTTGTAAGCTCTACTTAGAAAGACTTCATAGAATTTCGGGTTTGCCTCATCAATGCACTAGTGCATTAAAAGCTTATTGTTTTAAGGTATGTTTGAGCTGGACTTCTTATCCTTTTGCTGGTAATTATGCCTCATTCAATACTTTTGAGTTGTGCAGGCTTGTATGCCCAGAGGTCTTCCATAATGTATGGAAATTACATTCAGATTTCTGAGAAAGACTGAATCATCAACCAACAAACTTAAATACTTGAGCCTTATAAAATCTCAACCTATGGAAAGGAAGGCAAAATGTAAACAATATATGTTTTTAGTATATAATAAATATCTAAAGCCACCAGGTCCCTTACTACTTGAAAGAGGATAACAAGCATGTTGAAAGTATGCAGTAGAACATTTCTTGTGATATTATCTTTCCTCAGTCACTTGAAGTCACTCTCTAAGGCCCTAGCTATGAAAATACCTCTAAAACCACCATTAAATGCTAAGTTTCCAAATCCAAAAGAGAAAAGAACACTGGAAAATGAAAGACGAAGTGAAAGGCAAATAACCAACTGAAAGGCACAACTATAGTTAGGTGAAAAGAAATTTGATACTATACTTTGGTTTTGCATTTTTGTATTCTTCAGTGTCTGTGTCCTCGTCCTCTGAGTACCAATTATCTCCTCTCCCTCCAGCCAAGAGGCCCCTGGCCGCCAGCAGTCCCGCAGCATTTCCATAGCCAGTGTACTTCAGCAGGCTATCCACTGCGAAAACAGAAGAGGGTTTTAGACAGGGATCTCTGGGCGCTCACCACCATCATCAAACACACATCAGCACAGGGAGGTGGGAGACACCTGCCAAGCAGTAAGGCTTTAAACAGAGGTTCTCAAAGTGTGGTGTGGTTCCGCTGAGCCACTACAAATTCTTCTACACATTCTGAGAACGCAGGGTCTTGGGGGGTTGGGAGGGGACTTGGAATGTAAACAGAGCTGTCCTGGATACACTTTTGGTAAAAGTAGGGCCTCTGTCACTGCCAGGCCATCAATAATGGTCACTAATGGTCACGTTTTAAGTTTCTGATCTCTAATCTTTTTTTTAAAACTCAGTTGTACAGGAATAATAAACTAAATATAGTGAAAGTCAGATTAGAATTTTACCAGGATGGTACATAATATAAAATCTTTGACCATTTGTAGGAATTTGGGGGAAAGATATAAGAAATAAGTAAATTTAAGGATGTTCGAAAATAGGATAAGATAACTTTTAAAGGTTCATCTGACTAATCTCAGTAATGGCCCTACCACTCAACAGCTGCTCACTTTGGTGTAATATTTTGCAGCTCAACTCAAGCTTTCTGGTCTGCAGAAACAGAATAACTTTCTGCTTTACAAGTTAACACGTGAGGTTTTTAAAAAAGTATCTGGGAATAAATAAGCGCTCATTCTTTTTCTCTGGTAATAATGGGTAAAATAATTATTTTAGGAAACAAGAGAACCCAGGGAAGCATTTGGTGTAGGTCCTTGGTAAGTGATACCTCTAAAAGGAGCTAACACATAAAACTTTTGTAAAAGAAACTGCACTATAGAGATTTTTTTCTGGTGATTTCTAAATACCTTTTTTTTTTTTTTTTTGTGGTGCTGGGTATCGAACTCAGGCCCTTGTGCTTCCAAGGCGAGCACTCTAATCACTGAGCTAAATCCCCAGCCCCTAAATACCTTTAAGGAAGATACTAAGTAATAATTGGCAGCTTATTTAGGAGTACTTCCCTTTCTTTAGCTACAATTTCAAGGTGAACGCTAGTGTATAATCAAGGGACAAAAACTGGCAAAATTTACTTTTGGCTTTCAACAGAATGTTATTAAGATGTCCTCCCAAGGACAATCACAGATAACAAAATAACACACTATCTTATGTAAAGCTACAATTAAAATTTACATGTGAAACACGGTTGTAATTGAGATCACTTACCTCAAAAAAGACAAAGTAAAGCTGGAGAAGATTCACAGAAGGGCAGTTGAAATGTTTTTAGGGACTTGAGAGGGACAGTGAACAGGATACAGGTGGGTTAAAAAAAGGATCTACTGTACACACACACACACACACACACACAATCAGAGTGTGAACTCCTGAAGGGCATGGACCAAATGAATATTCCAGGATGGCTGTTTGTTAAATTTTCAAATATCTGAACTATAGGATACTGAAGATACCTTTAACACTGGAGATAGGGGGAAAAAAAAGGAAGCCCTCCTTTTAAAGAATATAACAAACTGAAATCTGCGCAACTGCGCAAAGAGAAATATGGGTAATAACATAAATGAGATTTAAATTAGACACTTTCAACCTTAAAACCTACAGTAACTGTGGTCTTTTTGGGAATAATTCTGATTATATCAGAATGAGAGATTATGTAATCTGAAAGCTCTCTGAATAAATCTGATACATTCCTTCTTGCCACCAGTACCTCCCTAGATGAAACAATTTAGTTAATTAACAAAACCTTAATGAGTTATTAGGGGAAGAAATGTTTCAATGTATATAGGCATTCTTAATATTCTCATCAGAGGCAGGCACAGAGCCATGAGGATGAAGGATCAGAGACTTTATGCACATCATACAGATCCATTCCGTACAAGTGTTACTGTTCAAGGCTGATTTTTTTTGAGCTGGGGGTTGAACCCAGGGCCCGTCTATCCCAGGCTTATTATTATTATTAGTTTCAATAAATAAGGATATCTAGTAGTTCCAGAAAAGTAATTATTCACTGAAATTATTAAAGTCTAAATTGAGATGATAAGAATAAATAGTTTAAATGAATTATACCTTAAAACAAGGATATAATGACAAAGATTAAAATAGTTTAAGGTCATAAAGGTGGTGAAAGGCTAACATAGGTGAGAAAAAAGGAAACACAATACTATATAGCTGTTTTCTTATGGAAGCTACTTAACAGTAAAAATCCCTGCTATTTTTATGAAAATAACATTTATTGCTCTTTTACTGGAACAAATATGCACCAACTCTGTGACAACCTGTTGGCTTACAAAAATGTTTTAAGACATACTTTGCCTTAAAAACAGACAAAGCTCTAGCCCATAGTTTTAGAGTCAAATGAACTTTTGTTAAGCAGATAAAAACCCTAAACACAGAGGATAGAGAAGGGGAGACAGCTGGGATACAAAATCCTACAGTGGGAAGCACTGGTACAACATTTTAAGCTACTTTTTAGTCTATTTTCAAATATATCATATAATATCCTATTTGATAATGGGAAGGTAAAAAGGAAGGTGGGCTGACCTTGGCTGTTCAGGTGAGCTGATAGGCAAAGAAAATATTTTCTGGTGGTTCTTACTAGACATATACACACTGGGGGCTGGGGATTTAGCTTGGTGGTAGAACGTTTGCCTAGCAAGCACAAGGCTTTGAGTTCCATCCTCAGCACCCGAACAAACACACAGACATATACACATATTTGTTCTGTCATAGTAACCACACATGTAGTTATATCAAAAAGAACCAAAATGAACAACACTGAAATGAAACAATTCAGCCTTCAGTCAGAAAATAGCAAGAAGCATCTCACCATTACTTTATCAGATGCTAGAGGGCACTACGAACAGAGGACAGCAAATAGCCTGGCAGTCATGGTATTAATGCTTACACAAATGTGGGGTTTACCACATTCAACCATAAAAGCAGATTTTGCTGTTTTACCAAACAGAAAGAACAGCAGAACCATATTCTACCCAGACTTCCTCTCTCACCTTTTCTTGTAGTGTTTGTGTAAATCCTTTTCTCTCTACTCAAACACGACAACTGTGAGAAATCCATACTAGTACCTTCCTCTAACCAGTGTCTTTATTCTAGTCTCACATCTTTCCATTTCTTACTCTACGTAACTGTCCGAGTCATCTTTGCAGAACAAAAATATGACTGTATTACATTCCTGGATAAAACCTTGAATGTTTCCCCAGGGCCTAAACGGCTCTTCATTTGTGGCCTCTGCCTTCTTTCCTAAATACACTGAGAACTCCTCACATCTTGACTGTTTTCTGTACATATGAAGGCCATTTCCCATTTCCCTGTCTTTTGCAAAGACTTTCTCTGACCCCAATCACTCCCTCTTCCAGGCTGCCACAGCTCCTGGCACATTCTTCTCTTAGGAAACTCATCATTATATGAAAAATAGTCTTTACGTGGAGAAATACACAAGACAGTATATTCACTAGACTCAGTTTATAGAAAACTCAAGTGTTGGCTCTTTTATTAAACATTTATGGGGCTCTTAACAAGCTCAGCAAGGTACTTTGTTAATCATGAGGGATTTAAAGATGAGTAAGACATGCTCTGTGACTTAAAGAAACTCAAGGTCTAGAATGCAAACTCAACAAATAAGCAGAGAGTTAAAACACCGCAAATGTCAAAAGTACTAAAAACAGAGATAAGTAGAAACGGCACAAAGGAGAGAATGAGTAACTCTGCCTGAGATGGTTAGAGAGAGAGCTCTTCACAGAGGTGATGCTCAAACTGGTCTTCAGGGACAAGTACAGCTCACCATGTTTACAACGATGGGGGAAGGGCATCCCATGCAAAAACACAGCATTTAGTGTGAGTGAGCAGGAAGTATAACGTGGAAGTAGATGTAGAATACACTAGAGGTAAGCCAAGGAGGTAAGGTTTGGATTTTATCATACAGGTGACAGGGAATTACTGAAAGTTTTACGGGGAAAAGACAACATTATATTTTTGAACAATCCCTGCTAGCCATGTAGAGAACAAACTGAAGAAAAGCTGACTAGAAACAGCGACCTATTTTAATAGCTTAAGAAAAGAATTTTAAGGGTCTGTACCAAGGTTGCACTGTGGGAAGAGACTAGAGGGATACATAAAAGAGATTATTTAGTAAGTAACATTTAGTTCTGCAGATAAACAAGGAATCTTGGGTAACTCCTAGTCTTCTGGCTTCCCCAACTAAATAGACAATGGTACCTTCCACAGGGAAAGTGATGAAAAGGGTGAAGATCAATTTTAGATATGAATTGGAGGTACCTGTCAGAAACCCAAGTGCAGATAGATGTACACAAGCAGGTGGCTAAACATGATGGATTCAGCAGAAAGCTTGGGGCTGAAGACACAGAGATTTGGCAGCCTACTGAGCAAAGAGGCTGAAGCAGAAACCAAGACTGAGATTACTCAAGGAGCAATGTAAACTGAAAATGGGGGCCAGAAGATGATTTCAAGGACAAAGATGGGAATTAACAATTGAGACTAGGGGCTGGGGAAGAGAAAGAACAGAGGTCAAAGGGTATCTAGGGGTTGCATGATAATGCAGAAACATCAGAGTAGTTAACAGTGTTGAGTGTTGTAGGAGATGTAGTAAGATAAGGGAAAAGCCCAGTGTTTTGGAAGGTTAGATTATTTGTTACTTTACTGAGCAATATTCTGAGTGGATTCTGGAGGATAAGGAATGGAAGGAGAAAGCAAGTTCCACTACTCCTGGAACTTGGAAGTAAGGTGCTACTTGCAGCAAGTTGAAGGCTGAGTGGATTGTAACATATTAGTCTTTCAAAATGCTAAGATGCAAGGACAGTGATATGAATATGTATACAGGTTGAGGAAAGCTCATAGGGAGAGTTTTAAAAAAAGAATAAAGAGTAAGAACCCATTGAACATGGCTTCTGAGAAGACAGGAAGAGAAAAAATAAACAGGAAAGGGAGAATGTTTAGTTCTAAGCCAGAGAGGCCCCTATTCCTCTGAGATTGGTGTGGAGACTAAAGTAAATCTGTAAGGGTGGGGCTGTGTGCTGAGGGAGTTCAAGCCTAATTTATCTCCGTAATTTAGCCCCTACTACAATGCCTAACACATAATGGAAATTAGTGAATATGTTAGAGGGGGCAGAAACCCAATCAAGGTAGGAGATTATTTTACAAATCATTTTCTTTTGATTAAGCTATGTAAGGCCTATCTGTAGGCCCCCTAGAGTACACAATTTAAGAGCAGTGATAAAAAGTTCAGTTATTTCCAGGCTCAAGAGAACAAGTTGGTGGCACAGGTACAAGCTGGGCTTTTGGCCAGCTGGAGATGAGGGCTAGCCTGACCAGGTGGGTATTTAAGACATCTGGACTATTTCTTCTGTGCCTAGCATTCCATGAGATTGTGCTCTTTGTATGTCACCTCGTTTTAATTTCTTTCTTCATGTAGTCTGTGCTCCTAATCCAATTTGTCTGCTGCTTACTGTCTATTTTGTGGTCTGACCTTTGAGCATTTATCACGAAAGTGCTTTCACTTTTTTTTTTTTTTTTTGACACAGGGTCTCACTATGTATTTTGGGCTGGCCTTGAGCTCAGTATGTAGCCCCCACTGGCCTCGAGCTCATGGTGATCCTCCTCTCTCAGCCTCCCGAATGCCAAGATTACAGGTGTGCCACCACGCCTGACAGAGTGCCTTTGCTTTTCAACTTAGATTTGCACATCCTTAAAAGTTCAGCCACTCTCACAAATTACCTGAAATTTGTTTCACTTTCATAGTCTACTTCCAAATCTAAAATTCCAAAATTTGATGATTTTTAAGTTGTAGGTAGACTACTACAGGCACCCCTCCTCACCCCGGAAGTTTTAAATTTGAATTAGCTGGAAACATTTAAAAACAGGAAGATTTTATGTAAAAAGTCAATGTTCCAGCTTCTCTTGAAAAACCTGTCAGATAGGGTAACCCTGGCAAAAGTCCTTTCACGGTTAACAATCAGTTGCATCCTAAACATGGAGTTGCTGGAAGGGGTCAGTTTTGTTAGGATTTCATTGCCAGCCCGGCTGCTGTAGCCCTTTGAGCCTGGGACCTTCGCATAAGAAAGTTATGTGAGGGCAGAGACTTGTTTATCTTGTATACCTCCGTAATCTCAGGGTTTGGTTTAAAAATTATTTTTTAAATGAATATTTATACCAAAAGAACACATCCATAAGCTTATCATCAAATTGGAAAGGAAATTAGATGACTACATATACAACTGTGAATGTTCAAATGAAAAAAACGCTACTCTGCTGATAAGGGTTGGTTTTAGGCTCAAAGCCACTACTATGAAACTTCACAAAGTTAACCATTTCAAATTTTTAAAAAATTAACAAAATCTACTTATAAATGCATATACTATATCTGTCATGACCCTCACTAACTCATCAGTAAGGTGATTGTAGTTATATATATATATATATATATATACACACACACACATTTAGATACAGAAACTTAGAGATATATATATATAGATATAAACTTTATTTTGCCCTTTAAAATTTTTTAAAAAGTATACAAGAAATGTATGTTCACTGTAGAAAAATTATAATGCAGGGAACTAAAAAGAAAAAATAATCTACCAGTAATCTTACTACTCAGAGTGATGATAATATGTTATCAGATAATATTATAGAAAATATTACATTTTGGGCATATATTTTGACAAACTTTTAAAAATGAACACATGTATATATGTTGTTTAGACTTATGTGTGTATGTGTGTGTATATATATATATATATATATATATATATATATATATAAAAACACTTTTAAAAAAACAGCTCAGAAAAATAGATTCAATTTAGTCAATATTTACAATTACACCAATGCACTATGATAACCACTTAATTCCAAGATGGTAAATCAATCTTTTTTCAAAGTCATGAAAGAAGTGGTCAGAAGAAATTATAGTAATAATATTAACCCTAGAGGGTTCTTAGGAGAACTAAATGAGTTACACATACACTGTCAGGCACGTGACACTTCTCATTTTGTAACATCCATGATTAGCACCGTTATAATTACCAAATTATGTTGTTAATATACCATCTTAACAGGAATTTAAGAGGTTGGATCAATTTAGTCAAAAATAAAATTTAAGAATACAACTGACTTAAGATTTTGGCAGGGGTGAACTTTCCCATCTCCAAATTATCTATTTCACAAAACTGGGGTACTTTAAAAAAGTAGAATAAAAACTCTGTTTAGATGGGATTGTTTATCAGGATAGCTATAAACTCGAAAAAGCAATAGGTGAAAATATCTGAATAATTTAGTTGTTGAATAATCTTTGTTGGAGAACTTGTTTTCTGTAGAGCAAATAATCCCTACAATTTGAGGAAATTTATTAATTGTTGACTCTATCCCAGCAGACGATCACTGTATACACTTATAAGAGCAGCATTTATCACGTGGTGGTATAGTTATTTTTTAATTTCTCTCTACCCCTATGCTACCACTGTTTCCAGGGTAAGGGGTATAGCTTATGCCTCTCTGTACTTCCACATACTGTATGATATACTTTATATTCAAGAACTAATGGCCAAAGAATCCAGTGAGGAAGGTGATCTCTCATTCTAAGAGGAATGACATTCCAAAGGAACCAGAGAGACTGACTCCTCTCTGTGACTGGTCATCAGAGCGCCAGCAGCTGAATTATCAGGCAGGCTTTTCACAATGGCTCCAGGCCCCGCCTCAGCAAGATTGAGACGTCTGGGTTAAGGGCACAGATCTCTCCGTGTCTTGGTGAACTCAGAGGCACACAGAAATACTTTTAAATTACTAATAGCCAGAGCCAATCACATGCTCTGGGAAGCGCGGAGTGAGACGGCCACTAACAGCAGAAAGCTCCCTCAAGCCCCTCTGAAAGCCAGAGGCCAAGCAAGGGCAGAGCGCGCCAACCCACCTCTCTCTTTGCAAAGGACAAAGAGGAACTCGGCAGCGACCTGCTTGACGCCAAGGTCCACGTGTGTCATGAGGCGCACCAGCTTGTTTCTCACAGTTGAGCCGACTTCGGGTCGGTTGGTGACGTCCCTCAAGGGTGGCAAAACCTGAGGGCACAACGAGAACACTGTCGTCAGCTGAGGGCACCACAGTGCGCGAGGCCGGTACCGCCGGCTGCTTGGTCTTGCAGTGTTCGCTGGTGTAACTTGGTAAGAGCAAAGCATTAAAATACAGGGCAGTTTCCAGATAAAACAACAGCAAAACAGACCTCAAGTAATTTAATGCCAAGCTGTCCTCAGGGCATCTGAGTTTTGCTCCTCTCGGCAGGTGGGCACCTCTTCTTGCCCTTCCCAAAACCCATTTAAAAATCTGTCCGCTTTCTCGTCCATCACAAAGACTTCCTTAATGCCCCAAGTCATACCGATGGCTTCCTTCCTTTAAATCTGGCAGTATTTTCAGTACTTACTTAAAAACATCTGTACTTACGCTTTCTAGTTGTTTCACAATACAGTAAAAAAATGGGCTATTACAGGTTGAGTATTTCTCACCCAAAAGTCTGAAACACTCCGAAGTCTGAGCCTCTCTGAGCACTGACACTTCGCCTGCCACAGTGGGAAATCCCCATGTGACGGGAAACCTGACCCTGGGTAATGGGTCACAGTCAGATGTAGGTACCTAAAAATACTGTATAAATCATCTTCGGCCAGCACCCAAGAAAAAAGATCACCTTTGGGTTAGGTGTACCTGAAACATATAAACAGTTTTGTGTTCAAGCTTGAGTCCACCACTAAGATACACACTATGTACATATGGAAATATTCCAAAACCCAAAACAATAGTCGTAAGCATTTTGGGTCAGAGCTACTCAATCTGTGATCACCAGGCACTGTCTGTGCTGTTTCTGCTGGCTGTGATAGATGGATGGCAGACCCAAATTACTTATAATCCTCACAGGACACTGAAAGGCAGTGGTAACTAAACACTCAGCCCTTCTACAGGCTGCCCCTCAAAGGGTGAACAGAACACCCTCTTCTGCTCCTCTGCTCACACTCCCAGACATCCGCCCAGACCTCTCTCCTACTCTCCTCCTATCTGACTAGCTGCTTTGTCCCAGGCTCTTCTGCTAATTCTCTTTTTCTCTTCCTGTCTTCTAAACATTAGAATATTCAAATGCTAAGTTCATGTTGCTTCACTGTGCTCATTCACACTCTTGGTATCTCATCCTGTTTTAGAGTTTTAGAGCCCCTGCATCCCCAGGATTCTCTAAATTATATCAGCATGTTGATTTTTTTTTCCCTGTCCTTGAGTTAAAAAAAAAAATCACTGAATGGAAACACATTACAGGATTTTGCAAAGGAGTGTGAAGAGTACAGATTAAAATAACGACAAATATTACATTTAATTTTTAGATTACAACTGTGATAAATCATACAGACAACATTCAACATGTTGCAATATTTAGTATGCAGCCACCACCTTCCTGACAGTCTGATCACAGAGCAAACTGCTGTCATGAAGTCACCTCTCTAAATTTCACACTAGTCCTCCTCAGACTGTAAAGTGCACCACAAAGGCCTGTGGATCATATTAACAACGTAGATTCTGATTCAGTGAGTCTTGGTGGGACCTTTTGTAACCTCATTATAAATTTTTATGTACACAATCCAATATTGTTAACTACGGTGCAATGTTATAAAGCAGATCTTCAGCACGTAATCATTTTCTAGAACTGAAATTTGATGGCTGTCGAATGGTTAACTGTACTCTCCCTGGAGCCCTTAGTAAGCACTACTCTGCTTCTGACCACCAGGCTTGTACAGGCTTCCCAAACTTATCAGGTCCTCACTGGGACTCTTGGTACTCCCACCAAATCGACTTCTCCCACAGCTCAGCTCATTCTTCTACCTGCTAAGTACCAAAACCTTGGGAACAGGCTTGATTCCTCTTTCACACCCTACATCCATCCATCCATCCATCCATCCAGACATCATGTTGGCTTCACCTCTAAGACACTCCAAGAAGGCAACCATTTCTCACCACCTCCTCCACTGTAACCAAGTCCAGGCTACCAATGCTTCTCACCAGAATTCGTATCATCGCTTCCTAAAGGGTCCCTGTTTTCTTCCTGGTCCTGGTCCCTCTGTGATTTACTCTACACAGCAGGCAAGACTATCTTTGAAAGCCAGGTCATGCCATGCCTCTTCTCAGAGTCCTCTAGTCCCTAGGACTTCTCATCTCACTCATATTAAAAGGCAAGGTCCTCACAACCCCTTCACAGAGTTCCACTTAAGCTGGCTTCCTGCTCCTTCTCTGACTTCCTTTGCCCCACTCTCCTTGCTTACACTACTTCAGCCATGCACACCTCCAGGGACTTGCTTAAGCATGCCAAGCACCTTCCTCAGGTCTTTGCATTTACTATTGCCTCAGCCATCAAACTGTTTTTCTAGAAACTTGCGTGGCTCTGTCCCTTCCTTCCTTTAGGTCTCTGTTCAAATGTCTCTTGAAGATATTCCCTGACTTAACTCCCCCTTTGCTGACCATTAGAATTCTCTTCTGTTCCAAGCTCCTTACTGTTATAGTCCTTCTCGTAGCACTGACCGCCACCTGGCAAAGTATGTATTTGCTGGCTCACTGACTGCTTCCTCCCAAAGGCATTCCACTGGGACAGGGAATTTTGTTTTTCTTTTATCTATTGCTTTCTTCCCAGTGCCTGGAAGGTAGGTGCTTGATAAATATTTGTTGATTGAATGGAAAATGAGTTAATTCAAGTAACTCTTACTAAGTGCTGTATTAGTCTGTTTAGGGTTACTACAAGGAAATACCCAAGGCAGGCCACTTCTAGGAAGAGGTGTATTTAGTTCACAGTTTTGGATGTCCAAAGTCAAGGTCTGGTGGCCCCATGCACTGGTTGTGCCTCTGGTGAACGCCTCACTGCAGATGGCGTCACAATGGTGGGGGTGTGTGGGACGAAGAGATCATCCTTGAACAAGAAGCCAGAAGCAATGCAGGACTTCGGCTCACCCTTGTGACAACTTGCTCTTGCCTCTTACAGAGCTCCCTTGATCCCTCTGGAGGTCAGGTCTCCAGTGACCTAAGGCCCTTCCACAAGTCCTTGCCTCTTCAAAGGTTCCACATCACCTCCCAACACTACTACTTTGGGGACCAAACTTACAACACACAAAATCTTGAGGGGCAAACCATGTCTAAACCATAACAAGTGCGTTCTACTTAAATAGTTAGGCCCTATGCGAGAAATGAGGATGGACGTGAAGTCAAACAATAATTTACAGCACAACTGACCCCAACCCTTTCTGTACCTATCATTTTATTTAATCCATTTGATTGACGCTCTTCCTTACCTATCTCTCTTTCTACACTGAGTGCCTACCATGTGTAAATGCGGGAGGCATAGAAGAGATATTCTAAAGAAAAAATGGCAACTAAATCTCAGAAAACAGAGTAAGCTACTCAAGTGTTCCCAGACCACATTTTGCCATCTCTGGCAAGGTCGAGCACAGTGTAAGGCAGAAAGCAAGTGAACAATAAATTCTCATTTGTGCCCACCATACTGAAAAGAGAGGCAGGTAGTTTATGATTTCAGGTAGAATATGTCTCTAAGTACCCACATTGCAGAATCCACTGACAAAAGTTACCAAGTAAAAATTGTGTTAGTTATTTTTTAGGTTTCTTAGAGCAAGTTTTTAAAATATGTTTTTGTTGTTGCTATTATTATTTATTGTTCCCAAACTGCTTATGTATTTCTCCTGAGACACCACCCTCCAACAAATTTTTTCTACCACAAATCTTATCCAGCTTCTCTTTCAAATCCACCAGTCTTCTCTTCTATATGCCTTTCTAGACTAATACAACCCGAGTTAGTAATTTCTACCTTCTGTTTTCTTTCCCAACTGCTCAAGGGCAGAATACTGAGGACCAGTTTCCTTTGGGTATGCATGAATTGGATTCAATCAGATATTTGATGTGCATAAGAACAGTTTGATGTGCACAGTTACTGATGTGCACAAGAACTTAGTAACTGTGGAGGCTGACTTCTCTTGGTGCTGAAGATCCAACCCAAGGTCCTGCACATGCTGAGCATACACTCTACTGTAGAGCTAAAACTCAGCCATACCTGTTAGTTCCAGTTAACTTTCTTGATCATCAGAGTCTACGGTACATCAGCTTCAAAGGAAAGCTGACTTCTCTACTACACTTTCCGTTATGGTTTGGGGATGGTTTGCATGTGCCCCCAGGGATTCATGTGCTAAGGCTTTGGCCCCTACTGTGGTGGGCTTGGAGTGAGGTCCTTAGGTCACTGAGGAGCTGCCTCAGGAGGGATGAGGGATGAGACTCTTGTGAGAGCCTCGAACAAGTTGTTGTAAGAGCAAACTCAAGCCATGACTAACATTCTGGCTTTCTGTTTTGAGCTATAATCTCTTTCTCTTGTATGTGCTTCTGCCATATGCTGTGTAGTCCTCACCAGAGCTGAGCCAATACCAGGGCCTTACTCTTGAATTTCCAGGACTAAGTATACCTGTTTTCTTTATAAGGTAAGCCTGTCCCAGGTATTTCAATATATTCATGAAAAGCAGAGTAATCTAGAAAACTGGGATCAAGAGTGGGGTTGTTACTGTAACTAGCCCCATAAGTGTGGAGGTAGCTTTGGAGGTGGGTGATAAATAGAGGTTGGAAGAGTTTGGAGGAACAGGCTAGAAAAAGCCTAGAATGCTGTAAGCAGAGTTATGGAAGATTCTGGTATGGGCCCAGAAGAGGAAGAGACTGGAGAAATAGTCTTGGATAAGAATGAGATTCTGATTGAAAATTGGAAAAAGGACCATCACTGTTACACCACTGCAAAGAACTTGACCATGTTGCATCCATGGCCTAAGACTTAGTGGAAGGCTGAAATTAAGAGTAATTAAGAGTTTATCTGATAGAAGAAATTACCAAACAACGCATGAGGCCTTGACATGGTTATTTCTGGCCATTTTGGGTCAGATTTACAGTGACAGGTGGGAGCTAAATGAAACAGAATGGAAAGATTTGGAAAATTCACAGCCCGGACAGGGAAGGAGCGAAGAAAAGTGTGTAAGGATGTGCCAAAGGGCACAGGAGAGGGACTGCTTCCTAAAGAGATTAGCAGGAATGCTCATTGTCAGGACAAAGGAAAAACGCCTTGGGTAACTCACAAATCTCCTAAGCCACCACTCCCACCACAGAGCAGAGATCTTTGGGCTAGAACTGTTTCAGGGACTGCATCCAGGGTCCTCTCAGCTGGCTTGCCACCCAACACCACCTCAGGGTTCATTTCCCTGCACTCAACTGGCAAAGCACTCCATGGCTACAGCAGCGGTTCAAGTGGGCCCAGGCACAGCTCATGCTGGTGTCAGGCCTTTTTGGCACCTGTATGGTACTGGTTCTGCAGGTGTGCAGAATGGAAGAATTACTATTCATGGCAGCTTCCACTAAGATTTCAAAGGAAAGTGTGGGAGACCAGGCAGAAATTTGTGGCAGAATCAGAGTTCCTGCAGAGAGTGCTTAATGGGAGGATGCCCAGTGGAGCTATGGGAGTAGAGGTCACAGTGGGCTCCTCAGAAAGGTAAGAATGACCAGCAGCATGTCCCATCTGCCCAGGAAAGCCAACAACATTAGCACACAGGCATGTGGGCTGCAAGCAGCAAAGCTGCAGGTGTGGGAAAGCTTTGGCCTCAGGGACTACCCCTCGCTGCATGTGCATAGACACCAGACGTGGAGCTTTAGGGTTTAACATCTGCCTTGCTAGTTTTTGGTCTTGCGCTGTGCCAATTCTCTCTTTCTGACTGTAGTTTCCTCCATTTTGGAATTGGAAGGTATACCCTGTGGCTGTTGCACCACTGCATACTAGAAGTAGATAATTTATTTTGATTTTATAGGCTCACAGCTAGAAGGAATTTGCCTGAGTCTTGGATGAAACTTCATAATTTTGAGTTAATGCGGGAATGAGTTAAGACTTTGGGACTACTGAGGATGAAAATGACTGGGTTTTATATCACTAGGACATGAACCTTTGGGGCCAAGGGTAGGATGCTATGGTTTGAGTGGATCTTCCAAGAGTTAATGTATAGAAATTTAATACCTACTCGAGGCATTAAGAGGGTGGAAACTTAATCCAGCTAGTGTTTAGAACTGGCACCTCCGGGAGATAATTAGGATTAGAGAAGGTCATGAAGGTGGAACCCCATGACAGAACACTGGTAGCTTGAAGAGAGAGAGAGACCAAAAGGGAGACACAGACACAGACACACATGTGCACACACGACAGAATACTCGTAGCTTTATAAGAGGGAAAGAGACCAAAAGGGAGACACAGACACACACACACACACACACACGCACGCACACAGAGTTGTCTCTTGTCATGTGTTGCGCTCCTTGGGACTCTGCCAGCAAGAAGGCCACCACCAGATGTGGTCCCTCAACCCTGAACCTCCAGGACGATGGGCTTTAGGCCTCAGATACTCTGTTACGGTAATTAAAATGCACGAATGCACCTTATATTTTTAGTTATCTTTTAACCTATCATATCTCATTTTCCTTAGCTATGTCCTAGTGTTTGAGCACATAAAGTCAGTCTCATAATCTTTTATATCACATGATATGTGGCCCAAGGCCTTCATGTAAAGAAGCTATTTAACAAACAGATTTTTTGTGTTCTAGTTAGAGATAGCAAAATAAAAACTGTTTACTTAATCCTTGATCCTAAGGCTGTTTTTATGAAAAAGCAAAAAAAAGAAACCAAAAACAAACAAGCAAAACAAACAAACAAACAAACAAACAAACAAAAAACAACCCCAAAAACCCCCAGAAACAAAGCATTTCAATTTACTATTCTTCACCATGTCCTCCTAACTCAAGAGTGTTTTAATCCCATTTAGGAATAACCTTAATTGGTTAGTTTATCTCACTTAAATGATTATTCATGCTTTTTGGTATCTCTCTTTTTCTTTTAATAGAAAGTGAATTCCTTAAAGAGTCCCTACTTTTTAATCTTTCTATCAGCCCAAATATTAGGGCTGATAAAGAAAGCCTGCCTTTATGTTAGTGTAGGGTACATGTAGTAAGGTACTTACTAAATCTTGACTATAAATACCGAGAAAATAAATCTGGTTCGTTTATTAGGGGAAATTCTCTACAGTGATAAATGAACAATGACGTGAGTGGTGGTACCATATACTGAATGATGGAAAGAAGAAGAAACTATAGGTTAGGAAATCATGATATTGACTTGGAGTATGTTAAACTTAAAATAATACTTCCCACCCAATGGGAAGAGAGTAGGCAGTTCGCTTTATAAATCTGGGACTTAGGGGACAGGTTAGGGCTGAAGATATAAACTTGGGAGTCATCAGCACATAGATGGTATTCAAAATCTTTGCTCACAAGTGAGATCCCAGAGAAGTGCTGATGGGGACAGAACAGTTGTTGTGGCTTGTGTCTAGATGTCCCCCCAAAGCCTCACACGGTCATAGGTAGGGTTTTCCCAGGTGGCTGATTTAGGGTGTGTGATGCTGAGATTAAGGGTGCATGATTACTAAATTAGTCCGTTGACTGGTCTGGCATAGTTCTGAGTGTGGATAATAAGAAGGCCTACCCTGGGTGCGGGTGGCACTACCCAAAGGCAGCCTGGAAGGGATAAAAGGAAGAGGCAGGCTGCTGCTGCTATTCCTTGCTACTCTGCTGCCCTCCTGCCTTCTGCCTGCCATGGACTGTTTCTCCTCTGCTGTGCCCCTCTGCCACACCACCATGCCTTGACGCCACCCAACTATGGACTTAAACCTCAACAAATTGTGGGCTCTGCTGGCTGAAAGAATTCACATATGGAACCAACAGAATCTGCAGAGGATTGAAGTTGCTGTCGAGCATAGATTTCTACCACGCTCTACAAAGATTGTTCATGTGACTGCAGCATGGAAAGGGATGGGGAGTGATGAGAGACAGAGTCAAGCATTAAACGGGAGTTCTGAAATCCAAAGCCTTGACAGCTAACTTCTAGCTTCCAGGAAATATTGGGGATACAGTGAAAAGCAGCGTGACACAGAGCAGCCAGCCAGCAAACTCAGCAGTGGGACAACCCTAATGATAATGGCACATTTAGATCAGCAAACTAGCGACAAGAGAAGGACTGAGGGAGGACGCAGAGTTTGCAGGTACTGTCCTCATTCCACAGTTTCTTTCTTCACCCTGTTGCTTTCTTTGCTGTGCAGAAGCACCTTCGTCTGACTGAACCTCATGCGTCCTGTTTTTGTTGCCTGTGCATTTGGGTCTTGTCCAAATAAAAAGTCATTGCCCAGACCCAAAAAAACCCCAAACAAACAAACACACCAAAAAACCCAAATTGTGGGCCAAATAAACCTTTCCTCCTTTAATTCTGGGTGTCGAGTATTTTGTCTCAGCAATGAGAAAAGTAACCAAGACAATACTGTTGTCTTGGAGTAGCCAAACTTTTGGGAAGAGGATGATCAGCAGAGATTTTCTGCTGTGTTCAAGAAACCAAGTGAAATACTTCAAGGAGGAGGGGCACATATCGAATGCTATCAGAGAATAACAAGAAAAGATTTGAGAACTGTTAGCTTTGGCGATACTAGGCTGGTGACTTTGATAAACACCTTTGCACTTGAGTGGAAAGCACGGAAGCCCAGTTACAGAAGGTTCAGGAAAGTCAGAGATGAATAAAAAGAACGGATGACCAGGAGCAAAGAAACAGTATGGCAAACTAAGAAGTAAGATTAAAGAAAGTCTGAAGATGGAAGTTGAGTGCTGACAGAAATGATCCAGTCATTTATTTAGAAAAAGAAAAAAGATTAAAGAGCTCCAGAGGGGGAGCCAGGTGTGGTGAACACCTCTAATCCCATCACTCTGGGAGGCTGAGGGTGGATGACTGCAAGTTTGAGCCCTGCCTGGGCAATTCAGAGATTCAGCAAGACCCTGTCTCAAAATAACAAATTAAGAGAGCCAGGAATATAGCTCAAAGTAAAGTTCTTGGATTCAATCCTCAGTACCAGAAGGAAGGGGGAGGACGAGGGAAAGTGGATATGAATAAATGAATGAATGAATGAATGAATACAGGGACAAAGCTCCCGAGAAAGTGAGAGGGAAAGGGAACTAGAACAGAGGCTGGCCACAGACAGAAGCAGGGATCACTCCCCCGTGTAACAGAGGGGAGGCATAGTATCTGTAGTACAGGTGTAGGCAGACAGTAGATGCAATGGTGGCAAGACAATGTCTTCTCTTAACTTCTTATAGAAACAGGAAACAAGGTCAACAAATAAGAGTGAAAACAGAGAAGTGGAAGTTCAAAGAAGCAGGAGTTGCGGAGTAGTATCTCAGACTGCTAGAAGCCCTTTGGCTAGTCAGTGTGGTTGCCTTCTTTTGTCTTATCCTAGTCACGTGCTCAGCAGAATTCCAGAGTAGGCAGAAGGCTAGAGTTAGTAAGTTTGTCATGTTTTTCCAAGGAATATGACTGAGGGAGAGCAACAGAGTGACTGGGTAAAGAGGTACGGAAAGGGATGACGACAGTAACGAATTACACGTGAGATCTGGCCTGGTAAAACAAGGATAGACACAGGTCAGTGAAAGCTTGACAGAACAAAGGTGGAGCGAGGGCACAAATGAAGAGAAGGTGCTTGAGACTGGGATTTTAGGGGAGGTCAGTTTCAGCTACTGTCAAAGTCTTAGATCTGGAGTTTAAGATACAATCTAAAAGTTTAAAAGCCATCTTTACTTTTTCCCCCTTTCTCAATTCATATCCCCATCTCTCAGTAAGTCATATGAGCACTACTCTCCAAACCTATCCCCAAGTGCAAACTCTGAGCCCGCCCTCCCACCACAAGCCTTTCTCCTCAGTTCTCTGCAGGGTGCATCTCCTGTACCCTTCCCACCGTGCTCCACTCACTCTATCCTGCACACAGGAGTTAGGTCGCCTCATATATAAATGAGGTCATAACACTCCCCTCTGGAAACACTCCAGTGTCTTCTCATCTCACTCAGAAGCAAACTTCCTCCCAGCCTTACATTATCTGGACATGGGCTACCTCTTTTACTTCATCTGCTGCACTCCCCCTTGTGTATTTCTGCCCAGTCACACTGGCCACCTTGTTCCTCCTTAAGCTGACCAAAGTATCCTCTCATCTCTGGATCTTTGACTTTATTCTCCTTGGTAGATTACCCTTTTAGATATTCTCAGAAACACTTCTTATTTATCCAACTTTCTGCCCAAATGTCATCTCCTTAGAGGTTCACCCTTCTCTCCATGTCTCCCCTTTCTCTTGCCCTACTGTATCTTTTCAGAAACTAGGCATTTCCTGCCATTAGAATCTGCCCCTGTATGAGGGCACAGCTTGATCTGCTGTTCAATGTTCAGAACGATGCTTAGAAAACAGCTGATAGTAGATCTCAATAAACAATGTTGAATAAATCAATGAACAACTCAAAAAATACACAGATCACTTCTTTCTTCATTAGAGTATTTCAAAGGTTAAAGTTAACTTTTTTGAGTTTCTGATTTTCTGAAAGAAAACCACTATGTGAAAATTCAATTCATTGGTTATATGTTTAAAAAAAAAATTAACTTTGAGATGTACTAGGCATTAAACAGTTACCTGATCTTTGAGAAATTTTCTGATGTTTCGGTGGGCTCGGGAACATTCTGTTAATAAGCTGAGAACTGGAGTCAGACCCTCTCTATAGCTGCTTCCCTATAAAGAAAACCATACAGCTACATTAGCTTCTAAAAGCATTACTTTTCTCCATTAACTTGAGCCAAGCATACTTTTGGAGGAGAAACATCTTATTACCAAAGCTTATAAACTATTTTAGAAATTGTTTTCCTAAAAATACGTCCATTTTATCAGTTATCTTCATGTTTACCATCTGTTTTTGTCCTTCCTGGATTTTCCTACATTTTCAACGGTCCCCCTGGCTCAGCCAATGGGCTTCTATGAGGCAAAGGCTTTGATGACCCACATATGCTACCCTGCTGCTTTTTAACATAGGTACCTAACAAAGTGAGTGACACACCAGAGAAAATAAACAGCTCAGAAGTGGAAAACTGAAAAAAATTTTTGAAGATGTCTTTTAAAGATATAATTATCAAATTTTTGGAGGAAAATTATTACTTCTAGGACATACAAGTTACCGATAGAATAATCATTAATTTTTATTTTCAGGCACTAGTAACAAATTTGGAGTTGTGCGAGCACCATTTTCATCATTAAACAAATAAATTCACTTGGTTTCAGCAATTTATCATATACTACAAAGAAATGCTTTCCAAAGTAAAAATATGTAACATTTCAGCTACAAAAAAAAAAAGCGCTTAGATATAGAAATCATGCTCTGGGGTCTATGTATGTGTGGCACATTTACATTCTTTAGAAGCATCTTCCAAGTTTCCATTTAGGAGCCTTACCTTGTCTATTCTCTTCTCCATAAAATTGAGTAAAACATGAATGGCCTCCATGTTCATACCATTGTACACCATGGAACTGCTTTTCAAAACTGTCTCTTTCTCAGCTGTTTTATCGCTGGGCAGTTCATCTAGAGTCGTTGCCTCTTTGGCTGTTTCTTCATGGGTTAATGGACAAATGAGGACATCCAAACAAGAGACCGGAACATTGCTTAAAAGGTTGACTGCGTTGCTGAAAAACAATTTAAAAATACAGTATTTAAAGTTAACTGAATAGTCTTTTAAAATGAAAGCATAATAAGTTCAGGGGTGACTTTTAGGATTCAATTAAAATTTTTCTTTTTCAAAATAAGCCATTAATATTTACTTGTCATTTAGTAAGAGACAGAAAATAAAGAACTGTCTCAAACACACATGACAAATTAGAAAGAACAGATGTTAAACGGACAGACACAATCACACAATGCCATTTTACTTCCCGAAATGCTAAAATAGGAATTAGTGAGCTTTAATGGCCATAGTCTTTAATTTTACTACGACCACACTGCTAGCTTGCTATTTCTTTGGGGTTTAAATACTTTTGTGGGTCCGCTGGTGTTTTATTCTTCTTTTGACTACAGTGTAAAGCACTGAGATGCAATGCACCTAAGCAGCTTAGCACAGAGGCAACAACAATAAAACCAAACATTGTAGGGCTAAGTTTTGTTCTTTCTAGATGAACAAAATACAATTTTTACACCATTCCACTTTTGGTAAGACATCTGCAGGAAAATGGCAACAGTGCTTTCTGCCACCTGTCATCATCAGGTCTGTGCACTAGGCCTTTCTGCTGTACATCAGGAAGGCGTGAGCCTGGGACGCACACCAGCAGGGGGAACCCAAACCTAGTATTTTGGGCATTTCCTAAAAACCTCATTCTGTGGCTCAGTGTACAAGAAATTAAAAGGACACTAATGATTTCAAAATTAGACATGTTCTCAATGGGCTTGTTTTCCTCCATGTATTATTTTCTATTTTCACCTAGAAGGAGAAGCAGTGTTCTGTATTAACTGGATCTGAACTGCCTGCGCCTCAGAACTTCCTGATAAACAACAACGGAAAGACAGGCACTACATCTCCTAGCCAGGGAGAAGCAGAGCTAAAAATAACCACATCCTGACTAAAAAAAACTCTTCCAAATGCTGTTTAAAAGTAAACCACTTGGAAACCAAATTCAGGGTTTCATTTATCTGATGCTATCTTAATTTAGACTACAGAAGTCTAAAATTTAATTTAGATTATAACGACACCCTAAAAAATAAAACAGAAAAACAAAAATTAACTTTTTTTCCCTTTACCTGAAATGTAGCTCTATTTCTCCAAGAATCAATACTTCCTTGTTATACTACCGAAAAATAAAAGCTGATATATCTACTTAAGAATTAGACAATTCTAAGCAATGTATGGTAATATAGAGAGCATAAACAGGGAGAAACAAATTAACAAGACTTATGAATAAATTATTTTTGGTAAAAGCTAAGTTATTTGGTTGTCCTTACTAAAGCCTGCTGCTGTTCCTGACTCTACTGCTGTTACAGTCTCTAATTTTGTTTGTAATAACCAAAGGCAGCTGAAATATAATGCATTCCTCACTAGCTTTCTCTACATTTTTTAATAAAGCGCTGCAGTTCATTACTAATAGTTTAAAATAGTTTGCTTCTGACTTAGCATTTGGAAATTGTTACTAAATACCATAAATTCACTGGGAGAGACAAGAGACAGTGAGAGAGAGAAAAAAAGGACTCTACCTAGGAATTACTTGCTAAAATTACACGAGCCATCCTGAAATATTAGGATTTTTTCCCTAAACATAAAGCAACAGGCTCTAGAGTTTTTATCAATAGTATGATTCTTTAAATCTACCACAGAGATCAGACTGAAAAGTTTAAAATGGCTCATTTCATTACAAAGGAATGTTTCTCCTTTAAATTCATTTAAAGTAGTTTCCAGGAATTCAGGATATTTAAGAAACCAAATGTAGGGCTGGAATCAACAAATATTTGGAGGTTACAGGCTTTTCAAGAAAAGTTCCCATTTTCTCACTTTTTATTAAACAAGTGGGTCCCCAAACAAATACAAAATTAATTTTCTGGCTCACTGTGTTTGAGCTATTCTTTTCAAGTAAGGAAGGCCAGCTTTTTGAGCTCTGTCACTTCTCTGACAGTTTTATTTGTGGTAGAAGAGTGTATGAAATTCTCCAGCTACCAGGAAGTCAGTGACTAGGCATAGATTTGCACAATAGTGTTTGCATTCCTACTCCAGGGGGTAGAAATACTGTGTATATTACTCTCTCCTTTTCACTTCCTAGAGATCATTAATCACTGGGATCTGACATCTTCTCTCTCTTGCTCCCAGCCCCCTCCTGATACGCAGATTCAAAAGTGAGGCCTATTTAGAGTTCTTTATAGCCTTGGTAGTTGTGGGAGAGGGAAGATAATCTAAAATCTGCTCCTCTACCAACTGCTGAACTAAACATGATTTAAAACCAAATGATATGTACCAATACATGTTCTTGGTAAATAAAAAAACCTGAAAACCACAAGACAAATGACGCTGAAGAGCATGCTAATGACACATACAGATCCATAGCTGTTAACAAATCTTTCTGGTCATACGTACTATGATTTGCAGCTTACCTATCTTTTTCCAAAACTGGAAAGTCTACTGAAACAAACCTTAAGATTGCCAAAAACTTCCCTTCTGTTTTATTTATTTAAAAGATGTTTTTAAAAATAATGTTTTTTCTTTTGTGGTAAAAGAACTTCACATAAGATCTGCCTCAGCAAGTTTTTTTTTTCTTTTTTTTTATTTACCAAGAACATGTATTGGTACATTGTATACATAGTGATCACATTCATAGTAGTTGTACATGATACATCTTGGTTCTCCCCTTCCTCCCACCCCTCCCTTCCACGGCCCCTCCCTTCCCTATTTACAGTAGCTTTATTTACATTTTTCCCCCTTTTCCCTTTCTTTTCTTTTTCCTTTCCTTCTTTTCCCCCTCCTGCCTTTCTGATTCTCCTCCCTATTGAATATTATCTTTCTTTTACTTAGTATCTATTATACTTTTTTGTCCTTATTTACACTTACGGTTCCTCAGCAAGTTTTAAGTAAACATAGTACTAACTACTTGCTGTGTTGCACAGGAGATCTCCAGAAATTCTTCATCTTTCATAAATGAAACTCTATATCCTTCTGATTGATCCTTCCTCTACCCCATCTGCCTCCCCTCCCAGCCCTTGGTAACCACTACTGTACTGCCTGATTCTGAGTTTCACTACTTCAGATTCCTCATAAAAGTAGGATCATGCAGTATGCCCTTTTGTATCTGGCCTATTGCACTTACTGTAATAGCCTCCATGTCCACATATGTTGTTGGAAATGATAGGACTTCCTGCTTTTTAAAGGCTGAGTCTACTCTGGGGTGTGTATGTGTGTGTGTACATTTTGTGTAAATTTTCCTCATCCATTCATCACTTGACATTAAGGCTGTTTCTATATCCTGGCTATTGTGAATACTGATGTGATGAACACAGGACAGCAGTTAGCTCTTCAAGACAGTGATTTTATTTTCTTTGGATCTACCCAGAAGAGGTGCTAGATCCGATGGTAACTCCATTTTAATTTGCTGTTTTCCATATTTGCTATGCTCATATACCAACTATGTACAATGACTCCTTTTTCTCCACATCATCACCAGCACTTGTTTCCTTTTCGGTTTTTATTTTTGCTAAGAGCCATCACAACAGATGTGAGGTGATATCTTATTGTGATTATTCTGATTTGCATTTACTTGATGATTAGCAACACTGAGCACTTTTTCATATATCTGACAGCCATTTGCATCTCTTTGGAGAAATGTCTCTTCAGTTCCTTTACCAATTTCTTAACTGGGTGTTTTCTATTGGGCGACTAAGAGTTTCTTACATATTTTAGATAGTAACTCCTTACTAGATAAGTGGCTTGTAAATATTTCCTCCATTTCACAGGCTGCCTTTTCACTTTGTTGACAGTTTTCTATGCTGTGTAGCTTTTCAGTTTGATGTATTCCCACTATCTATTTTTGCTTTTGCGGTCTATGCTTCTAGTGCCACATCCAAGAAATCACTGCTAAGACCAAGGTCTACAAACTTTTTCCTGAATTATTCTTCGAAGACTTTTATTGTTTTAAGGTTTTACTTTTAGATCTTTAACCCATTTTGAGTTCGCTTTTGTGCATGGTGTAAGGCAAAGGTCCAATTTTGTTCTTGTGCATGTGGAAATCCAGTTTTCCCACACTATTTACTGCATTATCCTTTCCCTACTATGTGTTCTTGGCAACCTTGCTGAAGTACAACTGATCATATATATATATATATATATATATATATATATATATGATCAGTTGTATATATATATATAGGTTTACTTCTTGGTTCTCTCTTCTGTTTCATTGGTCTATGTCTGTTTTCAGGCAAGTATTACAGAATTTTGATTACTGTAGATTTGTAATACATTCTGAAATCAGGTAGTATAAGACCTCTAGTATTGCTCTTGCTAAAAATCGCTTTGGTTAGTTAGTCTTCTGTGGTTCTCCTCAAGGAAGGAAGCAAAAAGGGAAGGAAGGTTGGGAGGCAGGGAGGCAGGCAAAAAGGGAAGGGGATGTGGGTAAGCAGGCAAAAGGCAAAAGGCAACTGTATTCCAATGACTTGTAAGTACAAACTGGAAATACTAAGTACTAAGTACAAACTGCAGCACGGTGGGCCAGAAGCAACCGTACAGGCACATTAAATGACCCATGGGGATGTGAGAAGAAAATGTAAATTGTATCTTTAAAACATTTTTATCTAAAAAGTTGAAAAGAAGATAAGCTTCACTAATATTTAGTAAATACACTGTCACTGGTACCCATTCGGGAATCACCTATCACCAGATCCTCCCACTTACAGGCATGTGCAGTGTCTTGAGGGGAGAGCTGAAATCTCACGTCACAGACAGGGCAGCAGTGATGTCCTTCCTCCTTGGTCATTCATCTGGTTCTTTCACTGGTCACATTACAGTTTGTACATGCTCAATTAAGTGAGTCTATGTATCATTTTACCTAGCTGTTTATTTTTCTTTCCCGTGTGGTGCTGGAGTCTCACAGACAATAACCGTGCAGCCCTGAGCTACAGGCTTAGCCCCATTTTATCCAGTTTTAACTAATTCTTATAAAATGGAAAAACTGCTTTAAATAATTCCTATAAGGAGGCCAAAATTGAAGATATTATTTAAATAGAAATAGGTGCATTTTCTTTTCTTTCTGATAAGAAATGGCAGAGCCCTTTGTTTGTCATATCATGAAGAAAAACATGGATAATCCAATCAGATGTGGCAAAAAATTAGTTTACAAACCTGAAAATTACCTTAAATATAAATCTATGTCTAGTATGGGACTCACGAGTCTTGCCTTAGGGATATAATCTATCCTGAAAAATTAACCGATGATACGGCCATCACAATTAGCAAGACGTTTATATACAAACTAACAGAACATAACAGTGGCAGGTTGATTTTAAAAATCTATTTTAAAATATTAATCTTTTATTAGTGATTCTGCTTATTTTTATATACAATTTATAATTTATTTCACATTCCGGCTTAGCTATAATATGCACATAATTTATATGTAAATAAATATATTGGAGGGTGTGTTCAAAAACCTCTGGTTAGGCCTAGATATGACCAAAACATCTGGAGGCCAATGGCCCAGAAAACACTCAAACATTTATCTGACAAGGAAAGAAACAGGCTGATGGCTCTGTAGGATAAAGTTTTGATGAAGGAGAGACTCCCCTCCCCAAATCAGACAGTTCTCAGCATATTCACATTTTGAAGGGATAAAGCCCTAAAATGGATTGGCAATCTACAAAAGGAGACAGAGCTGGAATAAGGTGTCAGCAGGCAGAAGACAAAAATGTGGGAACGAGCCTTGGATAAGAAGAGAGTTGCTTAATTTTCTGAGACTAGCAGGAAACAGGAAAGAACAGGTATGAAGTTTACAGGTGGCATGGGAGATGAAAGGTTTGAGGATGTTCTTGCCTAAGGATGTTCCTGCCTGGGTTTCCAGTTACTGTTAAGTGGTGTGCAAGATCATATCTATCCATCATCCATCCATTCAATTAGTGTTTACTGAGGACCTAGTAATACCTACTTTCGGTGCTGGGGACAGAGTGGTGGACAAGACAGATATGATCTGTACTCTTTTTAAACTTGTAATTTAATGAGGCAAAGAAAGGATAAACAGGTAGAAAAATAAAAGAACAAGATTATTTCAGTTAGTGATAAATACCAGGAAATAAAGCAGGTAGTAAAAAAGAGAGTATGTGAATCTGTGAATCTAAACTGGGAGGTCAGAGAAGGCTTAAATGAAGAGGTGACTTCTGAGCTGAGCTCTGAATGACAAGAGGGGTCCCACCTCTTCGAGGCACAGGCACTCCCAGCACCAGATGGGGTAAGTGCAGAAGCTCTAATAAGAGAAAGAGGGCAGAGGCGTTGGTCTGTGGGATGGTAGATGCGGAAGGCAGACGGGACTGGATCAAGGTCCAGCAAATACTTTGCTTGATAATACAAAGAGGGACGTTGAAGCAGAGTGCTCTCAAGGGTGAGGCCAATGCCTCCAATCCAATTCTACTGATTCATCCAACAGAACAATGAAAATCATTTTCCTCATTCAGAAGAAATCTATGCTGCTGGCATATTGCCATGGTGACAACACACTGCCCAAGTTATTACAGAGCGCCAGCCTGACACTGAGCATGATGTTTTCCCCTAAAGTCCTGTAGGAAGGGTGGAGACTTTACCTCATGCCAGGCTTCTGTGGCATGCCAAGTAGTAGTTTGAAGGTGCCTACCCCTCCAATCATCCTACCATCCCTCCCCTGAGTTGCCAAGCTACCCCAAATATCCAGACCTGCTGAGAAAATACATGTTAGCAGCAGAGTGTATGGCAGTGAGGCCTGAGGAGAGCTGCAAAAAATTCACAGACTCCTGTATAAAGGATAGATTTCCCAGCCTGGGCTGCAGATCATAAATAAATGCATAGTAGAAAAGCACCCACCCCAACATTCTCTTAATCCTCAAGACAGAGAGAAGCCATGATTGTCCCATCTGTCAGGTTAGGTAAAATCTTCCCATAGGGCTCAGCAGCCTGAGCATAGAAATGCAGAGAGGGGTCTGGAAGGGGTGTGTTTGGACTGGAGGGACACGGGGTTTATGGAGAACAAAGGTTGAAATGATGAACTAATGTTCAGGGATGGACAAAGAAGAAAGTAAATCTGGAAGGGGGCTTACAAGGGCTTTGAGACAGAAGAAAATACAGTCACTGGAGTTGTGGAAGAGGACGGAGAATGGGCAAAAGATGAGGAAGACTTTACTTCTCAATCTACACATTTTAAGCCTGTCCTTTACTTCAATTGACAATTTCTACTGGAATAATTCACTGGGAAACTACTAAAAAAACTAATGCTATCTTTTTATTCTTGTCCTGAATTAACTTTTCATAATATCTATGTCTTATTTTCCCACTTAGTGTATATATACATCGAGTACTATCTAGATTTAAGAAGAAAATGTAGATATAATATAGATGCACCTTGAGGACATTATTCTAAGGGAAAAAAAGCCAGCTACCAAAAAAATGGATCTTGTATGATTGACTACATGAGATTCCCAGAGTAGTCAAATTCCCAAAGACAGAAAATAGAATGGTGGCTACCAGGGGCTGAGGAAAGAGAAGAATGAGAAGTTAGTGTTTAATGGGTATAGAGTTTCAGTTTTACAAGATAAAAAGAGTTGCAGAGATGGAATGTGGTAATGGGTGCACAACATTACAAATACATTTAATGCTGTTGAGGTGTATACTTTAAAAGTGTTATGATGGTAAATTTTTAAAGTATATTTTGCCACAATAAAAAATTAGAAAAAAAACTATTATGTTTTAAGATATTACATTTAGCACTGTAATAGGGATCAGGTGCTAAAGTATCCCCCTTCAGTATGTGAGACAAAATGAATTAGTTTAAATAAAAATAACAAATCGCTTTGGGGATGCCAATGTACTCAGTGGGGAGTAGGGAAGGCAACTAGATTGAGAGCTTAAAATAAATTAAGTCAGATCTGATCCTTTCATCTTATCAGTGTATAGATATCCCCATTATGCCTTCTCTCCAAAATAAAACCACGTCCACATGCAACTTCTGGGGGCTGAGTGTTTATGCACATGCTTACTGACTATTGACAAGGCTGCTGAAAATACTTTCAGGCCAACAGTAGAGATGGAATGAAATTAGGATGTCCTTTAATACAGCAAAAAGGGTGGATAAAAATCTTCTTCCACAAGTACAGACAAAAGGAAATAGAAAAACTATCTAAAATGTTGACTAGTAGAAATGAAGGTCAAGGTCTGCAGTGTTTGTGAGCTAACTTGTTTTATCTCTTTATTTCTCTGGGAAGGAAAAAATGGCAATGTCTTACAATGTAACAGGATAAGTTGCCAGGCTACTTTTTTTCCCACTCTTCTAAAAGCACCTTTATGGGTTCCGACATTCATGTATTATAGAACATATCTGGCTTGAGAAACAACTCAGAATAACAGAAAATGATTTACATAACACAGGATAAATACAGAAATAAATTCCTAAATAAAATACCAAAATCAAGAAATGACCTTAAAGAAGATTTAGAACAAAATACTAGCTCTAAAAGTTAATATGTTTTAGTAACAGAAATAATGTGAGAGCAGCAGCAGTTCGTCTAGTAAGCGCTTACTCAGTGCCAGGCACAGGGTACTTCACAGACTCCTTTACTCCTCCTCACAGCCCTGTGGGGCTGACAATGCACACTCGTGCATGACTCTAAGCAGGATCATTTCTGTCACTAGGGATTTCCTTAAAACAAATCAGTGAAAAAAAAAAAACACTAAAAAAAAAAAACCTTAGAAAATAATTTCAAAAAATAGAGACTTAACTTTGAAATATCCTTTAAAAAGTGATGCCTGATACACACACACACACACACACACACACACACAAAACTGTTCCAGGGTCACTGCAGAGGAGCAGATTTTAGCAGATATCACAGTTCTAGTAAATTCCTAAAATAGCCCTGCGATTGGAGTTTGCTCTATTTATACGGATTAACTTAAGAGTCATCACAGGTCATAATGATCTTAAACACAGGTCATAAAATGACCAGTCACTTTAATTCTGATTAAAGGGACATCCAAGGCCATTCCAGACAAACTGTAAAGTCAGCAGCAACCTCAATTTCCCAGAAAAGCCTCTGAGAAATAATCACAACTCTGTCTGTGGCTCTAGGGATACAGTTTCTTACTCAGACTGAAGATAATAGATTTTTATCAAAGCAACTTCTAAGGCAAATTTAAAGGAAAAGGGAAATATCACGAAGGAAAACAAACTTGATTTTTTTTTTAAAAAATTGATTTTAAAATTTTCTATGTAATTTTTTTCTCTTTTGACAAATAACTGTGCTGTGTTAAGATATTACATTCATTCTTCAGAGAAATCCTTGGCGAAACATTTGTGACTAGTGTAAGAATTCCTGTAAAATGCTTTCTTCCTATGTCCTTGTATGACGACCTAACCTGTGATATTTGATTTCAGATAAAAATCAATTTACCCCTGGGGTTATAAGCCAGTTTTCTTTCACTTTTAGTGTCTAGATTTCTAGTGTCTCTTGATTATGAAAAGAATTATAGTGGGTGAAAATGCTTAATAACATTTTTAAGGATATGATTTATTGCAGTTACTGTTTTTTTTATTTTAAAGGGCACAGTCTTAAGAAAATTAAAGGAATATCTGATCTGTAGCTACAGAAAAAAATATTTTATAATCTTAAAGGAAATGATCTTTTGAAGGTTATAGGGCCAACAATACATAAAAATAACCTACCTAACAAATTCAGAACAATGTCAAATAATATACTAGTGAACATAAATAATACAGATTTGACTGAAAACAATCATCGAGGATGTTTCACTCATATTCTGGTTGTGTCTCTATGGAGTTTCTACGTAGGATGATTTAGGTAAACAGAACATTTTATGTGCTCATTTTACTATTAGGGAGAGGAGACCCTCATGCTAATTTCTTTATAAAGCAGAGCTAATGCTGAAGTTACTTCTTTGTAGATCAGAATTTATTTGAATTGTTTTAAATACCATTTGTATTCACCCCCACCCCCCGTATTGGGAATGGGATCGATTCCAAGGCCTTGGAACTGAGCTAAAACCCCACAGTGCCTTTTTTAAAAACTTTACAAGTAATCCTTTTTTTTTTGGTGGGTGATGCTGGGGATTGAACTCAGGACCTTACACTTGCTAGGCAAGTGCTCTACCACTGAGCTAAATAATTTACCCCAAACCCTTATAAGTAATTTTATGAAAAAGTTAGAAGTTTTTTTTCCAGGACTAGGAATTGAACCCACGACTTTTGCACTGAGTTATCTCCCCAGCCCTTTTTATTTTGAGGCAGAGTCTCATTAAATTGCTAAATTGTTTATATTAGGTTTGAGTTTACAATCTTCCTGCCTCAGTCTCCCAGAGTGCTGGGATTAAGGCATGAGACACCAGTCAGCCCAGAAGTCTTGATACTATGATTCTTATCTAGAAAAAAAGGCAAGAGGACAAGAAAACACATTCACTCTTATTTAGTTGTTTTCAGACAATAACTTTTCTTTATAAACGCAGTGCTAGGGGCTGAACCACCCAGGGCCTGGTGCATGCCAGGCAAGTGTTCATCACCAAGCTATACTCAGGGGTCTGGAGAATACATTTTAAAGGAAATCCATTAACTGCTCTAACAGACAAGTCACAGAATTTTATCTATTTTTGACATATTTTGTATTTTTAAAATACATTTTAATACTAGACACTGTGACAGTATTCTTGTTAGGATCTTTTAAAAAATTATCATTGCTTAAGATATACTTTTTGGTAAATACTCTTAAAATTGAACTAGTGAGGATGTTAATTAAGTTTAGTAAGTAAAAGCAGGGCTCAAATCCTAGTTCTTTCACTTATTGGAACTGCCATCTCAGGAAAATTAAGTGACCTTCCTATGTCAAAGTTTCCTTGCCTACTGAAAGTGAAAAACAGCAGCACTTACCTTATAAGGTTGATGTGATGATTAAAAGAAGTTAACCTTTTTGTTGTTGTTGTTATTTAAGAGTGAGTGCTGGGGGTTTAACCCAAACCTTGTGCATGCTAGGCAAACACTCTACCACTGAGCCACATCCCTCGTCTAGCAGTTAATCTTTATAAAGAATTTAGCACAATGCCATACACAGTCAGTGTTCAATAATGGTACCGGAGTTATTACTGGGTTTTAGTGTTGAATACAACAAATGCCAAATTATTTTCTCTTGATGGGGCTCAATATAAAAAGTCAAAGAGAACAGAACAAAAATTTTTCATTAGGCACTGTAATGATTTCTGACCTACCAGTGACCTGAGTTACTATAGTATTTTTACTGCTTATACTTACAATAAACAATTAAAATTAGATACATTAAAAACAAGACCAAAAAACCCAAAACGGAACACAAGACCTACTGCTGTCTTTCATTGAGGTATCAATACAACACTTGATCTTAGCCAAAAGGCCGAGAAGCGATTGAGGTATCAATACAGAAGCTACCCACCTGTGCAGCTCTTCTGTTTTGTCTTCAGTTGGACCTACGATTAGTAAACAATGTCGAAGGACAGCTGCCATGACACGGAACTGATGAGAATCGCTCTATGTGAATAAAAAAACGAGAGGAAAAATTGGGGGGTTGAAGGCTTAACACAGGAGTCTGGTACGTTACTACCTATCACCTCCTCCCAAAATACTCTTATCCCAGGGAGGGAGACAGCAGGATATTGCAGGTAGAAGTCCCAGGCGATACACAGAGAACAGTCACTCTCCCATATGGGTAGCACAGCACCTCCAGAAACAGCTGGCACTGTGTTTCTGCCGTGTCAGAAATTGTGTTTCACTGTGTTTCACCAGTGGCTGCTGATCCAGCCACTCTGTTTTACCTTTGCTGAAGACTCGATTCTACTGGGTTTTTTTTCATTTCCAGGAATCTGGATTCTTTTATCCTATAGTATACTGCTCCAGTTTACGAGTTATTCTAAAAGTTCCAATAAATGCAATGTTGTATTAGGACAGTTATTTTTGGAACTAGTTGTATATCCTTAATAAAAAGGTCTCATCTCTTAACTTTCCAAAGCAAAGAATGCATCAGTTTCATTTTATCAATCTTCTTAATCTCCCAGTTTCTACCGAACAACCAGCAAATGATAGCAAAGAAGTGATCTGGGTTTGCCTCCTGCTTTTCCAGTCCTCACTCATGGGCAGCAGTACTGAAGTCAGTCAGAGAGAAGAAGGCTGACAGTAGGAAAGGAACTAAGCTCTGAAAAACCATTTGCTTTACCACTTCATTTACAGTGAGATCTTGGACCATTAAATTAATTGCATCACAGGTCGGAAGGTCTTATCTCTCTCTCTTTATCCAGATTATAAGTAATTAAGATAGCACACATAATTATGATACAGAGCCCAGATAGTCCATATTTCAAGAAGAATGTAATTACTTCAAAAGCTACTAAAAAACTTCTTAGTAAATACAATTGATTTCAAATCCAAGTAAAATATATTTACAAGTACATATATATAAAACTCACAAAGCCCCTCTAAGATGTCTCTCCTAAAATCTAGCAAATAATAGGGCACACTTTCATTACTCGTAATGTAGATGATAATATTTTAAACACATCACCATCATATGCAGATCTGGAAGAGATAAAGGCCTCAGTGGCATAATGGAAAAAGCACTGCACTTGGAGACAGGTATCTAAGTTATGACCCGAGACAAGTCATGTAGCTTCTCTTGGCCTCAGTTTCCCCACATGCTGCTCCACAAACATGAGTTTCTATTAGGATTAATAAAAATGCTATGCATAAAGTGCCTTAAGACTTTCAATACACACAAGCTTAAATACCATATGTTACCTCTCATCTGAGTGAGGCACAGTACAAAGAAAATGATATAGGATGGATAGAAAGGGACAAGGGGACAGATCTTTTGCAACAGGGAAGTGACCCAAGGGACTAGGAGGAGGAGGGGAAGGGGAAATAAGGAGAGTAAAGATATGCCATGTACAGGAACTTCACAAACCCTACTAATGTAAAGACAAATATCAACAAGTATGAAAAAGGCGATGGGGAACTGGTAGGGGAAGGGGGAAGGGGGAAGGGGAAAAAAAGAAAGCTGTAATGTGTACATGTAACCACTCTTAAGATGACTGTAAACTGCATGAATTGCAAACATGTACTAATAAAATTTTTTTAAAACTTTCAATAAAACGTGAAGCTGACATGGAAGGGGGGTTGGGGAAGAAACAAAAGGTAAAAGTGACAGAGCTGAAACAAGTAATAAACGCTACGGAAGTAAGGGGTGAGGGAAGAGGGAAAGAGGGACCAGCAGAGTCTGAGAGTCTGGCGGGGTTAAAACGAATGTGGTCCATTCACCACCATCCGTTCCCAAACACTTGGGTGAAAATGCTCTCACAGGTAAATATGCTTTCACTTGCTCCCAAATTACACAGAGCACACTGAAAACTGGTATCAAACTCAACCAATTACATAACTCCTGATAAGGTACTTTCCTTGGTTTTGAAAATTACCTGGGAAAGGCACTGCCTTTTAAGCTAGTCCCTTTATTCTATAAGATGCAATAATCTTTCTCTTCTCACATGGATGGAGACAACCCTCTTGAAAATTACCCACTTTAGTCTTTTCATTATTTGCAACTGCAAGCCAAAATCCTACTTTCCATCCCATTTCTTCCTTTTCCAGTCTTCATAACACCTATTCCGAAGTCCTTCTGTCTGCAATGTCCTCTTTTATGCTAAATCTACCAAAATCTACTTTTCTACTCAGCACCACCAACTCTCTGTACACTGCTAGGTCCTTTCATCCAAGTCTCAACTAAAATATTTTCTCAGAGAAGCCTCTTTGACCACCAGATCTTTCATGATTCTCTATCACTGTATTTTTTTAAGTTCTTTCATGAAATCATAACTTGTAATAATTTCACACCTTAATTTTCTTATATATACTTTTCTCTGCACTAATCTATACCAGCGTAACAATAGAATGTGTATCATAGATGATCAATAATTTTTTTTTTGGTGCTGGGGATCGAATACAAATGTTAAGTATATTATGAACAGAAAAGAGTCGAACAGTACTTCTAAATAACAGCACAAAATGAGTGTACCTATTAACCAGTAAGAAAAATCATGCAATCCCCAGACTAAAGACCCCAGAATTCTCATGCCCTCTTGCACTGACAGTGTTCTGTTCCTCAAAGGTAATCCTTAACGTCACAAGTTAGTGATCCGTTGTCACCACGCTTTATATGAACAGAATCACACAGACCCTCTTGCGTCTGGCTGTGAAACTCATCCACACTACTGTGTGCAGGTACAGTTCGCTCTTTTTCATTGTGTGAGAGCGGTGCAGTTCCAAGTGTGGTGCTGGTCCACACTGCCTGTCATTGATATGCATTGCCGGAGAACAGAAGGATGTGTGAACATTTAGAAACATTTCGAGCAATAGGACACTGTGTAATACAGTATTACGCAAGACTTGCATTCAGATGGCTGGCAAAAAGATCTGGTCCTCCATTCAACACAAAGAGGTTAAAAAAACACTGCTATATATTATTCCGCTATATGAATCTACTATTATTTACTATCCATCTTAGTTCTGATGGACATAGGGATTGTTAACTGTATGAACACACTTTTTGCTCGTCATTTGGAATCTACTGGGTATACACCCAGGAGAGGGGATGTAGAGTCATAGAGAATATTTATCTATATGTCAAGTTTTAGAAGATATTGCCAGTGTTTCAAAGTGTTTATATCAATTTACACTCCCAACCGTTTCTCTACAGCTGCACTGACACTTGACATTGTCAGCCCTTTTTAGTCTCTCTCATGGATGTGTAGTGGTTTCATTTTAGTACGCATTTTCCTGATAACCAATAAAGTTGAACACCTTCTCATATGTTTACTGGTCATTTGCATAGCTCCTCTCCAAAGTTCCTGTTCAAGCCTTCTGCCTATTTTTCTACTAGATTGACTGACTTTATTTTTATGAATTTATAGAACTTACTGCATTCTGAACAGAGCCCTTTATTGCACATATATGCTGCAAATCTCTCCTCCCACTTAGTGGCCTGCATTTTTAACTCTTTCTTTTGATAAACTCACTTTAATAAAGATCAATTTGTGAATGTTTTATTTTATTGTTCAATCTTTATTTTGTCCTGTTTTATTTAAAGATCTTTGCTTATTTAAGAACTGTTTAACTTTAAAATAAAGTCATGAAGATAATTTCCTATAAGTTTTACTATTTCGTCTTTTATGTCTCTCATCCAAAGCAAATTAATTTTTTTTTGTGCATGGCAGAAGGTAGGGATTCAAATTTATTTCTGCCATACAACTGATCTAGCACCATTTATTAAAAAGCTGTCCATCCTCTCCCTGTTGTCCTTCTATGTTACCTGTATCATAAGCCATCTGTCTGTGGTTGATTTCTAGACTTTTATTCTATGTTTCAGTAAGTGTTTGTCAGAGGAATGCTATTACATAAGCAGTTTTACTTAACAAAGGTGAAGGTGGACACTATTTCCTACTGCTGGTTACTCTACTGTCTTTTTTTTTTTTTCCTACTGTCTATCTTTCTACAAGCAATTTTAACATGCTTATTGTCAGTGTCCTCTGTCACATGGGGTTAATATTCCTGTCTCACAAGAATGCCAGAAAGGATCAAATGTAATTGCTCTCCATAAAACATTATACAGACACACCATACAACTGTTATTTTCTTGCTTCATAACTTAATTTTGTTATCTTTAAACCACCAACATTGTCTCCTCTGAAATGATACCACCACCTTCAAAGCCTGAGAAGGAAAAAAGTCCCTAAGATCAGAAGGTAAAGGAAGAGGCAGTGAGCAAGCAAATCTGGTTGTGAGAGTGGAAATCAAAATGAAATAGGAGATGAAAACTAAGGAAATTCTTTGGGATCCTTTTACACAATCTTCACTTAATTAGACTCTACTATTACACTAACTACTGCTTTTTTTCCTCGCAGGCAGACTGTGGAAGATTCAAATTTATTTGGCAAAAGATCAGTTTTTCTCATATTTTTTCATTTAAAACTTTGACCTATCTAATCAATGCCTGAAAGCCCAAAGAAATATCTAGAGTACATGGCATTTGAAGCTGCTCTGCATTGCTGATGTGATTCTTTTTTATTTCGAAATATATAGAAAATACAGATAAGAATAGTAAAGAATGTAACAAACAGCTTGCTATGGTTTGAATGCTCCCGCCAAAACCCATACTGACACCTAATTTCCACTGTATTGGTATGGGGAGGTGAGAAGGCTCTGCCTGTGTGAGCGGATCCATGCTGTTACTATGGGAATGGGTTAGGGTACGGCCCCTTCTGTGCTCACGTGCTCTCTCTCTCTCTGATCTATGCATGTGCCTGCTCTTTCTCCAAGTGATGCCTTCCACCATGAGATGCTACAGTAAGCAGGCCCACAAACCCCTCTTAATAGATTAATTATCAGTCTGTGACATTCTGTTATAGTAGCAGAATGTGGACTTAGACACCTGTGTTTATATGCCTAGTGTGCCTGTTAGACTGTTAGTACTCTGAGGGCAGTGACATTTTACCTTGCATTTCACCTGCGTATCACAAAACTTGGCACAAAATGGATGTTCAGTAACTGCTGAAAAAATGATTCTACAAAAACTCACTGCACAGCCTGGAGCTTTCTTTTTATTCAAATAGTCTCTTTTCCTTTTTCACATTTCCTTCAAAGTCTCTAGAATACTCACAGAACCCCTTCTGTTACAGTGTGGTATTCTCAGTTAACTTCTGTGGGCATTCGCTGTTTTATCTCAACCTTCTAGCATCTTTTGGTTACTCCAATACTTGTGCTTCTCTGCTTGCACTTGGTTGTCTGGCTCTAACATGTCTGCTGGTCCTTGTATCTGCTTATCGCACCACACTGATACTCAGGACACACTGGAGATGGGAATGTGTGCTAAGTAAAGGATCCCTACAACATGCTCTCTGCCATCAACAGATTGAGGACAATGTTAAAGCAAGAAGAACACAAGGCCATTTCAATTCACTTTCCTAGAACTAACTTTGAGTCCTGCTAAAGGAATCATTTGACCTCTTCAAACGCACTACCGTTAGGAAAGGGGAGCAGTAAGAGAGAGGAGAGAGGGAGCGACAGAATTCATAGGAAGGAATAAGGCTAGCTACACTTACCCACTGAAAGGAAAGGCATTTCTAAATTAACCTGCTGATAGCATCAATAACCAGGCAGGAATCTGACACTCATGCATAAATCTAAAATAAACAAATGGTACTAATTCGTTAAACCACAAGCAAAACCTAGTCCATTCTTTTCTGTTTTGGGTGAATTTTAAACGAAACCCATCATAAAAATATCTGCTAGAACAGTTAAAACCAAAACCAAATATCTCTCTTGTCTGTAACTGTTAAACTGTGAAATAGGCAAAAAATTTTGAAAGTAAAGTGCCTGGGGTTTAAAAAGGCATAGCTAGCACTATGATTGTAAAGGTGAGTTTGGCAACAAATATGAAAAAACCTTACAATTTCGGAATCCTTTGGTCCATCAATTTCAGGAATGCATCTTTTCTTTACAAGAAAAGTCACTGTATTAGTATTTAAAACAACAATCAACTGGAAACAATTTAAGTGCCTCCAAATAAGGGATTTGTTCAAGGTCAATAAATCCTATAAAGAAATACTCATAAATATTTTTATATTGATAATTTCTTTATACTCAATTATTGTTATACTTAAGAGTATCCTTTCACAAGATTTTATCATCTTTAACGAATAGAAGTTAAGAGTGTGGCTGTCAAAATATTTTTTTGTTTGTTGTTGCTGAACAGCTCTTCTTATTTTCCAAATGAAATCTTAGTTGCAACTTAAATTTACAGAGAAGCAACAATCAAAGGAGCTGTTTTTAAAGTGAAGAAGGAGAACCAGGGACACTGCCCATCCACCCAAAGAGGCCACTCCCAGGCAACTTTCACCTTTGAGGAGCACATTTTGAAAACTTATTACTTTTTTTTTTTTTTGGCAGTGTTGGGGATCAAAACCAGGACCTCACACATGCCAGACTAACACTCTACCACTGAACTACACCCCGGCCTTTAAAACTACTACTCTTCAAGAACACTTTTTGTAAAATTGTGAAAAAAGAAACATAATGAATGCATTTTAAATACATGTGTATATAGTTTATATTATCATAAATGAAGAATGATTAGAAGAGTTTCTACAGGGAGCTTGTACTTATTGCTTATAAGCGTTTTCTCTAGATCTTCTACAATGAATATGGATTATTTTCCTAAAAGGGAAAATAACTATTCTTAAAGTTGAATTCTTCTGTTAAATAAATTTCCATATCCCTTTAACTCAGTCAGAGTTTGAAGCCATAACACTTCTTTGGATGCTTGCTCAGTTGAGGTAAGACATCTTGCATTTGACAAATCAAGGAAACACTGAAATCCACGAAAATGGACACTTGAGTAGGAAATCCCTTGGTGCCTTTAGAGATTTCTTTATGGGAAGTAGCAAGGACCTCACTGAAAACTATTCCATGCTTAGGTTTCTGTGTCTTTTCATATGCTGCTCAATTTCAGGGAAATTTTCCATTCTTCAAATGGCTGAATCATTCTTAATCCTTTGATCTCAGGAGAGATCTTCAGAGTCTCTGACTATACTACATACTTCAATCACTGAACTGTTTCCTAGCACTTAACACAATCATGTACTTGTTTATTGATTTACTATGTATTTCACCTACAAGACTGAACTTTCACGAAAGCAAAGACAATGCTCATTATTTGCCAATACATTACACAATGCCCCACATAATGTCTAGCAATTGTGTATAAGTGTTGAGTGATTGAATGAATAAATGTTTGCTAAAAGTTTTAATTTGAAGACTGATGAAGACATTATTTTCTAAATGGGTTGGAAAGGATCCTGTTTCCAATACTATTTGTATTTCTGAAAACTTCAGTAACAGTCATATTAACTAAGCACGTTTCATAATGGCTGTGTCAGCTGAGCTGCAATTCATAAAAGGCACCGTCAGTTTAGGACGCCCACTCTGGGACTCCTAGTCCTTTAGGGTAGACACTTGTGTTCTTTCAGCACCACTATTACTTACAATTGAAGTACACCAATGAAGGTTAACCTCAACTTAGTGAATTTTTAGTACATGTCATTCCACACATACACTGATGTGAAACCGCTGAATTATAAACTATTTCTATTCGGCTTTTGAACAGTATGAGATACTATTTGGTGCATAACTTAAATAACATGGGCTCAACAATGGCAAACCAACAGTTCCAGAGGAGCTCTTGGAACTAAAGGGATAACTTAAAAACACCAAAACAAACAGTGCAAGAAAAATAACCATAGAAGGTCCCAAATAAGCACAGAGACATAACATTTTAAATACTTACAAATATTTGGTTTCAAAGCATAAATGGAGCATGTAGGCTTTCCACATCTTTTCCTGCCAAGTCTCAGGAAAAACTGACCATACTACAGTCATCTAAAACAGCTGTTAGGACTGATCTTCAAATATTTGGTTTCAAAATACAGACCTATTTGCACTTGAAAACTCAGATGCTGGAATACTCTCACTACAGCACTGCACTGAGATAATCCTTTTAAAGTAGGTTGCTGGCAAAAACAGACCTTTATTCATGGGTGAGAACTATTTCAAATGAACAGCAAATTGTTAACCCAAATACTAAAGTCAAAATTGTCTTTCTTCTGAAAGGTAGGGGTCTGACTTTCACTACTTATGAAAAGAAGAAAATGTGAAATATAGAATTTGTAGAAGAAAGGAAAAGTTTATGTCTGCTTCATTTATAATTCATGTATAAAAACTTTTATTAAACTAAGTTTTTACTGTATTGTTCTTGTGGGCACTCAAATATAAATGATCAAATTTGCCTCATTTTGGGTTGCTGGAAGGTCCAAGGCACAAAAAAGGACCTCGGTCTAGAAATAAGTCCAGTGGTATAAAATAACCTTTCCCGCACTCTGGTGTAATCACGCTTGTTTTCTGGGACTGTGTACAAGAGCCACTATCTAGCTGGTAGCCCTACACTTCTGATAGCGCCCCACACTGTAAGGCAGCACCTGAGAGCCTGGGAGGACCGGCATGTACATGGCATTTTTTTATGCTTCTGAGCAGACAACAATTCTGATTATCAATTTCAATTGGCTGGATTTATCTTAACTTTTAAGACAATGGCCACTAAAAATACCTTTATCAAAAACATTGTTTTACTTTCCTTCAATTATTAAAATTTAAACTTTGTTTCTGAGAAATGCATTACTAAAAAATGTAAGTTACAGTACAACTCAGAAAACTATATTTGACATTTTACAGAACAGTAGTCCATCTTCACTTTATTATTCTGATGGGTATTTCACAAATGAAAAGAATAAAACAACAATTAAGAAGTGTAGCAGCCAGGTGTGACGGCCCACGCCTATAATCCCAGCATTCTGGGAGGCTGAGGCAGAAGGATTCCAAGTTCAAACCCAGCCTGACCAACTCAGTAACTTAGTGAGATTCTGTCTCAAAAATAAAAAATTTTTGAAAAGGGGCTGGGGCTGTAGCTCAGTGCCAAGGCCTCGAGTTCAATCCCTAGTATTGAAACAAAACCACAACAAACAAAAAAAGAAACATATCACAGTTCGTACAACTACTGATTAATGGGGGAACTGAGAACTTGTCCCATTTTCCAACTTAGCATTCTTCCCTTGCAGGCAGTTATTAGAATCCCCCAGGTCAATGAAATTCTGGGTTGATAAGATTATCATTCTCAGCTTCCCAACCTTACCTCTTTGTGCACCTTCCAACTGTCTACGGTCACATTGAAGAGAGCTTTGAGAGCCTCAATGGCACAGTCTGTCTCCTGAGGTGAGAGAGGAGGTCCATTACGGTCTATGGCCGATTCATACTCATCGGTCCACTTGATGCTAAAGGCACTTTCCAAGATCTGGGTTAGCAGCGGTAGTCCCTGGAGCTCATAGCGCAATTGTGACCTGATGTCAGTGTGCAAAAGTGACAAGAGGAAGAGCAAGCGCAAGTCAAAGCACTTAATGTCATTGATAAATTTCCGGTCCTTGCACTTTTTCAGGAGGTTACAGAGCTTTGCAGCAAGATTAAGTTCCACGCTGAGCTGCTGTGCCATCTGACTGTTGAACACTATGTTACATAGACATTTTAACGATTCCACAATAACGGGGAACTCGGACACCTTCTCCAAAGAATCATCTGACTCATTTAGCTTGGCTAGTCTCAGCAGTATCTGCATATTTTCCTTAGTTGTTACAGGAACTAAAATCTTTTTGTCTCTGGAGAGAATACGGAGTACTTCCAGGCAGGACACTTGACACGTTGTTGGGACATCTTTGACAAGGACTTTAAATATGCCTTCACAAAGTTTCTGAAAAATAAGAGCAAGTATGCAAAAATCATTGTTTGGTTCAAATCACTTAAAACATAATACTTCTCTACTGATATATTTAACAGCATCTAAGGATCTGGCTAGAAAAGGGTTTGGTTTTTTTTTTTAATAAATCACAAAATGTTGGAACTGAAAGAGAACTTGTATTTGGTATACTTCTTTCACTTTACAGATAGGGAAACTGAGGGCCAGAGAGTGAAGTCACTTGCATTGTGGCAGAGTGAATTAGTGCCACAGTAATACAGTATGCCTACCTTCAAAGTCCATTATTTTCCCTATAATTACTTATTTTATTTTAAACTAATTAGTTTCAAATGTCTTATGTAGCTTTACTGTTAACGAATTTTTAACATTAGACTAACCACATGTTAAGGAAGAAGGCAGTCTGTCTGGGTCATAGTTGTTTCCTCCCACTCTGCTGCCTCGCCAGAAACAAAAGTGAATGCTCCAGAACTGGTTTACAGTTGCCCACCATATACGCACTCCTGTAAAATGACTTAAGGATGCATCATTTCCATTGGGTTTTAGCTGTGCTATTTCTTCTGAATTTATAGTTCTATGGCAGTAGTTCAATGTTCTGGAAACACAGAACCTTCTTTAGCTAAGATCTAATAATATTTAGCAATCAAATGCCAGAAAAGAACAGAACTTCTAGAAAAGAACTTCTGCTGGCAAACCAATAAAAATTACTCCAAGTGCTGGGTTCCAAAGAGAGTTCAGCTAGCACACATTATGCCTTGGACCAACTGCAAAAAGGTAATCCCTCCAGCAAAACTGACTACAAAAAAAGTGTTCCCAATGGATGGGCAAATTACAGAAAAGCCCTTCTTCCTCTGAACAACCCTGTTCCATGACACAGAACTTGGGGTGCTGAGAATGGACAAAATCTTGAGCTCCTCTTTGTTCTCTCTGTATAGGGTGCAGAGTGTAGTAATGAATGTAGCAGTCCTGGACCCAAATCTTGCTACCACTATCTCAGTAACAGTTGTTTCAGGATGGACCCAAAATGTACTCTATCATGTATTTTTTAAAAACTAATTATTTATATCATTGCCAAATTTAAATAATCACTGATTATTCCCTCAAAATTCAATGTCAGCTTTCTTCTCTACAAACTGCAGGTCTGGATCTCTCAAGCTTATCCTTAAATGTAGACCAAGCAAGTATAATCATTCCATGGCTATGCATTTTTGTACTCCATTACATCTTACACAAAGTTTACAAGGTTTCTATTAAACTATCAGCAGCTTTTAATTTTTTAAAAACATGCCGCCTAGGGTCAGATATTATGATCTCGGCAAGAATCCCAGGTTATGCATGATTTCTCAGTACATCCTCATTATACTGCTATGGAAATACTAATTTTAAATATAAATATGTTCTCTAAATAGAGATGGGAAGGATCTTTACCAGACAAGCTACAAAAACTTCAAAACGACGTCAACTGTATCTCTGCCATACCTGATAACTAAAAGGAACTGTCTTTTAATGTTTTAATATTGTTAAAGCAATTTTTAAAATGAATGTAGTTGGGAGCAGAGCAAAGTATAATGTACCTAATATTAAAATTACATAGGGCAGGGAAATTTTTCAATTTCAAATCATTCACATTTAAGACAAAGTATACTATATGTTCTATATACTACTTCACACATGGTATCTTCCTGGGGGTGGAGTAAGATCATCTCTGCTCCCATGCAATTTTATTCAAGAAGAAAATCAAAACCTTCTTTCTTGTTAGAAATATATAAATAATGAACATATTATAAAACATTACATATCTAATAATACAAAAGCATCTTTACTTTCTTGTTTCCTAAATCGAAACAACAATAGCAACAATAAAATCCAAAAACAAACAAATAAACAAAAAAATCCATAGGCAATATGGTCCCTTTCTTCCTCCTTAACGCTCACGAATGCATGAAGACAAATTGGAATAGCAAGGTCATATATATATAACAAATGGATTAGGAAACTCTGGGATCTATAAAGGGATGTAGAAGAGATCAGAGGTGCCTACAAAATTTATAGTTAAAAACTGTTTCATCTGAATTCTTACAAGAAATCAGCAACAAAGGCAAAAGCTTTTGTTTCAAAAAACAGTTTTTGGGTGGGAGGTGCTGAGGATCAAACTCAGGGCCTTGCACTTGCTAGGCAAGCACTCTACCACTGAGCTAAATCCCCAGCCCCTCAAAAGAGTTTTCAATCATAGCTGAATGTATTATTTCTCATGATAGATCTACTTCACACAACCACCATCAGCGAGTTTTTTGCTATGTCTCTTAAAGAGTAATGCCACCAATGACTCCTTTTTTTGGTATTACAACTTTTTTAAAAATAAAAAGTGCATACTATAATAAAAGAAGTGATATTTAATAGACATACTGACTGCTTTAGTCAATACAAGCATTTCTACCCAAAGAATATTATAAAAAGCATACTAATGAATTGTGTACCACACCTGAAAGAATCAAGAGTTGTACTTTGTATATGTATACCAAGCAAGAGAGTTGAAAAGGTAGCATTCTTTATGATTCCCTCATCTGAGTGTACATGCTGCTTCTGGGTTTCAAAGGTGCTCTTGTAGTCCCCCTTGATTTTACCCAATCAGTACTGTATCATTTTTAGTGCTATCGGTTTTTTTCAGAAGTGCTGAAATGGAAACCTGGGCCCTACATATGTTGGGGAAGTGCTCTACCACTCAGCTACATCTCTAGCCAATGGAAGTACTTTTAAAGTTGATTTTGCTCCTCCCAAAATATGCCACTCTCTTCTCTAACACCTTCTATTTCTGTTGCCCACAGAATACGGCTGAAATGAGCCCACTGTCACCTTCCTACTGCTGTCTCTTATCAACATGTCTCCTTGCTCTCTAGGTACCCTAAAGAGACCATCCATTCTGAGACACAGTAAGCCTGGAGAGTTTTCTCTGCTGTTCCTTTGGCCTGGTGTGTCCTGCTGCCACATTTACCTATCAGAACTCTAGTTTTTCTCGGAGCTGAGACATCTATAAGCTTCCAAGTCACTCTCTCTCTGCGCCTTGCAAAAGCACTCATTGGTTTAAGTTGGTAAGGTATCTCACTCTTCCAGGATCCTTGAAGTTGGTAAGGTATCTCACTCTTCCAGGATCCTTGAAGTTGGTAAGGTATCTCACTCTTCCAGGATCCTTGAAGTTGGTAAGGTATCTCACTCTTCCAGGATCCTTGAGAACTAAAGCCACGTTTCACCTGCATCCTAGTGGCCGGCCTATGTGTGCAGCTTAAGTGCAAGAGAACATAAATTCCTAGAGATAACCCGCAGTGAAGTCTACCACCTGATTCTCTAACACCTTCCAAAGGACTCTTTCATTCTTCCCCTCAGCAACATTCACTATTAAGCCTCTTTTTCCTCTCTTTCCAAGTGCAATGAATCATCATTACACCGTTTTATTTTTTATTACATCTTAATTTATTTGTTTGAAGTTCTGACTGCACTATGTTTTAGAAATAAGCTTTTTATTTACTTTCAAGTACAGGGATACCTCGGTTGTTGAACAGCTCCAAGCTCAAACTTTCCACTACTCGAACAATAAAGTTCAAAAAAAGTCTACTATGCTCGACGGTTAACTGAAAATCGGACTGGAAAAAGCCTGTACAGGCCAAGAGTGAATCGGGCGTGTGTCTCTTGATGGACAAGAAGGGGTCGTGACGCCTCAGTCTGAGCGCACTTGCACAGACAGCATACAGCGCTTGTGTTAGTGCGTTAAAACATTGGTCTTTGTGCTTTTTTGTGTGTATGCCTTATTTGCATAAAATAGTGTAACCAGGCTCCAAAGAAAATTAGCGACACCCAGCAGTGAAGCTAAGAGGAAAACTGTGAGAACCACCATAGAGTTAAAGAAATCATTGCAAAATTTATTAAAGTCCTGGAAAAATGAATTTGTAAGTGTAACTCTGGGGCCTCAGAACCAATTATTTGGTTTTCCATTATTTCTCATGGAAAAAATATGTTCAGTTCTTGAACTTTTTGATGTTCAAACACAAATTTGGAATGAACTGAATTTGACAACTCAGGTATCACTATATTTGTTATTTATACAAATTTGTATTCAATGTTCAACTTTTTTAAATCTGAAAATTACTTAGGTATCTTAGATAACAATGGAACAAATTTTTCCCATTAAAATCAATGAAAATATTTTCCAATTTAATAACTTTTCATCTTGAAATTCAGGTTTTCAGGAATGGACTAAAGTTACAAAGCAGGAGTAAGTATGCTTATACAGTGCAATTACAAGAATCTTTAAAAGAAGCCCTTTTAAAATGCCCATTAGCTGAGTAACTCATGGCTATTCCTATAGTCAGACTGAGATATAGCAGGGAGAAATTTACAGAGCCAGATCTCGAAGGGTCCCCACACCAGTACCCTGGGTTGTAATTTACTCCAGAACTTTTCAAGCCCTACAGTACACTACAGAACTGGGTCTCAGGCTTCAGAACTGCCCCCTAAGCCCCACAGTGTTATACTGTACTTCATGAGCTTCTGATTCAGGTGTGCGATGAGGCTCCAGAATGAGGACTTTTAACAAGTTTCCAGTTGATGTTGCTGCTGGTGGTGGTCCAAAAACTACACTCTAGGACAACTGCATTAACGGACGTTAGAGAAAGAGGTTCACTGAAGGCACCTGACCAGATGTATAAATAACATCTTCACTCCCCTCTGCTAAAAACGTGTAACGGTGGCAGGGATAGGAAGAGGAGGATGTCACTGTCTGGTCATGAAACCTTTCCTAAATGTTAGAAGAACACTAAACATTTCCTAAATGTTAAAGGACAAAACTTGGTTAAAATCAGTCCTGAGTTTGAAACTTGCTCATCCTACCGTGGACCCCAGAACCAACAGTGTGAATAATTAAGAGCAGGGGTTCTGGATTCAGATTCCTTGCATTCAAATCGTGGACCTTCTATTTATTAATGGTATGATCTTGGCAAGTCCCTCACTTTCACTGGGCCTCACTTTTATTCTAAGAATTAAGTGAGGTCATTCATAATACTCAGAACAATGCCTAGAATGGAATAAATATTTAGTACAGGTTAACTACTATAAAATTATAAAATAAAATCTCAAAGTTCTCAGCTTGACATTTAAGACCCTCTACATCTTCTTTCACACTACTCCTATAAGACTATCCTCCCTAGCACTATACCTTCCCAAACTATCTCACACTGACTCTTTTCCTTTCTTATTACCTCCCCTCTCTATGTATCATCCATCCTGTTTCTTCTGTACCTATTTAAGTTTTAACTATTCTCCAAAGTTAAGCTGAAATTCCACTTTCAATATAAACTTCTCCCTATCATTTCAACCCCCCATACTCTTCCTTTCCAGAGAATATCCGAAACCACAATCTCTAGCAAGCGTTTTGTGCTTCAAACATTTGTCCTTTCAGTTTCTTTCTGTGAGTCTGCCTCAGCTACTGTAAGTTCTCTGAAGACAAATGGATATCTTTTTTTATGAAAGAAGAAAATATACTGAGGTAACTTTTGAATCAAAAAGACCTGAAGTTTAACAGCTGGCTTTGCCACTGTGTGACTGTGAGTACGTGTGTATGTATGTTGCTAGTTGTATGATACAGACATGTTACTTAACCTCTCAGAACCTGTGTCCATTTGTAAAAGGAAATAATACCATCCACATGTCACAAGGCTGTTATAAGACTCTGCTACACAATAAACACTATTTCACGGTGATTATTATATTTTATTACTTCACCATCTTTGTAGCTCTTAGCAGAGCAACTAGAACACAGCGAGCCACATCCCCCTACCAATAAACTGATTAAATGAAGAAGTTTCACAAGTCTGAAATACTAGTAGAAGTCTATTAACATTTGTGACACTTCTCTTTCTAAGAAGGAAAGAAAGTAATATAGGTTGTTCCTATGACTGCACTGGTAAGGTGATTTGCCAATTGGGTAAAAGTTTTTATGCGCACACAGAAGTTATGTGCTTTTCAGGACTATAAAGGAAGTACGTAGCAATAAACACCTACATTAAAAAACGGATAGATCACATATAAATAATCTAATGATACATCATCAAAGCTTTACAGAAATAAGATCAGAGAAGAAATAAGTGAAATAAGAGACTAAAAGAAAAAATACAAACCATCAGTGAAACAAAGAGCTGGTCCTTTGAAAATACAAACAAAACTGACAAACCATTAGCGAAAATAACCAAGAGAAACAGAAGAAGAGAAGACCCAAATAAATAAAATGAGAGCCCTCTCCCACCAGGCTCTTACCTTTGAGATCAGAGGGAAAACATTCAATGGCCCCATCCCATCAAGCACAAACCTAACATGTTCTGAGCTTCAGCCCAGTGGTTGCCCCTGCTGTGATGGAGCCTTGAGTATAGCTGTATGCAAACAAGAAGGGATCCCCACTTTCCTCTCCTTTGTTTTATTTTTTTTTTTCCTCTCCTTTGTTTTAAGTTGCAAGACCTAAATCTGGGGCGTAGGGAAATTACAGTAAACCACTGAAGCACTCTGACTCTCCATCTTATTTCAGACCCCCAAGATTGTATTTTGATGAACACTAGGGTTGGTTCCTTTCCAGTACTAGAAAATCCTGTGAGGAGTTTCACCCTTGTAAACATGGAGCAACTGTCCTAGACTCTAAGGCTGTGTTTGGCATCTAGTTGATTATCTTGACTTAGCAATGATAAGTGGTTACAAATGGATGGACGTGTTTTACGAGATGGGTCACACATTCTCTCAGGACTTGAGCTTCTGGTTCCCCTCTCTGCTGTATGACTGGGATAGGCATACTTCTAAGTGTTAGTGTCTCATAAATATCCTGGCGTGGCCTGTCTCTAGGGCACTGAATGTGACTGTGAAAGTGCGAGTGTTTTGAGAGCATACAAAACTCTTCAGCAGGCTGGAGGTGTAGCCCAGGGCCAAAGCACTTGCCTAGCATGTGAGGTCCTGGATTCAATCTCCAGCACCAAAAAACAAAAAACCTCTATGGCCTTCGGTACCATCCAGCAGTGTGGTTCTCAGGCCTAGGCAGTTGGCATTTGGGTAGCTTAGGTTATAAACTACTTTTGCCTGAGTTACCTAGATACTCCTCATTTCTCCAAATTGTCTGCATTTCTGTCTCATTTCAAGGCAGGGTAGGGGAGTGAGAATAGGAAAGAGTACTGGGAACATGGGCAGATGATGTAAAAGGTAATGCAGCTTCCCACAAAGTACTAGGACAGGGATGAAAAGGCTTTAGGTCTCGGTAAGAGCTAAACAAGACCTCTAATTTCTGTTTCTACCTTCCATAACCCATGCTCTTCTCCTTCCTTTGTCTCCTTCTCACCCATGAAGAAATGGCAATGTTCCAAGAATAATGTCTGCAACATCTGTACAAAAGGGAAACAGGTGAGGGTAAAAAAACATTTTGAGAACAACAAACATGACTGTGGAAGGAATCCCATCTTTTAAGAAGAATTTGTATTGTTTTATTTGTAGCAGCAAATGACAAGATGGTACAACCTCTATCCTTTTCCAAAAACAGAACAAAGGTCATGGCATCTGTAGTCAGCTGACAGCTGTTTCAGCCTCCCGGGTGGGTCCTGCCATCCTTCTGATTTCGGTTGTACTGACCCTGAAACGGAGGCTCTCCTTGCCTATGTACAGCATCCGCAGTCTCCAGGAGTGTGCCCCACACTTTCCAGCAATGCTGTGCTGCATGTGAGGAGATGCAGTGGTCTCTGCATTTTTCTGCAGAAGAGGAGCAACTCCTCTGGTTACCTTGATGTCTGTACACCCACAGGCTGGCACATGGTGGGCACGTCACTCTACCAAACAAAACCATGTGTTGACAATGATGTGTGCACATATATGAGATTATATGGGGAACATGTCTAAATAAAAGTTTTACAAAGGAAGAAAAATAAATAAACAAATAAATAAGAGACGAATAGAGAGAGATTAAAATGGATACCAATGAAATTCAAAGGATCATTGGGGAATATTTTGAAAAAAACTTTATGCCAACAAACTGAAAAATGTAGAAAAATGGACAAATTTCTGGACACATGACCCCCCGAAATATGATCAACAGGATTACAAAAAAACCCAGAGATCAATAACAAGTAATGTGACTGAAACAGTAATAAAAAATTTTCCAACAAGGAAGAGTCAACGAGCAGACACATTCACTGCTGACTTTTACCAGAGTTATAAAAAACTATCACCAATTCTTCTCAAACTATTTCATAAGGCAGAAACCAGCCCCAATGCTTCTCAAACTACTATTTCCAAAATAACATTCTATGAAGTTAGTACTACTGTGCTACCAAAGCTTGATAAAGGCACAATAAAAAGCAGAACTACAGACCAATATCCCTGATGAAAAATAATTCATAGGTGTAAAATACTCAATAAAATACTTGCAAATCAAGTTCAGCAACACATTGAAAACATTATACACATGATCAAGTTGGTTTCATTCCAAGAATGCAAAAATGACTCAACATACAAAAGTCAATAAAGGTAATACATCACACAGGAAAAGCTTTTGATAAAAATCAACCTACCTTCCTGATAAAATCCCTGAATAAATTGGATATATAAAGATCATACCTCAACATAATAAAGGCTACTGTGGCAAACCCAAAGTCAACATTACACTAAATGGGAAAACCTGAAAGCATTTTCTCCAAGATCAGGAAGAAGAGAAAGGAGTTCTAACACCACTGTTACCCAACATAGGACCACAAATGTTAGCCAGAGCAATGGCAAGAGAAAGAAAGAAATGTTATACACTTAAGTAGAAAGTTAAATTATCCCTGTTTGCTGATATTATGATTCTATACATAGAAAATCCAAGACTCCACCAAAAAAGACCCAGGTTTGGTAAATAAATGATACAAAAATCAACATACAAAAATAAGTAATTTTTCAACATACCAATAATGAACATACTGAGAAAGAAATTAGGAAAGAAATCTCGATCAGAACAGTCATAAAATAAGTAAAATACCTAGGAATAAACCTAACTAAGGATATAAAAGACTTCCACAATGAAAACTACGAAACACTGAAGAAAGAAATTGAAAAAGAGAGGCTCCAACATGGTGGAAGAGAAGAGGAGCTAAATTGGAGCTGTTCTGTGAAAACTGAATAAATCCAGGTAATCTAAAGTCCCCTGAGAGACATATATCCTTATTACAAAATCAGCCTGAGACAAGAAAGCTGTGGATCAGGCAAAACACAGAAAAAGCACAATATTGAGCAGTGGAGCAGCCCAGGAGGCTGCTGGCAGGAACCCGGTGAGTGCATGGCACCCAGAGTGGCCCAGGTCAGGGGAACTCACCCGGGCCAGCACATGGCATGCAGCACCTGGAGCGGTGCCCAGAGCAGCCCTGGGCCGGGGGAACCCAACTGGCATGTGGCACAAAGCTGATATTCGAAGAAAACCCTAAAAAAAATCTGAAGGAGCCTAATAGTGAGACAAACTCCAGCCAGGTAGGAAAGATTTGAGACAGAAGATTCTCCCACCCTGGCTTTCTCTCTCTCTCTCTCTTTCTTTTTTTTGGCCTTACTCCAAAGAAAGAACACTGCAGCCTGGCAGCAAATTTCCCTGGAATATAGAAGGCAAACAACCAGAAAGCTGCTCCATCTCCCCCAAGCAGCGGCCAGGATGTCTCTCTTTTTCCCAAGCCATAGCTACTAACTACAATCTCTAGCGACAGCAAAGTGATGGTCTGCAGCGTCGGTGGGCACTGGTGAAAGAGAATGCCACTCCACTTTCCTTGCTTTCAACAACTGACTGGAAAAAAGGAGAGGGTCACAAAACTGCAACTTGCCAGAGGCAACTTTTCCTGGACTATACTCTCCCCACAGCACCCCCTGCCCTTTACTGGTCACTGCAACCTGCAGCATCCCAGCCTGGTATCTATGATTCCACCACACTGCGGCAGCCCTCCCCTGCTTCTAGTGGTGGAGAGAGAGGAGACAGGTGTGTCAGTGTCCTGGAACACACAAGACCATGCAAGGACCCAGAAGTGCCAGCCGTACCCATACAACAGAGAAAAAGTTGCAGAGACACATAGGGTAAGGAGACATGGGCAGGCTTCCAAGGGACTCCTAGAGAGGTGCTGGCTGAAAACTCTGCCCCAGACTCAACACTTGGAGGCCAAGATCAGCAGCGCACTCAATGCCAACTGCTGCAGACTCAGTGGGGGTACTCAGTACAGATTTGGGCTCTGGCTTGGACACTAACACAGAACTGTGGACATCAGAGAAATTCCACTACATATATTTATTTTTATTTTTATTTTTCATTTGGTTACCTATTTCTCCTGTTTTCTATCTGTTCTTTTATGTTGTTGCTGTTTAGGTTTTTACTATTATTGTCTTCTGTTTTGTTTGTATCACTTTTTCTCTTTTCCTCTCTCCCTCCTTTCTCAATTTCCTCTTCTGATTTTTTTCTCTTTTCTTCTCTCTTTATTCACGTAAGTGAATACTGTCTAGATTTTCTATGGTTTGCCCCAATATTTTCACCCTTCACTCTTCCTATCCTGTCTACTCCAGTTTTCCAAAGCTTAAGTGATATTTTATCCTCTAGCCTTGCATCTACTATATTTCTCTCCATTTACCTCTCTACCTGTCCCTATCCCTCTTAATCCCCCACACGCAAAGAGTAAAAACCACTCTACTAACGGGAAACTCACTGCACACACAGCCTGGTTTATGTTGGATTTTGTAATATAACTAAGATCTTGTTCCTATGGTTAAAAGTACAATATTAATACTTACCACAGTCAATTCATGAATGTGCTTGATGCTATTGTTATTACTAATGTAATACTATAACCAGAGTGTCATACCTGTTACAATCAGTTGTACTTTCTCAAATGACAATACTATGATTATCTGGGGCCATAATCATTAACATAGTCCAGTATCCAAAAACTAAGTGCTGGGCCAAATAGCAACTTCTGATCTCTATTAAATTTGGAAGGTAGGATCTTGAGACAGACACAAGAGCCAAGAACCACCTTTACCTAGACAACATGTCTGAGGAATAAACATTTCCTAGCAAAGCCTTGATAGTCATCTTACTGTTACCCACCATAAATAGACTATAAAAATTAACACAGAAACCAAACTAAAAGGGAAATATATATATATATATATAAAATCTATATATAAAATGACAAGACACAGAAGTAAAATACAACCCAAACCCCCAGTGCCCCCCAGAACAAATCCACAGGACAATGAAATAGATGAAATCCAAAGACCCCCAACCGAACTTTCAGAAATGATAGCAGTAGAAGTTAATGAATGAGGCCATAGAGAATATCAGATTAGAAATAATTGCTCAAATTAAAAAGAGATGATGATCATAATGAAAGACCTACTTAGTGAATTTAGAGTAGACACAGATAAAACAAAACCCAGAGGAACTTAGGGAAATGATGGAAAATTTGAACACTCAATTTAGGAAAGAAATGGAATCCATGAAATAGATTCAAACAGATATTCAAGAGATGAAAAATTCCCTTGAAAGTATAAGCAGTAGACTGAATGAAACCAAAGACAGAATCTTAGATCTAGAAGACAGGACTGCAGGTCCTGCAGACAGTCCTGCAGGGCTATGAAAACTCAACCCAACAGCTCCAAGATGATGCAAAGAAGCACAATATAAGAGTGACTGGAGGGAATGAAAAAGTAGGAGAAAGTGCAAAGGACACAAAAAAAATTATTCACAGAAGTAATGACAAAATCTTCCCAAGCATGAGAAAAGAATTTGACATACAGATAAGTGATGCATATAGAACCCCAATTAGCCATGACCAAAACAAATCTACACCAAGACATATAATAATCAAGACTCCAGAAATTCAACACAAGAACAGAATATTGAAAACTGTTAGAGAAAATAAACAAATCACCTACACAGGAAAATGCATCAGAATCACAGCAGACTTCTCAACACAAACCCTTAAGTCAAGGAGAGCTTGGAACGGAGCATTTCAAGCCCTAAAAGAAAACAATCTCCAATCCAGATTGATGTACCCAGCCAAACTATCTTTCAAATTCAATAATGAAATAAGATACTTCCATGACAAAGAAATTTATGACCACCACACCACTTCTACAGAATATTTTGAAGCATATTCTAGAAAGGGAAAAAGGAGACTATAGTTCCAAGGGCATTAATAAAAATAATCCATCAGGCAAGGTAAGTAGTCGAACAGAAGGGAAGACATGGAACCAACAACAGAAAAACAGTATGACAAAAGTAAGTCAATCCATAACAGTAATAACCATCAATGTAAATTGGCCTCAACTCACCAATCAAAAGAAACTGAAAAAGACATTAGAAGGTGGAAAGACTTCCCATGCTCATGAATTGGAAGAATTAATATTGTTAAAATGACCATACTACCCCAAGCAATCTACAGATTCAATGGAATCGCCATCAGATACCAATGATGTTCTTTACAGAACTAGGAAAAACCACTCTAAAATTCATAGGGAAACACAAAAGGTCCTGAAAGCCAAAGCCATCCTGAACTAAAGGAGCAATGCTGGGGGATTCACAATACCTAATTTCAAAACATACTATAAAAAAACAGCATGGTGTTGGCATTAAAATAAGAGACCAATGGAACAAAATAGAGGATTCAAATATAAATCCATACACATTTGTTCAGCCAACTGGTTGTGGACAAAGGTGCCAAAACATACACTGGAGAAAGGACAGCCTCCTCAACAAATAGTGCTGGGAAAACTGAATATCCACATATGGAAGATTGAAATTATGCCCTTATCTTTCATCTTGTACAAAAAATCAACTAAAAATCAAAGACCTTAACAAAAGGAATGAAATTTTGAAACTATGAGCAGAAACACTTCAAAAGGCTGGCTTATGCAATGCTTTCCTCGATAAAATTCCAATAGCTCAGGAAACAAAAGAATTAAGAAGAGTATTACATCAAAATAAACTTCTGTGCAGCTAAGGAAACAATCAATGAGAGTGAAAAGATAACCTACAGACTGGGAAAAAATATATACCAACTATTCATCTGACAGAGGATTAATATCCAGAACAAAGAACTTAAAAAAAAAAAAAGGTAATCCAATAAAAAATAGGCAAAAAATCTGAAGAGACAGTTCTCAAAATAACAAATGGCCAATATATGAAAAGATATTTAAAATCTGTGGCAACCAAGGAAATGCAAAACAGAATCAAAACTACACAGATTCCATCTTACCCTACTTTAAAGATCTATGATCAAAAACTAACAAAAGGGGGTTAGGGTTTTTAGCTCAGTGGTAGAGCAGTTGCCTAGCAAGGTCAAGGCCCTGAGTTAGATCCTCAGCACTCCCCCCATCAAAATATAAGATGTTGGCTAGGATTGGGAGAAAAAGAAATGTAAATTAGTACAGCCACTATGGAAAATAGTACAGAGGTTCCTGAGAGAGAGAGAGAGAGAGAGAGAGAGAGAGAGAGAGAGAGAGGGAGAGGGAGAGGGAGAGGGAGAGGGAGAGGAAGGAAGGAAGGAAGGAAGGAAGGAAGGAAGGAAGAAAGGAAGGAAGGAAGGAAGAAAGGAGAAAGAAAAGAAAGGAAAGAAAAGGAAAGAAAAAAAAAACAGAACAGCTATGTTTATTGTGGTGCTATCCACAATAGCCAAGACATGTAATCAGCATGGACACCTGTCAACAGATGAATGGATGAAGAAAATAAGGTATGTATGCACAACACAGTATTATTCTGCCATGAAAATTATGAAATCCTATCATCTGCAGGAAAATGGAACTGGAGGACATCATGCTCAGTGAAATAACTCAGACGCAGGAAGACAAACATCACATGTTTTCAGTCATATGTGGAAACAAACAAAAAAAAGATAACCTGAAACAGAAGAGGGAAGATTAGGAAGAGGCCGGGGGGAATGGGAAGAAAGTAAGGGGGGTGGGCAAGATCAATCCACCAATATATGGAAATATTGTAGTGAAATCCATTAGTGCATACAATTACCATGTGTTAATAAAAAATGTTGAGCTGGGGATTTAGCTCAGTGGTTAAAGTGCTTGCCTTGCAAGTACAAGGACCCGAGTTTGATCCCCAGCACCAAAAAAAAAAAAAAAAAAAAAGTTAAAGTTACGTGCTTTTATGTAGTTCTTTTCTCTGGAGAATTTAAATTAGTTAAATACATAAATTCTTTAAAATATAAAACTATTAATAAAAAAGAAACAATATACATATTCATACTAGCTGTGATGTTTTATATGCAGTGGACAGAGAGCCTTATCCTTAGTCAATCTGCTTGATTTTCAGTAACAGGCATATTATTTTAATATGGAGTTTTAATCATCTTGTGCATATAATTTTGTTTCTTGACTTCCTAATTCAACTTAAGCATCTTTCCACATTGCTGTAGAGTCCTCATAAATGAATGAGGACATAATTTTAAATGAAGGCAGTACTAAATATGACTCCTGTCCTCAAGGAGTCTTCATCATGAATGCAGCAGAGTGCAGTAAGTCTGGCATTACAAACCATGGCTTCTCAGTTTTATTTTTTGCTTATATGCTTTGTAGTTAACAAAAAACTGTTACATATGCTATTCAATCTGATAAATGCTTCTTGAACACTTAGTGATAATAACTTATGATTCTTATAAAGACACTTAGTCCTAAAGACACCTAGACAAAGAAAGTAGGTGGCTAGGGGACTCAACCCACATCATCTAGCTCCAATGTAATTTGCACTGTAAATCAATGTTGTGTTGTAGCTGTCTCTGATTTATTACTTGTGATCTTGAGCATGTTGCTTTATTAGGCTTCTTTCTTTTGCATCATGCATCAAGCTAAATGCCCTGTAACACAATCAACTTCAAGTTCCAGAATAGTAGGGTTTTACTATGACTCTATAAAACTAGGATTGGGTTTGGCCTTAGCTACAAAACAAGCAAAACAGACTATAAAGCATGTATGTGAGCAATCAAAAGATCTATCATACTTTAAGAAGTGATTTCTAAAAATAATTTGAATTAAATGTCAAGTTTTATAAGGAAAATGCCTTAAAAAACTGACATCACAGTTTACTAGACTATGGCAACCCAGAAGAGGTTTTCAGAAAACACTTTTGAGAAAAGCGCTACTCAAAAGTATTGTCTGCGGATTAGTGCCAGTTCACAAGCTGTTCATACCTAGATCATGTTGAGAAGGTATATAAGCTGTGACAGGTATAAAAATTTTAGAGTATGCATTGGAAATCTTTATAATAATTTGACTTTTCTATGACATGTAAGAATGTAACTGTTTCTTTCAGTGGTTTTTAACTGTACTTAAAGTACTGCTTACCATGGCTTAGGGGAAAATGAGCAAAGAAAAAAAATCCTTCATCCTTTGTCACAAATAATTAGAGAAGCGCTGTTCTGGTCAATGCACTTAATCCTTCATAAATTTTCTTCAGCTATACAAGAAAGGCAGTAAAACTGTATCAGATTCCAGAGTAATGAGTAAGTATACAGTATAAGGCTACATAAATGTTTATGTAACAGTTAAATTGTTAAGTATTGAAATGTCTCCTTCAGTAGTACCAGAACTGGGGCAAGGCTCATGGCTGCCTACCTATGTTACATTCTCTAGATGTTCCTCACAGACACAGGACTGAGCTTTTGCAATTACAATGTGTATGGACATATTCTATGCCAATGATGGCGAACCTTTTAGAGACCAGAGCCCAGAGTGCAACCCCAAACCCACTTATTTATTGCAAAGTGCCAACACTGCAATTAACCCTGAATACTGAGGTTTTAGTTTAGAAAAAGTAACTCATACATCAACATTTGTGTCTTAAAAGAAAAAAACACATGTGTCATAGGTTCACTACCACTATTCTATGCTATTTCCAAGCCAGGTCTGGGTTTCTAAGGCACTGGGCACACTTTCTCTACTTCCTTGTCCCTTTCCTTCTACAGCTCAAAACCTAGAAGTGGCAGTGACTTTGAATATTCTCTATGTCAGGACAATATTCAGATGCTGAAGCATGGCTTGACAACTTGGAAGGAAATCAGGTCCTCCCAGAATAAATGCATGGAGCACAGCCACCACGTGCTTGGGTATCACCTGAGGATTATTACTTAGAAAGGTAATACACACCCATACTCCTTAAACCACTTCTATCTTGGTCCCTTTTAAAACTGTTGGGTCCTCTGTCACAACAGTTTAGCTTTAACCTAAATAGAATGCACATTTGAAATACGGTAGCTGATCAACACCTCATATGAATCTCTTCCATCATCATCCCATAAGTAACAGATGTTGTATTTTACGTCAAAGACTAAGCAGCTACTCTCTATTTTACAAAGCCAATGCGGGCTCGTGCCATGGTTGGTTTCCATATATTTATTCATCCACCCACTGGGAATTCTCCAAGTAACTATGTTATAAATTCAAGGTAATGCAGGGGGGCAACAGTGAACTTCTAAGGAACTGATTAAATTTTCTGGAGATAAGGTCTTGCTGTGTTGCCCAGGATAGCCCAGAATTCAAGATCTTCTCGCCTCAGCTTCCAGAGTAGCTGGGATTACAGGTGTGTGCCACTATATCCAGCTAAGGAATTTAGAATCAAGTACTGTACAGAATTACAAAGAAATGCAAGCTATAAATTAACACAGTAAGTTTCTCAGTGGATATTACTGACATTTTGCACTGGAAAATTCTTTGCCTTCGGAGACTGTTCTGTGCATTGTAGGGCATTTCACAGCACCTTTAAAACTCTACCCACTAGATGCCAGTAACACCCCAACACTACTACCAAGTTATGACAATCAAAAATGCATACAGAAATTGCCAAATGCCTCCTAAGGAGCAAAATCCGCTCCCTTCACTGAGAAACACTGATCCAAACATAAAACACTAAAACACAAAGGTAAGGCACCTTAATTCCATCTTATTGGAGGGAAGCAGACCAATTCAGGGAAAATTTACCTAATGAAGTGTTAGTCTAAGAAGATAGCTGAAACATAAAGGTTCAATTTCCAGTCTGCCATCCAAAAAATATCTTAAGTGCCTACTATATTCAAGGCATTATATTAGGTTATGCATGTAGAATAGGGAACACAGTTGTAATTCTGGTATTATGGAGATCGTAGCCTAATAGGGAAGATAAATAATGAATAAAAAGAATGCAATTAAGATATTATTAAAAATTATAAGGGAAATGAACAAAATGCTATTAATAGAAAATAACTGAAGAAAGGATCAAGTTTAGACAGAGTGATAGTTAAGCTAAGTTGTGAAAATGAGAAGCCTGCTAAATGTGCAAAGAGAAGAAACAGCAGTATAGGCAGAGATGGCATGTTTAAGGTCCCAAAAGCCAGTGTGAGTAATCTCAGTGGGACTGCTGTGAGACGATAATACAGGTACATAGGAACAAGCTCTTGTGAAGTCTTATAGGCTATGATAAGGTCAGACTTTACTTCAATTAAAACTTTAAAAAAATTGCCCTGGCTATGTGGGAAAAAGGGATTGGAGGGGAGCAAACACAGCTTCAACTACAGTGGTAGTAGTGGAGAGGGGAGAAGTAGGTGGATTTGATAGGTATTTTAGAAGAAAGATTGACAGGAATTGCTGTTTGTGAGGGAAAGGAAGGTTTCTGGCTTAACCAACACAGAGCCATTTATTAAGGGGATACTAAGGGAAGAGCAGGTTTGGGAGAAATTCTATAAGTTAATATTAAGTTCAAACTGTTCACAGAAGTGTTAAATAGGAAGTTGGATGTATGTGGCTGGAGCCCAAAGCACTATCAAGGCCACATATGAGTAAGAGCATTTCAATTTAGGAATGGATTAGATCACCTAGAGAAAAATATACAGAAGAGGACTATGAGCCCTAAAAATTGCCAGCAATGAGCAAGGAGTTGAAGAGATGTCAGCAAGAGAAAGTTTAGCAGTATGGAGTCCTGTAAGAAAAGACAGGAAAAAGAGGAGGGAGTAATAAACTGTTTCAAATATAGATGACAAATACAGATGAAAAATCAAACAGCCTAAGGATGTGACTACTGCTACATCACAATGATGATTAAAGGTGTTTCTGAACAGTAGTTGTAAGGTCAGAAAGCAGAAAGTAGATACCTTCCAAGACTTAAGAGAAGCAGAGAAATGGGACTGTAATAAGAGGGAATATGAGGTCAAGAGAAGCTGTTTGTCATTTTCTTTTTTAAGGAGAGGATATACTAGTCTGTGTTTGTATGATTAGATAAATGAAGAGTTTGAAATTAATCCAGAGGGAAATGAGGAACTTACTGCAAGGTAGTAACAAGCAGAACAATGACATTAGATTTGTACTTTGGAAATATCACTCTGATGTTAATGTGGAAAATGAATAAGCAAATGTGGCAGGGCCAGAAGCAGGGAGATCAGTTAAGAGGCTGTTGTCATAGTCCCAGTGAGAAATGATGGAAGTCTGAATTAGGCAGTGGTAGTGGAATAGGGGATCATGGAGAGAGAAGAGATTTTAAGGGAGCAGAACTGACTGAATGATTGGTCAAGGGTGAAAAGGGGAGGCAAGAAACTTCCTAGGTGTCTAACTTGGATGATTTGTTCAATGATGGTATCATTCATTTCTGAGGTAGGGGACTAATTTCCAAAAGTTGGCAGCAAAAATAAAAAGTTACTGCCTGGTAGATATTTCTCCTTAACAGTCCTATAGTGGACACTTCAAATCAAATACATCCCAGCTCATTAACTAGGAAGGAATCAGATGCCCTTATAAATTACTTTTTTTTTTTAAGTTTTTTTGAGGGGTGCTAGAGATCGAACTCAGGGCCTTGTGCTTGCTAGGCAAGTGCTCTACCACTGAGCTAAATCCCCAATGCCAACTTACCTTTCCAAAACTCAAATTCAACTATTTATTGTCATGATATCCTTGTTCCATGCACAGTTACTTACTAATACTGGTGTGAACTTTTATCCCTTTCGTGATATTTTCTGTATTTAGAATGTTTTCTCAACCTCTGACCTTCCTAAATTATTCCTATCTTCAAAACAAATGCTATCTTTTCACCATTCCCCAGCAGGAAGTAATATCTTCCAGCTCTAAATCAAGAGTATTTAATCTCTGCTGCTGTTACAGAACTTAACATCTCTGACCTTGAATTGTATTTATCGAGACTTACTAATCAGCTTGGGAGGGCAGGATTTGTCTGATATATCTCTGTTCTTCTACAGGTACAAAGATGGTGTTGATTAAGTTGAATACTGACATATGTACATTCTAAGTGTGGTATCTTCAAAGCACCGTGTGTTATAGAATATTATGTTCCAACACTGAATAGGTCATTAAAGCTGTGAGTTTAATTCCCAGCTGCCCCTTATTTTAGTTGTATGACTAACATGTTCATAATAGAGCCATAATTCATATGTCTCACTGTTGGTGGTTCTGAACCACCTGTGGTACATGCATGACGGTCCAATGGGCCAACAGGTTCTGATGGGGCCATGTTAAACTGGTCTACTTCAATTTTCTTATCTGTAAAACAAGGAGAAGAGTACTGTACCTACTTCATTGGGTCATTGGGAAATGAAAAGATAATGTATATGTTACCCTAAAATTAAATTGTAAATGTTACTTATTGTAACTATAATAAATATACTTAGAAGCTACCTGGTGCAGTAAAGAATATGAATTGCTATCAGATAAACTGTTATTTATTACCTGTCAAGGCAAGTTTAACTGAACTTTAGTTTCTTTTCCTGTAAAAAGGGGATAATAGGAATAATACTCCTTGTATTTACAAGACTTTTTTTACTAAATGGGACTGTATGCAATAAAAACTAAAAATTTACACTTCCAAAAACAAAACCTACAAGTAGAGATCTCAACCAACAGAAGTATCTTTAAGGAGGCTTGTTTTTCTGATTGAAACAATAAGCCACACGTAGATTTGACATTTTCTCTTGGATAGTACTACTTATCAAAAGGATTTAATAAGCTGAAGGTTTCAGAAGTCTTGACTACCAGTTGGAGAAATTCAGGTAAAGATTAAAAATTAGAATAAAAATGGGCCAATGACTGACAACTGAAACAACAGTGAAAAGATAAGTGAACAATACAAAAGACAAGGACTAACATTTCATTTTATTTGCAAGAAACAAGAAAATGCAATGACTTCAGAGTAGGGAGCATACACTGCACAGGCACTGATTCCAATTTGGCAGTAGCCCTAGGACAGATGCAGGCGAGAAAAGGGCCAAAGAGCCAAGGAAAATAAGAACATGTCCAGAATGGGAGTGTTAAGCGTTAGAAGGGGTTACGGTGCTCACTTACAATTAACACGAGTAGTACCAAAGGATCAATGAAAAATTAATTCTGTGGGCAAATATGCTTGGGAAATTCATAAACTGTGGGGGAAAAATACTGATTCGGCCACAGAACTTTAAAAAAAAATAACTACTACTAAATATTCAGAACAGGGGGTATTTTTCTCACTTTATAGACATTAAAAACTGACTTTCAGAGGGGCTAGATGATCTGCTGAAGTGGCACAGAAAGAGAATGTAAATTCTTATTGCATACAGTCTCAGTTCTACTTTCTTCTCATCCTACTGATATCTGGCAATATATACGAAATGAAGCAAAAAATGGGTGTTGTTAACATTAAGAGCAATTCTGGATTAAACTTAGCCTGTGAAGGGAAATACTGAGGATGGATTTTTTTCTTCCTTGTTTAATTCAACAGACCTGAGTCCTTAAACAGTTCTACTTTTTTATTTTTTAATGTTTCTGTTCAACATTAGTGAAACACCTATCCTTAGAGTCTGCCACTGTCTCTTTAATAAACACAGACTTTCCCCTTGCTTTTTTCCCCATTAGGACTACAGTGTTAAGCCACATGCTTAATTTGTACTTTCACTCAAATCAGCCAGTACTCGAAAAGTGGTGGTGTAGGATCTGCTTTAAAATAGGCTCTGCGCATTCATCAGGGAGATGTGGCCCAGTGCCATGGGATGCTGAAAGCCACAAGATAATCCCAGTGCATCTTCTTGAACCACTATTTTACTAAGAGTTATCGTGTATGAGGGATGGGATTTCTACATGAAAATAAACAAATGCATTACAAATTACAACACAAAAATCACGTGAATTTTTCAAGATTAAAAATGAGATGTCCAAGGAATTTTTGTAGTCAAAAAAGGCTCTCTTGGATGATGTCTTCCTGGCCTCCCAAGGTTATGCTTACACTCTCCTCTGATGCATGTCAGTGGATATATATTCCACAGGGATCTAATTTTAGCTCTGAACTGGAACTGAAGGTCAGCCACCTAAATCTGATAGTTCTAAACTTTTGCCCTTGTATACAGCGAGTAAGCAAGCAAGTGAGCAAGGGTGTGAGAGGGAGGTAGAGAGGAGGGACCTTATTATAATTAATAGTTGGAAATAAACTCTATAATTAATCACTGGAACTACGCCGTAGTTCTACAAAGCATATCTATTTAAAAAGTTATAAAGACTATTACAAAAATACTGTACAAACAGTTAATGACTTATCGCCACCATGTTGTAATGTGCTTTTAATGAAGGTTACAGAATGAAGATTCCGGTGGTTAAAGTTGGAATTTCTTTATAAAAAGCTAAAGATGAGATTTTCTGAATGAATGCTCAGGCAGCTGGTTTATGTACATTTAGCTTACTATTTATATACTTTGGACAGCAATGGTGATTTCCACTTTTTATTTAATGGGTATTGTGTCTATAAATGAGGCTCTATCCAGAAGGGAAGCTAGAAATTCCATCTCTAGGCTCCCTTATTGCACATGAATATTTCCCAGTAATACAATCCTCCTGCTTATGTTCTGCCAAAAAGACTTACAGATAGTTCTGAGTAACAATAATCAAACTAGTTTGGCTTGAGTTTCTTTGCAAATTGGCAATTCTAAAAAAGAACACTGCATCATCAAGAGTTCACTACCAGATGGGAAAGGCAGTTTAAGTGTAAATGAAAGTTTACAAAATCAATCAGCTGCCCTTCCTTTCTTGAATGAGCAGAAATAAGCATGTCAAAACTATCTCTCTTCAAACACAGTCCCAGCCCACTCTGCTTCTTTTACTATTTAAGAGTCTATTTTTCAGAAAGTCATTTTCTCCACACTGTGTATGTGAAATTTTCATCCTTTAAATTAAGATACTGGCAGATACAAATTTGAATTCGCCAAATGAAGAACACTGCCTCATTTAATTGTCAGTCATTTCTCAGCATAAGCTCTAGCTAGATTATATAGGGTACAAACAAAACTGGAAGAGGGATATCGTTACTGTATGTTCCTCATATCTTAGTGGCTGATGTAAATCATGGTCCCACGGATCTCTGCAGCACTGTTGCATTTTTCAGTGTTTTAATGTCTTCCCTACACATAATCAATCTATCTGGAGTGTCTTTATTTTGTCCTACAATACTCAACTACTCACTCTGAACTAGTTCTCTCCTTGGACCCTTGGCTCTTAGTTCTAATAGCCCAGGCATGTATAGAAGACACTCAGGGACTCTGATGGTAAACTGACCTACGGACTGAATGTGTCTCCCGCTCCTCTCCCACTTATCTGCTGGAGCCCTACCCTCCAGTGTAACGGTCCTGGGAGGGAATCAGGGTTAGATGAGGTCAAGAGCATAGGGCCTGGGTTTGGTAGGGTCAGTGCCCTTATGAGAAGAGCTATCAGGGAGCTTTCTCTCTATCTAAGTACGCACAAAGAAGAGGTCCCGTGAGTACACACTGAGATGGTGGCTGCCCACAACACAAGACAAGAAGCCTCAGAATAACACCTACTATTGCACCCAGCCTCCAGAACTGTGAGAAGTAAGTTTCTACTGTTTCAGTCACACAGTCTATGGTATTTCCTTATGACACCCAAGTGGACTGTGACAGGTAAGGGACAAGAGGAAAGTAAGTTGTCTCAACGAGACAGTTTTGTGCTATTAGGGTCTTCAAAGGCACAGGAACACAATACTAGCAGTTGTCCCTTGTTATCTGCAGGGGGACTGAGTCCAAGACCCTGCTGCTCCACCAAAAAATCTGAGGACATGTGACTTCCTTAAATAAAATGTAGCATTTGCATATAACCTATGCACATCCTCCTATAAACTTTACGTCCCCTCTAAATTTCTTAGAATACCTGCTACAATGTAAATGCTTTGTAAATAGTTGTTACACTGTATGGTTCAGAGAATGGTAATAAAATCTCTGCACATGTTCAGCAGAAATTTTTTAATACTTTTGATCTGTGGTTGACTGCAAAGCCCATGGATAGGGAGGGCCACCTGTATAGCAGAAAAGGCACAGAAACAAAATTTGTGCTCTTTCTAGTTACTAGTTTTACTATTTCCTGAATTTGGATCTGTAGCAATTTACTCAACTTCTCTGAAGCTAAATTTTCTCATCTATTGGAGAGAAATATTTCACCAGCTTACTAAAATGACTTAATACAGATAGTATCTGAGAGAACATGTTACAAATTATAAGGTGTCTTATACACTACTTAATAGGAAATGGTACAACTGAAGCAAAGAAAGCACCTGGATTCAAATAACTAGCTCAGCCCTGTGTGGTTATGTGATCTTTGACAAATTTCTTCAAGTTACCTGAGGTTCATTTCCTTAAGAGATAAGAATAAAAACCATGGCTTATGTACATAAATTGAGATGGCATATTTAAAAACCTCTAGCATAATGCTTGAGGCAGAGTAGAAGGCAATTTATATTTTATTATAACAATGGCCAGATGAACAAACAGATCAAGAAATACAAATTGGCACATTCGACATAGGCAAAAAGTAGCTAGAAAGTTTTTAACCTGTATTTACCTAGCAAAACCACTTAAGACAGGCAAATAGCGATGTTAAGACATAAACTGCAATTCTGTACTAGTTTTGCAGATTCTACAATGTCCACCTAGATTTCAGTGTCCATTACTATGTACTCGTGTACCCAGCCCCAGTACAAGCACAAACCTGAAAATGCTCCCAATTTAAATTTCAGTGCATGCAAATTATTCAAGAGAAATATATTATATCTAAATGGATACCTGTTTTGCGTTAGTGAGCTATAAAAGAACATGACTCAAGTTGAAATCAGTGCCTGTAATGTATAATACTAGGAAGGTTGACAGCATATAAAATGAATAAGAAATGTGAAATATCTTTCAATATAAAGCAACTTAAACCATGTATTAATAGATTATGGCAACAAACTATAGGGAATTTACCCAGAGAAAGCTTCTTAAGCATGTTAGGCAGTATGTGGAAAAGAAAAAAACAGAAGCTGAGCAGCAGGAAAGAGGTGGAAAGATAAGCCAGACAATGTGAACAAAGACAGAGAGGAATATGGAAAAACTAAGAGAAGCAACAAAAGCAGACCTAAACTAAGTCGTCCGAAGCAGCGTGACTGCTTGTGAACTCCCTGTTACTGACAGCATTCGGGGCACAACAGCACTTCACGAAGGTACTGCAGAAGGGCTTGCTGGGCGGGAAGACAGCCTGGTCCCTTCCTGCACTGAATCCCTAGAGGACAGGCCCTGTGGAGATGGCCCATAAAGGCAGGACGGGAGGCCAAAGAGCTGGTCTGAGCCCCCACACTTCCACTCACTAATACTGAGCCGGGTCAGTCAGTCTTGCAGTTTTTCGGCTACAATGGAGAAGCTGAATACTGGCAATGTTTGGTCAGCCAAGAACTCCTCTACATCCCTATAAGCAGACCATTATCTGAAGGTGGACAAACTCTCCACTTTCCTTTGGATAGGATTGAATGTTTTTAGCAAGAAAGGAGCTAACTACTGAGAAAAGATATTTTTTGGCAAAAAAAAAAAAATCTATTTGAATCACCTAAAAAATCTGGGATACCTCTAAGTTGTACAGGTCAGGCATCAGGAAGCCTACGGGAAGAAATGACACAGGCACTATTAATAATCCAGTTGCTTACACTGGATGGCATGCCTCTCCATTCTTGTCAATGCTGGTAACTGGTTCAACATCGAAGCTTTGTCTATGCTCTGCATCAAATCTCAAATTTTAGATGCTTAAAATCAGAAAATAAATAGAAGTGATTGATAAATTACTAACGAGTGGCGGTTTGGTAAGCGCATGAGCTATGGAGCCAGTCTGCCCAGACTCAAATCATGGTCTCCTGCTCGCCACTAATTCAGGCCAATAATTTCTGTGGGCCTTTCTTTCCTCACTTGTAAAACAAGAAAGTTACAGTACCTACTTTATGGCTTTGTTGTAAATGTGCTCCTAAGAATACAGTCCTGGAACAGGAATGAGCATACAGTGTACGTTATCTAGAAGTATTTATTTAAAAACGGCTTGAGATTTAATAATTCATATACCATAAAGTTCACCCTGTTAAAGTGTACAACCCACCTGGTTTTAGTATACTTAAACACACTTGTGCAATAATCATCATTCTTTAATTACAGAACATTCCCAATACTCCCAAATGAAACCCAACACCCCTTAGCAGTAAATCTTGATTCCCCTTCCCCTATTCCCTGGCAACTACTAATCTACTTTCTGTTACCACAGATCTGCTATGGACCTTTCACATTAACAGAATCACACACATAGTTTTTGTATCTGGCTTTTTTCACTTAGCATTATTTTCTCCAGGTCTACCCACCTAGAAGCATGTATCAGCTACTTTCTTTTTATGACTATATAATATTCCACTGTATGGATATAATACATTTTGTTTACTCATTCAATAGCTGTTGGACATTTGGGCTATTTCCACCTGTTGGCTACTATCCATAAGGTTGCCTTGAACATTTCTGTACCAGTCTTTGTGTGGATACGGGTCCATTTTTTATTATAATACATATATTGCAGCAACTCTGATGCTTAGGAGTATAATTGCTGGGTTACACGTTAATTACTTAACCTTTGCAGTCATTGTCAAGAATTATTTTCCACGTGGCTGAACCATTTTACCTCCCCACCAGCAATGTATGAAGGTTTTCATTTTTTTCCATGTTCTAGGCACCATTTGTTAATACATTACTTTTTTATCCTACCTATTGTAGTGGGTATGAACTGGTATTTAATGGTGGTTTTGATTTACCTTTCCCTGATAAGTAATAGTATCAAGGTCATTTGACTATCTTCTTTGGAAACATTTCTGTTCAAATCCCTTGTGTGCAGGGGGAGGGAGGAAAACTGGGGATTAAAATCCCAGTTATATCACCAGCACTTTTTGAATTTTATTTTGAGGCAGGTCTTGCCAAGTTGCCCAGGTGCAAATGAAATTTGCAATCCTCCTATCTCAGCCTCCCAGACAGATGGGATACAGATTCCTGCCACCATGACTGACTCCTGTGCCTACTTTTATTTTATTAAAAATTCTTTATACAGTCTAGATAGGTCTCTCGTCTGATATCTGATTTGCAAATATTTTCTCTCTTTCTATAGGATGTCTTTTTGTTACAGTATCCTCTGAAGCACAGACTTCTTTCAACTCTGATGAAGTCTTATTTACCTATTTTTTCTTTTATTGTTTTTTGCTTTTACACAAGGCCCTGAGTTCGATCCCCAGCACCAAAAACAAAAGAAAGAAAGAAAGGAAGAAAAAAAAAAACTTCGTCTGTTTTGTGCTTTTATCATCTGTAAGAATCCATTGTTAAAAGTGGGGATGTGAAGATTTATTCATGTTTTCTCCTGCAAGTTTTATGGCTTCGTCTCTTTTGGATCTGACTTACTTTGAGTTAATTTTTCCATTTAGTGTGAGGTAAGGATCCAACTGTATTCTTGTACATGTCACCATCTAGGTGTCATATTGCCATGTTAGCAACTATACTCATCCTCATGCCAGTTCCAATTATCTTGATTACTACTACTCTGTACTACACTTTGAAATTGGAAATTTCTGAGTCCTGAGTTTTGTTTTGTTTTGTCTTTCAGATTGTTTGGTCTATTCTGTGTATTTTGCAATTTCACAAGACTTTTAGAATAGGCTTGTCAGTTTCTACAAAGAAGCCACTGTGCATTCTAGAAGGGAGTGAACTGAATCTACAGATCGACATGGAGAATGCTGACATTCTGGCAATAGTAAGTGTTCTTACCCACGATGTGGGTGTTTTTCCATTTTTTATGCCCTCTTCAATTTCTCTCAACATTCTGTAGTTATGAAGTATGAGTTACACCCTCAGTCATTACTCTGGAACAGTGGTGGTGAACCTACGGCGTGCTCGTCACAGCTGGCTATCTGTATCACTGAAAGCTCTAAAACATTCACCATCACTGCTCGAGGGCTTAGTAAATACATCTTAACTTATCAGAATCTACACTAGATTTATAACTTAATTCCTGTAAGATACAGAAATGTTATTCCTTTAAGCATTCTTCCCTATCTCCTCTTTGTGTGGTATTATGGTTATATGCTATATTTTAAAATGCTACGTACTCAACAATGCACTATGATTATTACTTTATATAATTTTACTTGAGATAGAAGCTGAGAGAAGAGAGTGGGTATATACTTTGAGCTTTTGTTATATTATCCTTATTTTTATCATTTCTGATTCTTTTGACTTGTTCTTACTGGTTCTAGTTACAATCTGGAATCACTTCCTTAGTCTAATACAGCTTTGCTCCCATTCACTTTTTTTTTTTTTGCTCCCATTCACTTTTGTACTATTTTAGACATTCCTATTTATTATTGGCTCAACAACAGATTTTATGTATACTGTTTTATACAAGCTTTTTTTTTTTTTTTTGAGATAGAATCTTGCTGTGTGGTACAGACTGGTCTTGAACTCACCATGTAGCCCCGGCTGGCCTTGAACTCACAGAAATCCTCCTGCCTCAGCCTCCTGAGTGCTAGGATTATAGCTGTGTGCCACCACGCCTGACACAAACGCTTTGAAAATCAGCTAAGGGAAGTGAAAAGAAACATGCGCTCATATTGACTTTTACAATGACCCTACTTAAAATTACTAGAAACAAGTATGTTCTTTATTTTTTGGTATGGATTTAAACTGAAACTGGGGTCACTGCTTTCAAAGTGAAGAACTTCTTTCAGTACTTTTCGTGAAGTGGACCAACCAGCAACAAATTCAGAGGTTGTTTGTTCGTTTGGGGTTTTTTGTTTTGTTTTTTTAATCAGAATGTCTTCATTAGCCTGGCACGGTTAGAAGGTAGCTCTGCTGGACAGAGGACTTTTGGTTCGTTCTGCCTTTGAGTGCACTGAGTACACGATCCCACTGTCTCCACTGCCACTAATCAGCTATACATCTCACTGAGTAAAATCTGGCTGCTTTTAAAATCTGTCTTTGGCTTCCAGCATTTTGGCTGTTAGGCATTTTGCTGTTAGGAGCTCACTGGCTTCCTGGGTGTGCAGGCTGCAAATAAATTTAGGGAGTTTTCAGCTATTGTTTCTTCAAATGTTTTCTTCTTTCTCTCCAATTCTTTCGAACTTCCATTAAGTCTATGTTGGTATGTAAATGTCCCACATTTCTCTATTTCTCCTTATTCTTCTTCCTTTGTTTTTTGTCTTCCTTACCACTGATCTATCTTCAAGTTTATTTATTCTTCCTTCTGCTTGTTCATATCTACTGTTGAGCCCCTTTAGTAAAACTTTATGTTATTGTACTTTACTCTTCAACTCCAAAATGTCCATTTGGTTTAAAAAAAACAAACTCTTTATCAACAGTCTCCATTTGATGTGACACTGCTACCATACCTCACATTATTACCTCTTTAGTCGTGGCTACCTTAGTTCCCTGAATATATTTATAATGGCTACTTTGAAGTCTTTGCTAAATCTGACACCTGGACTCTCTCGCAGGCATTATTTTCCCTCTGTGAGGGTCACTCTCTTCTGTCCCTCTGCGTGTCTCGTAACTGGGGGTGGAGGGAGACTGAACACTTTATATTATAGCGACTCCACGTATTGGTAAACCTTCTCTCTGTTACAGTTTTGTTTTTTTTTTTGTTTTTTGGTTTTTTTTGCTGCTTATTTGTTCAGTGGCTGAGTGAATTATTTGTGGTTTACTCTCCCTGTCTCTCCTATACTGTGTGAAGACCTAATGGTGCACCTTGGATATGCCCGCAGTTGTTCTGGAGTGGTAACAGCTTTGGCAGGTACCTCTGACCTTCTCTTTTACTGCCACACTCAGGTGACCACACTAACTGCGGGATGACTGATCTACTGTCCTTAACTAGGTCCTGGGGCAAACCCGCTATGTAAACTCATTCAATCTGTGACACCTCTTTTGAAGGGGCAGTTCCTAAAGTCAGTCTTTTAACTTTGTTCTGGCCACAGGAAAGTTCTTCCCTTCTATCTCTTTCCCCTCTCTCTCTAGCAAACTAGTTGATCTTCACATTAGTCTGTTATCTCCAGTGAACATGTCAATCTACCCTCAACTGCCTTTCACCATAACCTGCATCCTTAGGCATGAACTCTACACTCAGCTATGCAAGAAGTCAGTTCCTTTAGGAGCCAATTAGATCTCTCTGCTGTAAGATCCGCTTCCGTTTCACTCACTGAGCAAAATTTCTGAGCATCAGCTCTAATGCTGGAGGCAGGGACAACAGCACGTTTCAATCTGAATGACACACTCACCTTAGAAGCCAAGAGCTTGGTGGCGGCAGGGGAGCCGCAGCCCCATTATTTCTTTGGCTTGCCTTTCCTGGGACAGAACCACATCACACCAGGAAAGGCCGGTGCAAATGTGGCCCTAGTACTTCTGGCAATGTCATATTCATGGTACTTTGATTTGAACCTTAGAATTTGGGGTGCATGTGGTCATATAAAAGTTTCGTCAATCAGATAATCTCCCAGCTGTGCCAGGGTATGGTGCACTACACACTAGCTCGCCAATGAAACTGGTAAAGATTGTTTTTTAGAATGGCAAGCAGGTGTGTAGAGTTCCACACACTGTTGTGGCTGGAAGATTAACTTATTAACAAGATTTTTACATAAGAAAATGCACTTAAAGTTCTAAAGTACAAATCAAATTATTCCTATCAAAAACCCCAAAACGCATGGATAGACTGCCACACTCATGACTTGTTAGTACATCAGAAGACCTATTGTGTCCTTTCTCCCTAGATTTAGTCCTTCAATGCCTTGGCAAAACATCTAAAATAAAAAGTAGAGTTTGGAGGGGTTGGGGATTTAGCTCAAGCGGTAGAGAGCTTGCCTAGCAAATACAAGGCCCTGAGTTCGATCCCCAGCATCCCCTCCCCCAAAAAAGCAGAGTTTGGAATAACATTTAAATTGTTTTATTTGAACTATTATGCGGCATTCGACCTGTCCTATGACACAACTCAGCCCTTCTAAGTTTTGTGCCAGATTCCAGCTAGACAGGAACTTTAAGAGTAAAACGTTTAGATGTTTAGTATTATATGTATATGTTTTACAGAGATCAAGATGTTGAAAATTATCTTTAAAGCTAATGGTTTCAAAGTGAGAACTATACTTGTATCATATATCAAAATATTCTCTCAGGAGAAGACATCAAATAAATTTTGAGTCAATTTCAAGGCATAGAAAGCTTATCCTGTTTCAGTAAAAATCAGAGTTTGACAATCTCAAATAACTAAAATCAGTATACAGGGCTTTCAGAGCAAGCATCCTTACCTCAAGCTATTCCCAAGTATGGATTCAGTTGAGGACACCTTTCTATCTTGGCATCTCTTCCTTGGAAGAATCTAATATTGAAATTTGCTCATTCATTTCCTATAGTATCTGTGAGAAAGTGCCAAACTAAACAGCACAGGCAAATAGCCCACCTAGGAATCTGGGCCTAACACAGGGCCTGACATACAGGAATTACTACAGAAATCTCTAATATGCCAGGTATACCAAGCCTGAGGGGAAAAAGCAAAAAAAGAACCCAAAATGGCAAAATGGACTTTTGTGTTCATACAGATTCATTTCATTCCATAAGTGGATCTGCAACTATCCCAAACCTAATAAAAACATTTATGCCCCCCAAGAATTATGTAAGATAATCACAAAGGCTCAATTTTAGAGAAAATGCATGATTTTAAAAAAAAGTACTGCTCTTCCTTATAACTCTAATCACACTATTATAAAATATCGTAATATGTTTTATAATTATTATATTCTTAAATTATTATAATCTGTTATAATGGGAAAGTTTAATATACAGAAAAGAAAAATAAAAATATAATCCACAATAACAATGTAATATTTAGGCAGCACCACACAGTGAATTTCCTTGTAATAATTTTTCTTTGTACAGTTTTTATTAGTTTCATATGGTTTTGATTATACTGTATCCCACTTTCTGAATATAAAACATTAGGAGATGTGCTCTGAGATTCTGCAGTATAGCTAAGAGAATACAAAACAAAGCACTAAACCGTATGTACCAATTACAATCATTCGGGCTTCCACTCACTCTCCAAGTGCCCTTCACTCACAGGTGTTTCTCATAGGTGGCCACTCTGCCACATGAACTGGTGAGGATTCAGAGTTCTTGTCCTCACCATCTCAGCCTGACAACTGCTCTATGCTTTAACAGAAACATGAACTTAGCTGTGTGAGTCTGAAGGAAAGAAATACACTTGAAAGTTGGTTCTTTTAAACTTACCTTTTTTGAGGAAAATTATCATATACACAAGGATTTACCTCAACAATTAAAGTTTTCCCACATGTGATATGGCTGTATTCTTACAGGTGAAAGAGCTACAAATTCCTTTACTTATTTTATGTCTTTTTCAACTCTTATTGCAATTAGTACTCTTTACTGGGTTTGAGGTATGTTTTATCTTTGTAACTAATATAAGAGCTTTTATTTGCTAAAGATGTATATTTTTACATTATTTATTTCCCCTCTCCCATTCTACTTTTTGGGCGGAAGGGGTGACACTGGACTAGAGATTTGTTTACGTGCCACCAGGTAATCATGATCCACCAATTAGGAAGAGGATGTAGAGTCAATGTTTCAATAAGCACAGGTGTTTATATTCAAACATACAATGATCCACATGCACCTGGAACTATTTGCATTATATGTACAAGCACTATAAGTTGTATTTACTTTTTTCCCCCAGTACTGGAGATGGAACTTAGGGCGTCTGCATTGAGCTATCTCCCTAGCCATTTTTTTTTCTTTTTTTTTTACTTTGCAGCAGTCTTGCTAAGTCCCTAATTTGCCTAGGCTGGGCTCAAACTTGTGATCTTCATGCCTCAGCCTTAACTTTACTTCTTCAGAAGAAATAAGCATTCCCAGTTGCTAATTTCCTTTGCTATCTTCCCATTTAAGTGAAGTTGTCTAAGTGGTTTCTGAAGGTATAAAATAACAGATAAGACAAGGTAGTGGATCACAACTTCAAGTGTTCGCAAATATACCTCAAATGGTAATAAGAGAGAGCTAAAGAGCATTGAGCAGTGACAGTTGCATATACGGTAGTGGTCAGAAAATCTGTTTTCTATTTGAAGCTCCACCACTTACTACTGGTGTGTCAGGAAGCTGCCATTCACATGAGACTCAGTTTTCTTATGCATAAAATAGGAATGGTAATATTCTACCATATTAAAGCGCTAGTGGTGAGAAGTAAAAAATACGAAGCACTTCATTACTGTCAGTAACTAGATCTAAGGATTATTAGTTTATATCTTGAAAAGCTCAGTATCATCAACTTACTTATGAAAGGTCACTGTTCCCTTATGCTATATCTAGGTTGTCACAAAGATTTTTTATATAAGAAAATGCTGTGTTTCTCCAGAAATAGCACTGCACTATACCAAAAAGGATGCTGCTGTTACCAAGTACCTGCTGGCGGAAGGCTCCAGAAGCACATTTACAGAAGATGGAAGAAAATAAATAAATAAACAAGGACAGCAAAAGACACTCTGTGGTAATCTGAATTCCTTTTATTTTCAGATGGGATATAATATGCAGAAGTGTCAACTGTTGTATTCTATGTGTCTCTATGTTAAGAACTTAAAATGTTTTTAGGATGTGTACCCTTTTGAGCTGTCCAACAGTTTTGCTATCAAAGTCTAAAGAGCCTTCAGGCATCAAAGAGTCACTGATGGTTTTAACCCTTGGAGACCTAAATGGATTTGTTTGCCAATGTTTTTCCGTTAATGAAGATTACTTAGCCAGGTCCCTAATGATGCTTGTTTATAACAGACCTCCCAGGAAGCAGAAATCTACACAATGTAACTGAAGTAGCCACTAGTAAAGTTACTCTCTCTAGAGATCTAAAAGTCAGTAAAGAATAATCTCCATACCTGAGGATTCAACCACCCTCCAGTTCAAAAATAATAGAAAACAATTGGCATCTGTACAGAACAGGGACAGACTTTTTTTCATTATACCCTAACAGATACTGTGTAACAACTATTTACATAGTACTTACATTGTGCTGGCTATTAGAAATGATCTAGAGATGACTCAAAGTACATGCGCCAGGAGGTATGCAGACTACAGACAAACACTGCACCAATTTATATAAGGGATTTGAGCACCTGAGGCAGTGGGGTCCTGGGGGAGAGAGTGTTCTAGAACCAAGTGCATGTAGATGATGAGGGATAAGAATACTGGACATTGAAAATGTCAGATTCTCCTATTACTCTATAGGAAATAAACTATATGCTTTATTAATAACTGTGTGGGAAATTTGTCAACTAAAATTTACATGGGGTGAAGGAGTCTCTGTCTTAAAGTACTTACTTTGATGAGTGACAGCACAACCAAAGATTCTAAAGTCATATTCTTAAGACACTGTGAATCTATAGATACAGGATAGATTCTCCCAACTGAACAAACAGCAGCTGACTTCTTAGCCTGAATCCCCATGAGTGTGTTAAACAATATGTTTCTTTTAATACTTGCTTCTTTTTATTCACTTAACTCTCCTCTTAGCATGTAATAGTATTTTTTCTTTTTACTGTATCATACTATTCCATTATATAAATATGCTCTAGTTTCTTCAAATACTTTCTAACTGCTGGACATTCAGTTATTTCCTAACTTTTGCTATTATGTGCAATGTTTCAATGAATAACTGTCTACTTGGGCTCAATCTATACACAGATTTCTAAAAGTGACACTGTTTAATCAAGGGGTAAAAGATATCTGTAATTTGAGTACATACTACAATATTTCTCCTCCATAGGGATTCTGCCATTTTGTACTCCCATCAAATGGGAGCCCACTCCCCAAATTCTGACTCAGTAGATAAGGGTTGGGCCTGAACAGGCCTAACTTGTAAAAGCTACCCAAAGAGCACATTCCTGCTTGAAAATCTAAAAGACACTCTTTGCCTTATTTACACTGTTCTAATTTTTTAAAAATCTCCTTTAATCTCCAAAGTTCTTATTTTATAGTTACTTATTCCATGTATATTTTTTGAGTACTTGTATGCTAGGCACTCTGGACATCAAGGATGTAAAGATATATAACAGTATGTGTCGTCAGGAATCCTCAGGACCTAACATCTAGAAACACGGACACATAATTATGAAATAAAGTGTACGTATTAGTGTTGGAGACTTGCAAGGAGTATTATGCGGACACTGAGGAAGGGAGTGTCGCTGTAACTGGAGTGACAGAGTAGGACTGCTAAAGGAGGTGCCCCTGTGGAGTGGAGGAAGTAATCAGGTAAAAAGCAGAAGAGGTACAAGGAAAGGGCATTCTTGGTTGAAAATAATATATGTAAAAGAAGGAAGAAACAAAAAGATACATATGTGTGTATAACCAGAGACATCTCATATGCTACAACATAAGCTACAAGGGAAGGAGAAATAGGCTGCAAAAGTAGGCAAAGATCAGACCACTGAGCACTTAAATGTGCCATCTTAAAAGACTTGAACTTTATTCTGCAGCCAAAGAAAGTCACTAAAAGTTTTACAGCTGAGAATGACATGGTCAGAATGCTGTAGTAGATTTATGGACAATCAACTGGAAGAGCGTGTAATTGAAAAATGAAGGAACAGTTAGAAACAGGAGGATCACAAGTTCAAGGCCAGACTGTGTGCCTTGGCATAGCGCTGCCTCAAAATAAAGATTAAAACTGGCAGGGAATATAAGGATGTGGATCAGTAGCAGAGTGCCCATGTATTCCACCTTAGTATTGCCAAGAAAAAAAGAAGAAAAAAAGAGAGAAAGGAAGGAAGGAGAAGCAGAGGGAAAGAAAGAAAAAAAGAAAAGTGATGTAGTACTCCAGATGAAGGTGTGCACTAGGGCAGAGGTGAGAATGGACTGAAGGAATCTAAGAAGGGAAAGCAAGGCAGACACAGATATTAGATACAGGGACAGGGGTGAATGAAAGTATGATTTCCAGGTATTATCAAGCTACGAACAACAAAGTACTAGATTTAAACCATCTTTTTCTAGCAGCAGTAATAGATTTACATTGATTCCATCTTACTGTCTTATCTAATCTTGACATTTGTAAGGTCAGGACACATGTACGGAGCCCAACAAAACAGAGAGGCAGAACTGGTGAGCTTATACTCTTTAGCATCATGCTTTACCAACCAGTACCAATCAACGCCAACAGGCAAGCACACACTGTGTGGTGCTGTGTCGGACGCACTCATTCTCCTCCTATGTGTGTCTCTTGCCTCCATTTTCCTCTATGTCAGTGAAGCCAGTATCCCAGACAAGCACTAACAACATAAGTACCTTCCAGCACAAGGAAGGATATGTATTTGAGGGACAGCAGCATGAATCGCTGCTTCCCCAAAACTTAACTCATCCTAGCAAAGCTTCACATTAGCAACACTTTGGGCAACCTGGAGTCCTGCCATCAAACGAAAGTGGCCCTCTGGCAGTGAAAAAATGTGGGGACAGAGCCCCTTCTAAACCCTTCCCACTCCTCCGATTTACACAAATCTAATAGTCCTGTGGGAATGGAATAGGAGAGAGCGGTGTGAAAGTCACACTAGCCTAGCAGCTGTCTTTATTCTCAGAATTCCTCAAAAGCAAACTGAAGGAAAACCAGAAACAAACCAACATCATCAATGAAAAGAAACCCACCACTTAAAAAGTCCAGGAATAAAATATACATACACATGTGCGCGCACGCGCGCACACAAACACACACACACACACAAAATAACATCAAGGCTTACCTTTCTTTTATCTTCATCTGTTGATTCAAATTTGAAAGTAGCCCTATGCTGAGGGGGGAAAAAAGGGAAACAACGTCATTTTAAATACACAGATTTTAAATTTTGGCTATGTTTAAAAATGCATCAAATAGTAACCTCATAAAAATATTGCTTTCCAAACCTCAGTATTCATATTAAGCAGATGAGCATGTAAGCAAATAATTATGAAGTGGTGTGAGGAAAACTACCACAGAAATATATATAAATAAGTACAGAGAACCAAGCCACTAACTACCCAGGAGAATCTGGAATACTTTGCACAGAGTATATGGCACTTGCATTGGACCTTGAGGGATAAATAAGAATTTGCAAAGAGGGCTGGGGATTTAGCTCAGCGGTTAGAGTGCTTGCCTTGCAAGCATGAGGCCTTGAGTTCGATTCCCGGTACCAAAAAAAAAAGAATTTGCAAAGAGGCAAATGGAAAGCATTCTAAGGGCAAAAACAAGGTTCAGCTGTGTGATATATTCACAAAACAAGCAATTCTACGAGACTGGAGCACGGGATACATGTTAGGGGATGGAGGTGTGGAGGAAGATGAGAATGAAAAAGTAGTTTGGACAGATTTGGAAGAGTCTTCTAATGTTGCCGAGTTTATATTTTCTTTTTCATAGGCAATAACTTTGGAGAATTGTAGACAGGGAAAAGACTTCTGATATTTTAGAAAAGTAATCCTGTAAGATGACAGTTTGAATCATGGCCCCACCACTCACTTCCTAGCCGTGACTTTGAGCAGTCAATTGTGTCTGGGCGTCTCATCTGAAAATAGAAGGTTAAGTACCTGGTTCATGGGGCGAGTGTGAGGGTCCAACAAATTAAGGCACACAACTCACCACCTCAGTGCCTGGCACACAGTAAATATCAGGGTTTATGATGACGATGATGCCAACTGTATTGAGAAAAACACAGTTGAAGGGAAGAGTGTTGTGATTCTCCTGAAACGATTGGCAACACTATATTCTCCACTTTGTAGCGGAAATAGAGGAGAAGGGAAGATAGAATAAGTTGGCCTGTGAGCAAAAAGAGTGGTGGTACCCAAAAAATGGAGCACAGAATTTCTCATTCTCTCCTCAAGTTTGATCAGGAGAACCAGGTGCTCTTCTGAATTCTCTACTTTTATACTGTATTTCTCTCACTGGCCACGCTGACAAATATGTATTGGCAACATATCAGGAGTTAAGCACATGATCACTCCAGGTGACTCAATATTGGCAGCTTTGGAGAAGAAACAATTTTTGAAATTAAATGAGACAGTGAAATGTTGGTAGAGAAGCAGTTCTGAGTGTAAGAAATTGTTAGAGAGAGAAGAGTTATCTGAGAAACCTTAGGGAGGTTACATCAAAATGGATCAAATCAGGTGGTAAGAGCGGGGATTTAAAAATTTATAGCTGAAACAGCAGAGAGGGGACAGGCAACCACGCGAGGACTATGAGGGAGGCATGAATATTATTTTAGAATATTTTGGACAGCAGCTCACAGGGCAGATCTAAGGAGAGCAAGACTGTGGACACACAGTCAGGTGAGGAATGCACATCTATACTAAAGGCATGATATCACTGGTGGCAGGGTAGTAAACTGACACAAACTTTAAAAGGGAAAGTGATTTGGCAACAAATATTAGAAGCCATAAAAATATTTATCCCCTTTGACCCAGAACTGCTACTCTTAGGAATTTATCCCAATGAAATCATCCAGAAGGAGATAAATGTTACGTATACACATTCACTGTAGTTATCTATCTAATAGGGTAAAAGAAAAAAGACACATGCTGAATAGCCACTAAGAGACTGATAAAATGTTGTGCAAGTAACAATATTCTATTAAACATATATTAACATGACAAAATGCTATAAAGTGACTAAAAAAAAATGACTGTTGCTATGTTATTTTTGTAATAAAAAAATTTTAAAAGAATGAATGAATGAATGAACAAGAAAAGAAATCAGGAAGGAAGGAGGGAGGAAAGGAGGATATGCTATAAATCTGAGGGATAGGCATATGAATTTATAGACCTGAGGTTTAGTAGAAACTAATATTAAAAGATAAGGAAGCCCCAGACATCAAGCTAAAGTTGTAAATAGAAGCTCAGTAAAGGTTTGATACAAATGTAAATAATTATACTTAGAAATCAAGAAAGCTTATTTTTTGCCATTCTACATAAAATATTGATTCTGTACATTATCTAGAATACACGTGCCTAATGGCTCTCCTCAACTTTTGGGGGACATTTATGGGAAGAAGAAAGAAAAAAAAGAAACCAAGTAGGTTATAAAAATATCTTTTAAATAGTTCCTACATAGAAGTAATCTTTCTAGGTGAGAATTTAGAATAGTGCCAAGGGCTAATTTTTCTGTTGCTTTTTAAATTCTGTCATAAACCACAACATTTTTTTAAGTTTTGAAAAGCAGTGTCTCACCAGCAAGAGGGCTTAATTAGAAAATTTACTGCTATGTGAGGCACTACAAACTGAACTCTAACAATCTATTCAGAAGCTCACCCTCTAAGACTATTTGGATTTAACAGATGCTGGTTTATAAGGCTACCTTCTCTCATACTACTTAGATCATATTCGGTACGATTAACCCTTACTTGCTCCTCTTTCTAAAGCTCAAATGAAGGGAAAGGGAACCAGCATTATTCCTATCTACAACAGCCTTTCTAGAGCTGCCAGCCAACAGTCGACCACCTTACTTTCCTTACACAATTTCAGAGGTGAGGAAACAAGAAATCAAATATAAACTACAGAGTAAAACCACTGCTTGGTTTAGGGACCAAGCAAACTAGAACTACCCAGTGACACATCAGACCTATTCTGAGGACTCCTGACTCTAGGTTTATACCCAATGAGAAGGCTCTAAAATGCTCAGGCGTCAGACAACCTTGAGTTTGAGGCCAGTCCTGCTGCTTAGCAAATGTAACCTTGGTCAAAGCATTCAACATTAACTCCCTCAGATGTTCCTTATCTCTACGTATGTCATCTTGCACATGGCAGGTGTTCATTAAACAGCCACCACTGTTGCTACTGCATGGGCTCTATGTGGTACCTGGCCAAATACTGACCTATTAGAGAATCAGGAGTCACTTCACAGATTTCTAAAGATACACTCAAACAGCACCAATACAGGGCAATGTGCCTGACTGGGATGGTGTGTGGCGCTGTGCTCCAGGAACAGATATTACTTTGAGAACTAAAAACAAGTAACTGATTATATAACCTAATCTGAGACTACGAAAAAGATATGACAAAGGAACTGTCCATTAAACGTGTTCCTCCACACAAACCCAGGGTGAATTCTGAACTCAAGTCTCGAAAGTGGAAAATGCTGGGCATGGTCGGCTCAATTACCTCTGAGGTTCCTTTTAGTCAGTATGTCCTGTAATATGGACTTTGGGTGTAGCTCAGCAACAGAACACATTCTTAGTATGTGCGAGACCCTAGGTTCAATTCCTAGCACCAAAAAAAAAAAAAAAAAAAAAGAGAAAAGAAAAAAATCTTAAGAATTAAGGAATCCAGATACTACTGTGCACCTTCAGGCCTTGATTATTTTTTGTTGACAAACACACTGATAAATATGATAATGAAATGAGGCAATCTTCCTGACTCAGCCTCCCAAGTACTGGGATTACAGGTGTGCATCGCCACACTTGGATCTCCCTTAGCACTTCTAGTATAACAAGATTATATGTGAATATGTGAAAGTTCTTAGAACAATATAGAGTACACTACAGGCACTCAATAAATATGAACAGGTAAACTGGAAGGAGTGAAAAGCAATCACTCCTATAAAAAAAAAAAAACAAATAAACCTCCCTATTGAGTCAACTGCATTACACTCTTGATGAACAGACACATTTCATTCTTTCTGGGATAGACAGATCTTCTCTCTCAAGGTAACATGGGTAGGTGAATGAAGCAAGAACACCTGGAAATGAGCCTCTCTTAACACCACAGAAATGAGCTGTTTCTTGGAGTCAGATAGGTAACTGTTGCTCTGAACATGGTACAAGGTAAGTTACTTTAATGATACCATAGAAAGTGCCAGGGTTTAGGCAAAAGGGAAAGAATGGAGAATATCCCCAAATTTCTTTTTTATGTCAGTCTCATGCCCATGTGTGGTTTCTGCCTCTGCTCAATGCTAACAGTTGTGGTTTACTTCCTCAGGGTCAGGTACTGTCTTAAGTTCCACGCACATCATGCATTTAACCCTGGCAACAACGTAGGCTAGACATGATTGTTACCCTCATCTGGTAGATGAGGAAATTAAGGCACAGCAAAGTTATATAACTTGTCCAGGGCCACTCAGGTCATAAATGAAGGATCAGCAACCAGGCCCTGGGTGTTCTCTGGCCACCCAAACTCCTGAGTACCCTGGTCACTTCTAACTTACCGAGGGACCACTTCCTAGGTACACGGTTCCCAATGTTTGGCATTATATTTCATTCACTTAATTCACACGATAAATTAAGAAAACGGTTGTTATCCCTATCTCACAGATGAGGCAACTGAGAGTCAGAGGCTTGTAATAATTTACCCATAGTCATGAAACTAACACCAGAGCTGGAATTGGAAAGACGATTTCCCTCCTCTTCCAAACAATGAACAAATCACTCTTTTTCTCCATTATTCATTCCTCTTTTGCTTGGGCTCAACACCCTATAATCACTTCTTATTTCAAACACTTCTCAAATTCATCTTACCAGATAAGGAAATGAAGGGGCATGGTATCCAGCTCCTGTCGCAGGGTTTCAGACTCCATGTACCGTAAAGATGGGCAGTTCAGTTCCACTCGCCTATTTTTACTGCCTGCCCACTGTTACATTTTTCCCTTTTCTATTCATCTGCCCCCAAAGTCTCTCTCTTTGAGGGGCAAAACTCCACTGCGACATGAAGCTCAGCTATTTCCCTTGCACCATAACCAGTTCTATGGTACGGGTCCTGTCATAATCACCAATAACATGTGAGCTTTCTTCTCAGCATCTAGTCAGAACATTCCCAGCCTTGGCTCAACCGCAAAGCGTGAGGGTCTGGGAATCCTTAAAGCACTTTAGAATAGCACCTTAATACACAACAGGTATAACGTCTTCAAAATCATTTCCAGTAGGAAAAGGGGAACTGGAGATGTCCAGGACTTAAACTCTGACAATATCTGGCCAGGAGTAGTCCCAGTAAGTGAAAACCAACCTGAAGATAGATCAAGGAGAGGAAGAAATACACTGGAGAAGGCAAATCTGCAGTCTAATTAATGTAGCCATGAAGGAATCCTATAGAAGAAAGTTCCTATTTATTGCCAGCTATCTAGCATATAGTAAGTGCTAAATAAACATTAAATGTTTCAAAACAATGGCCAAGTTCTCTATTATATTTCTTTCTTTTCAAAATAAGTTTGTAGCTACCTCCTATCTTTTCTGGGAAGCAGTAAGAAATCAAGTTAAAAAATACAATCTACGCAACATGTACACCTACACATTAAATTAGGCAGAAATGCTTAACAGTAAAAGGTATCCAAAAGTGAAAGGGCTAAGATATGAACAGAATATAGCCCAAGGGTCCTTCCAAAGAAAGCAGCATAAGAGGGTTAAACTTAAGATTTGGACATCCATCCTAGATTCAAATCTTAGCTCCATCTTTCATTGGCTGAAGATGACACACTGGCAGTTCCACACAAAGTATATGAAACACATACGGGGAGATTAGGATGGAGGCTAATGAAAGGAAGATGTTACACCTAGGGTGTAACTCAGAGTAGGGTGTGCTTTCACAGAAGGCAGTAGCCGGTCATTCCTATAAAGTAGTCTTCTAAACAGACGAAAGGTGCGGTACCCTACCTTTTAAAGTGAACATGTAAAATTCCTGGAAGGACGAGTAATGGGGAGCTAATGGTTCTTGGAGATTCAGAGAAATGACTGGGGTTTATAACAAGATACTGCTTCGCTGTAGAGTTATAAAGTGGAAAGCACAATGAACCGATAGTTTGAAGACCAGGCTGGAATCCTGACTCCCAAATACGACCTTGAGCAAGTTATTTAACCCATCTGGAGTCTTAATCGCAAAACACAGATAATACCTCACAGGACTGCTGTCAAGATTAAATAAGATAATGAATAGGAAAGTTGTTAATACAATACAAACAGTAGGTATTATGAGGAGTTAGATTCTCTACCCACGTATACTATGTCCATGACCCGGGGTGTTATTTCAGTTCTTCGCAGCTCGGTTTCTACTCTAGACGAGTCAACGCTTTGAAAACCGTACAGTGGTACAGGTAGATTAAGAACTGCCATCATGCTGTTATGTTTTATGCAGGTCAACGGCCGTGTTTATACAGACAAGCACGTATTTTTATGCTATACAGGTGAGGAAGCCTCGCACGCATTTATGCATCCAGGAGTGGAGCACAGGCACAGAGGCACATCTATCTACAGATTCTGGGGGTGTGACTGAAACGCCTGGGGAAGAGGACCGCGGGACAGGGTGCCGGGCCGGGCCGAGAGGAGTGGGCGCTCCGGTGGGGGTAGGGGGATGCGGCATGCAACGGGAGGAGAGGCTGGGGGCACGAACACGCATGCCCACGCAGGAAACGTTTTCGGGGGAGAGCAGCGCGCATCCCCGGAACGCTGGGGGGCGGGGAGGGATGCGCGCTGCAAGCCCCGAAGGCGGCCCGGGTGCGACAGCGCGCGACCGCGGCCGGAGCGCGTTACCTTATCACTGTAGTCCCGCAGGACCCGCTCGATAGCGCCCGCCTCGCCAGCCCGGACGATGTAGAGGGCGCGCTCCTCGTCCATGGCCGCAGGTGCGGGAGTCGCGGCCGCTCGCGCGCCCGAGCGCTGCCTCCAGGTGAACGCCTCGCGCCCCCGCTCGCTCGCTGCTTCCCAGCTTCCTTCCTTCCCTCCTTCCCTCCCTCCCTCCGGGCTCCAGCCCGCCAGCCTCCGCCCGGCCGGCCCGACGTCACCGCCCCTCAACTTTCACCCCGCGACGTCACGGCTCTCGGCCGCCGCCGCTCGCGGCCGAGCCGGCCCGCGGAGGCCCGAGACACGGGGCGGGCCCGCGGCCACGCACGCCTCCCGCCGGTTTTCGGCCTCGGAGGAGAGGAGTCCCGTCTTTCCAGAGGGCTTTGGTGAACAGAGCTGCTCCCTCTCGACCCGCTTCTATGAATCATTCTCCTCAGCGCACGCGAACCCTCCGCCTCTGCCCCGCCCATCTGCGAGTCTGCGAAGGAGCGAACTACAACTCCCCGCACGCCATGCGGCCGCTCCGCGCTGCCGCCCAAAGGACGGGGTGCCGAATGGCATGCCGGGATTGGCAGTCACCAGGCAGGACAGACTTCCCGCCCGGGCATGCTGGGGACTGTGGTCCCGCGAGACCGGAAGCCGAGTCCGGGGACCTCCTGCGGCTGGCGGGGACACCGTTATGGGGAGGGCCTGAGCCTGGGCTCTGCCTCGGCGTAGTTCCTCGCGCCGCTGGGCCCGCCGGACGAGCTGGCCGTGGCGGGAACGGCCCCCCTCGGTGGGCACTGTCAGCCCGGGTTGGTGCCCACGGCTCGCGGCTAGCGGTTCCGGTCTCTGAAGCTGCCACCTTCCTGCTTGGGCCGCCGTGGCGGGCGAGGGAGGCAGCGCTCGGGGGCCGCGGGAAGCCGCGTCCCGCGCGGGCGGAGCCGCAGGCCGGGAGGGCTCGCGTGTCACTCTCGAGCTGAGTCCCGCGGCCAGCCGGTGGAGGCGGCGAGGTGGGAACCGGGGCTTCCCGGAAGCGGCCGCGGTCCAGCCTCCGAAAGTGTCCTCGTCTCGACCGCGGCAGAGGTGACCGAGCGCGTGTTCGCCAAGTCCGAACTCCGCGCCGCGCACTCTGTCGCACACTTCTGTGTTGCTTCGAGCAGTTTCTCAGAAAGTCATCCCACAAACACCTGCGCGCCTGTGCTGTGCCCGGCGGCACGTGCAGGGCGGGCTCAGTGGGCCCCGGGAAATCTGTCCTCAGGGAGCTGCCATCGCAGTGAGCTCCCTTATTGTTGACGTTGTGAGACGGGAGAACAATCACAGATTACGTTAAAATTGCACATTTTAAAAATTTTATTAGTCCATGTTTGCAGTCCATAATGGTCGCGTTCCTCGTGGGGCGTTGGCACGAGTACATAACACATTCTTTTTATATCCTCTCCCCCTCCCCGCCCTCTCTACTCCCCCCAGGTCCTGGAAAATTGCAGATTTTGGAAACAGGACGCTGTGCTCTTGCTTCCTCCCTCTGCTCTTAAGTAGAGAGCAGATGAATTCTCCAAGTAACGTACACGTTTTCCACGCCAGTCATCTCTGGTGCCTCCCCTGCCGTCTCTCCTTTGGAGCTGTGCCGAAGGGGAACGAGAGGGAGCAAAATTCCTTCACCTAATAATTGAGTGCCTTCTGTATGGCGTGGGCTAAGTATCATACCAGACATTGGGAATGTGGAGACAAAAACAAACATGGAAACAGTTCATGGAACTTTTGGTTTTCCTGTAAATCGTACTTTTCATGCAGTAAACATTTATTGGGATTGCTGAGCCAGTCATTTTAGGTGTGTGTTAGCTTTCTGTTACTGACACAATGCCTGAGATAAGGGACAAGATTTGATTCTGGCTCATAGTTTGAAAGGTTTCAGTCCACGGTCTCTTGGCCAGGTTGCCTATCAAAGTGGGGAGTGTGTAGCAAGGAAACTGCTCACCTTATAGCAGCTAGGAAGCAAAGAGATGGGATGGGTGAGGGCCCATATCCCCTTCTGGGCATGCGACAATGACCTCCAATGAGGTCCTCACCTCTTAAACGGTCAGCTACCTCCCAATGGCACCAAGGGTTAGAACCAATCCTTCAACACATGGTCCTATGAGAGACATTTTAGATCCAAAGGATAGCATGGTGGGTGCTACATCTGTACTAACTCAGAAAGATTTTAATTGATCTCTCAAAAAAGCACACTTCTTAGAAAGTTTATAGAATAGTAAGCTATGATCCTGAGGTACTAATATCTTGTAGTTGTTTTGAACAGTTTACAAAATATTTTAATAGACATAATCTCAAAGAATCATTGAAGAGGTATTGTTCCCATTTTATAGATAAGAAAACAGGGTCAGGTGAATTAAGAAACAAACTGAGACTCAAACTAAGGGCTGTTAACAAGGTATTTGGATGCCCAGCCTGTGTCCAATACTGTATTAACTGCTCTTGGGGTAACTATATATTTATTTTTGGAGCAAAGGTCTCTTGGAGAGGATATCAGCAAGAGCAGAGTATCCCAGTAGAAATTTTATTTTTTTAAAAAAGAGTCTTACATGTCTTTGAAAATCTGTTTGCCAGATCTTATACTTATAAAAAGAAATAGAAAACACATGAAACCACATGAATTAATGATTTGGGAAGTTTTACTTTAGTAATTTTAATTAAGCATTAATTAATATTCTGATTTTATAAATTGAAGGGTCTTTGATTCTAATTTAAGTCAGTCATTCACCACTGATGAGATTCAGGCCCCTGAATAATTAAGTGGCTTGTCCAAAGTCAATAGTTAAAAGCCGACTGTGGGACTAGAGCCTCAAGTGGCCACTATAGCACTTTTGCCTCCCTATTAGTTATGTGATGGTTTCAGTGACTAGACAGTCTATAGTCCACACTACCTCCAGTTCCTGTGGATTTATAGGGGTATGGTACCACGGAATCAGGAGTCAGAGCCCAGGTAATCAAAGCAACAAACAGTGTATTCGAAAATCATGGCTCTGAAAGATAGTAATATAATTCTATACATATACAGTATATGAGTAGTGCTTTCTGTTCTCAAAATATCACCTTTGGATTATCTGATTTGACCCTTATAATAGCTGAAAACTGTCAGGTCAACAGGGCAGGCACCATCTTCTTTTTTTACAGAGAAAAGGGAAGTTCAGGGTGTGATTAGCTTGCTGGTAAGCAAGTTTGCTAGTAAGTGGTACAGTTAAGGGCTAGAAGTGCTCTGGGGTCTGGTAACAAAATGTTATGGACTTTCATGTAGCACAATGAAGAATGCAGCACACAGATACTAGTCATTTATTCTGGACTTTGGTATATCTTGCTGTGGTATTTCCTCTTGCCATGAAAATGAGCTAACTGGAATACACCAAACCAAAGGTCTTTAAGTAGTACCTGGTACTGCTTTTAAAATCTCACTCTTCATGTGCTATGCTTTTTGTACTTTTTTAAGAAGAAAGTGGAAATTTAGAAGCTGAACAGCTCAGTTTACTGACTGTAGCTTGAGAATTGGGGTTCATAGACTCCCAGTAACTCAGGATAGGACCTGTGGCCGGGGAACCACTCCCTCACTAAAACCGCAGTGTTCTCAGCTGTAAAATGGAGGGATCAGTCCAGATGTTTTACTAGTTCTAAATTTTTTTGTGATCTGAAAACAAACCACATTTGAATATGTACTTCTTTAGAAAATATTAATGAGAGCAGTTGTACAAATCAATAGTGCAAATCAATGATCAGTACTGTGATATGTGAAATCATCGCTTGGCACACCTTTTACATTCTGACTCATTTGATCTGTGCTAAGGCCCGGGTACTGCCAGGTGATTCAACGCAGCAGCCAGGATTGAAAACACTGAACCAATATTTTTATAAGAGGATGAGCCACTGAACTAGTTTTTTTGGTACACTTTCAAACCCATGTACACATAACTTAGTCTATGAGAAATGAGAATAACCAGCTGGTTGTGGTGCTGCATACCTGTAATCCCAGCACTCTGGAGGCTGAGGCAGAAGGATCCCAAGTTTGAGCCCAGCCAGGGCAACTTAGCGATTTAATAAGACCCTGTCTCTAAAAAATAAAGAGGGCTAGGGACATAACTCAATGGGAAGGCCTTAGGTTCAGTCCCCAGCACCATAATCAAATCAGAATCACTTGCAAAATAAAAGTTATCTTTATTTCATTTCTACTAAAAATGAAGTTTCCCTGGCATAGAAAAGCTACTTAAGTTTGTTCCTTTTAACAAATATTTAGTGCACAGCATTATCATAGACAATATGAAAAGTAAAAACAAGTAGAAAATAATTGATCCTGCCCTTTGGAGATATAAGAAACAACTAGGCAATAAACAGATGTTTTTATGATAGGAAGGAAATTGAACTGACTGTACCAATCAAAGCAAGATAAACATTAATGGGAAAGGGAGTAATCAGAGAAGCCTTCTTGGAGGATGTGAGTAATGTAGAATGGTGGAGAGAGAGAGGGTACCCAGACAGGGAGAAGTAGTATAAGAAAAAGTAGGGAGGCCAAAATTAACTTGGTTGGACTTGAAAACCAGCAGTGGTATTTCTTGAGTCAATTTGGTCAGCCAGATAACGAAAAGCTAAATCTAATCTGAGAGATGTTTCCTAATCAGTGATGTCTTTATAACCAGCCAATCCCACTTCAGTTTACAACGTATTGTATTTCTGAAAATACCACCATACAGTGCTGTATGACATAAAATAAAATGGAGCTGGGAGACCAGAGGGAGGGTCTGTTGCTGGCTGGCTTTTGATCCTTATGCACATTATTTTATCTCTGGATTCTGCTTATATAATTAGAACTGGACTAGATGACTTCAAAGGTTTTTTTTAAAAGAAAAAAAACAACATAAATTTACAACTGCTTGATCCAGCCTTTTGGCCTCTTTATGAGGTTCCCCAGTCCTATTTTCAGTATGCTAGTGGAGCCCATGCTGCTAGTCTCTGGCAAATTTACCTATAATTGTTTAATATTGACTATGCACAGTGGGACTCTCAAATGAAGCACGTGAAATAGGCTCTGCCCTTTAGAAGGTTTTATTTATCCAAGAGCTGGAATGTGGGTCAGACCTATTTGCATCTCACTAACTGGAATCCCATCCAGACACCTCTTGGGAAAACCTGGCGCTTTGGGTGGCAGTGCAGTAGTGTGGTGAAAGAACTTGGATCTGGAATTGGAAAACCTGTTCTCTACTCCCAGCTCACTGTGTGAGTCTCAGAAGACAATCATTTGTCAAATTCCTTGAAACCGACTGGCAACCGATTTTTTGTATCTAACAGGAAGACTTGAAAGCCAAAAGATTCTTGTTTGAATTTTAACTCTGGGTGTTCTGTTTGAACATTGTTTTCAACTTGAAAGGGCATAATTATCTCTCCTTGGAGAAGGACATAAGGGTTAAGAGGAGCGGCAGGCACAGGACACCTGGCAGAGCAGGCTCACTCCCAGGCTAGCAGAACTGGAAGGATGTTGGGAAGATTCAGGGCAAAAGGCCCATGTCAGCCCTGTGAATCACAAATGCCTGAGTTTTTGTTGTTGTTGCTGCTGCTGCTGTTTTAACAAGAATAATCCTGGCATTCTGCTTTGGTCTGTAAACTGAAATGCTGTAATACAGTGTTAAAAGAAAGACTGTTCTATGTGTAAATAAGGGGTCTAACAAGTCCTCCAATACCCCTCCCAATGCCTTCACGGTGAGCTTTCTTGAGATTCACATAGTAGAGGAAATACATTCTCACAAGCCTTCTTCCCACCACCTTTCGGAGTACAGCATTAATTTACTTACCAACATTTGATTAAACTCTTAAGGTTCCACCCTAGGAGGAGGTGGCAGTGGACAAAGGATTATTGTCATTCATCATCAACACATCTCAGTCTTCCCCTCGAGTTGCCGATGAAGGATTAGCATTTCCCTGAAAGGAGGGCAGAATAAATGGCATCCACCGCCAAAGAGCTGCCAGCTCCTTTCAGCTGGGGCACATACCGGGAGCTTTTCCCATATTACTCAGCTTTAGCTCAGCTTTTGGGCAGGGCCTCCATCTGAATTTCATGGGTTTCAGGGTCAGTCAAAACAGAATTGTAGGGTTGCTGAGGTCAGAGGCCACCTCTGTCAAAGGGTAGTGACCTTAACAGCAAGGGGTAGCCAGACCCCTCTTCCTCCCCCACACCCTGGTGACTTCATTCTGGTGAGTGCTTGGCTCACTGTGCCTCCCCTGCAGAGCTTTTTTTCAACCTGGTAATAAAAATCCTCCTGTGACCTGGTATTTTTTTTTTTAACATTATTACTGACTTGCTTTGTTCCTGTTCCTCCAACTCTTGGTCCTTGATAATGTGTTAGTCTGTGCATACCTTGGGAAATGATGGGGGGCCAGCTAGTCTGGCCTTCATGTCCATGAGTGGACGCCGCTTTGGGGTGAAGGGAAGACCTGGCACCCAGCTTAGAAACTGCCTGCATTTAGTGGGCACAAAAATTTCCCAGAATTTCTGAAACTCTCTTGGAGGCCAGTAGATTCTATTACCATGGTCGAGGTTGATTTAAAAACTGCAAATCCCCTTAGGAGATGGGAACAGGGGTGGTGTGCTGTGGGAACAAAAGCAGGAAAGAGGAAGAAGACAACATACTGTAGTAGATCATGACGGCTGGACCCCTGGACCCGGGAGGAGATTTTCTCCTCCCTTCCTTCCCTCCCTTCCCCTTTCCTTCCCCCTCTCTGTCTTTTTCCTTCCCTTCTCGTTCCTGCCTTCTTTTTGAGCCAGAGCCTCCCTGGGTTGCCCAGACTGAACTCTAACTCCTGAGCTCAAATGATCTTCTCATGTCAGCCTCCTGAGTGGCAGGGACTGCAGGTGCCGGCCTTTGTGTCCAGTTTCAGGAGGAGTTTTCAAATCTCAGCTCTGGGGGCTGGGGATTTAGCACAGTGGTGAAGTGCTTGCCTAGCAAGCTACAAGGGCCTTAGTTTGATCCCCAGCATCACAAAAAGTCTAGGATCAAATCTCAGCTCTGCCCCTGAGACACTGTGACCATGGGCAAGGCACTAAACAGGAGGTTGTGGGAAGTGGAGGTGACACATCCTGTGTGCCTGTTGCATAGGAGACCCCCAAGAAACAAGGCCTCCGTGGAAGAGGGCAAAACTGCACCACAACCCACTGCAGGTGCAGTGAGGAGAGTATTGTGGACTCCTCTGCTCAAGATGGCCCTTCTGCCCGACTACGTTGCAGTCTTCAGGCAGACATGCTGCAGTACTGGTTCTGGGAAATGTAGCACGGGGTCAGGGCATTCTGGATGCCAGTCCGCACAGGGCCACACTTCGGCAGATCCTTGGAATCCACTCGCTTCTCTCAGCCGTTTTTTTTCCCTCTTAGGGAACGTACAAATACCAAATAACAGCACTGCAGCTGCTTCCGAGGCTGCTTCTGTCACGGTCAGAACTCATTCTTTTTCATAATAGATCTTCAACAACTGGTCTTGGTTCTGGAGGCATTTGTGATGAGAAAGGGAGGTGTGAAACTGGGGAGTCCTATTTCTCCCGCCCACCACCTCTCATCGCCCACACTCCTTTCCTAGCAACAGCTCTCTTTCTTCAAGGCTGTGGCCCACGTCTTCCGCCCCGCCTACAGCACCAGCAGCAAAATATGGGGGTGCAAGGGCTGGGGGGGTGCCAGGTACAAGAGGAGGAACAGGGGGAGCACTTCGGGGAGGAGGCTGGTGCAGCACAAAAGGTTCTGACCTCCTTGGAAGAAGAGGAAACCCCAAAGACCGTGTCCAAGCTGTGTTTGGGAGGCTGCCAAGGAGCCGGAGCAGAGAAGTTCCAGGTTAGAAGAGCAGCAGGTGGCAAAGTGGCAGGGAGCAGGCCTGGCTGTAGGGCCAACAAAGCACAGAGCTAGGGAAAGGTTTGTCAGCTGGGGAAAGCTGCAAATGTGGGTGGCAAATGTGAGCCCTTCTTGTTCGGGGCACCGTTCTCCACCCTGGACACTCGAGACACCCTGTTAAAAAGAAACCCGGAGCTTGAGTCTCCAAGTGTCGTGGTGCAGGGGTCGTCCTCCAACTTAACTGCTCGTGAGAATCATCTGGGTCAGTTACTCACTGCAAGCTCCTCCTACAGTCTTGGGTGGAACTAGAATTGGACCTCGCCTCTATCTCATTGGAAAGCCAATAAATGTATCCACCTTTTTTTAAAGCTTCCAGTGGTGGCGATTGCATACCTTTGCCTCCTTTTCTCATCACACTGTAAGACAGCTTTCTTTTTTTTTTTTCCCCACATTGGCAATGAGGTAGAGTTTTATTTAAGAGATTACTGTTTCAAACACTATTGCTTGAATAGTACTGGTGGATATAAAAGGTAGTAACACCTGAGGTTTATACACATAAGCAGAAGACATTGAAGGCCAGCTCACAAGGCCCTGAGTCTGATCCTTGGCACAAAAAAAAAAAAAAAAAAAAAGAATACTGATCATCAGGCAAGAAAGAGGCCAAGAGCACATGCTACAGGAGTAACCTAATGGGCTCGTGTGGGTCACACATCTTCCGACAAACACAAAAGACCCGGATGGGAAACTGTCTTTTTACACACAAAACTCTGGCTTAATTAACTCTTCTTCCAGAAACAATACCTTGACTAAGAAAAAAGGTTTTGAAATTCAGAAGGCTTTCCTCCCCGATGCCAGGAGACCTGTAGTGCTCCTCTCCATGCCCCCCGCCTTGGAATAAAGAGCGTATTTATGCTGTCCTTCTCCCCAGAGTTTAATATTTTAAACATCTTTCAAGTCTGCCTTAGCAAGTGAGAAGTTGGGACAAATACTGTCCCACAGGAAGCTACATCCCTTTCGTCCTTCTCCAGACCCATTCTGTGACGTGTTGGTGGATTCAGCTTTAGGGCAAATATTCAAGCCAGCTCTGAAGGAAGCCTTCTGTCCGTCCGGAGTGGGGGCGGCAGGCTGGGGAAGACAGAGGAAGAGGCGGGCTTTTGTGGGGATGGCGCAGGTGAACGGGCTGAGGTCACGGCAGGAGCCTCGGTCTGCATCCTGGCACCAGATGGTGGAGCCGGGGCCTTCTCTCTGTGGCTGCCTCACTCCTTGAGTCGCCGCCCAGCTGCCAGTCCGGCCTGTTTCTTCTTCTCCCTGGCTGTCCGCCCTTTTCACCCAGACCTGCCAGCCCTAGTCCATCAGCCCACAGACCGTAATTCGAAATGTCAGAGTCACGGAACGCGCCTGCTTGGGGTCCAGGGAGGGGAGGTGACCCGTGCAAGGGCATGTGATGGGGAGCCAGGGCTCTTCCCATGGCTTCGGCCTCTCGCCCGCTTAGGATGGGCTCACTCGATGGCAGGGGTTCTGGATTGGTTGGTGCCTGGCTGCAGGCTCCAAGGGGCCCCCACCCCCTTTCTCTCCAGACCTGGGGCATACTAGAGGCCTGACAAAGGACACAGCAGGACACATGCCGGGGACACCACAGGCTGCAACGTGGGTGAGCTGTCCTGGCTGCCGTTCCTGACTTCAGCCAGTTTCAAGCTGGCAGAGCCCTTTTCAAAGGCCGGGAGGGGAGCGCTCCTTCACTGCCAGCACTCCTGTTACTCTGACAAGCGGCTGGCCCCACTCCCAGCTGCCAACCTTGCTGTCCCCATTCCGGGGCCTGGTGAGGGACCAGCCGAGGGAGAGAAGGTCCACTCACTGCCCCTGCTGCCTTTCCGGAGTCTGAAGCTGGAGGTTTTAGGACAACCGGGAGCCCAGCGTAGGCGCGCGCGGCCCCAAGGAGCGCGCACCCAGTGACCTCCGGCCCTCAACTCAGGCTGCCTTCTTCTCCACAGTGCTGGGAAGGTGCGCGGGCTGTCCTCTGAGAGTTTCCTGGAATGACCGCTATTCTCTTGGCCCCACACCTCTGTTAATTGTGACGATTTTTGCCTCAAGAGGTGCACATTTAATGAGCTCGTGGCTGTTACTTGTGAACGGGTATTGTTTATTATGTGTTCCTGCTCTCTGCCTAGAGAATTTGGTGATAACGTAATTTTTTTGTACTTAGTAAGTCAAAAGTCAGACTTGCAACACTCTTCACTTACGGAGCACTTGCTTTGAATTTTAAGACAGTAGCAGGACTGGCTATCCTTGGGTTTATTTTATTTCATGACTAAATCTAAAATGTTACTCTTCTCCTCCCTTGCTTTCATAACATAAAGCCAACCAACAGATTGTGGACAAAAGATAAAACTAATTTACCATCAGAGACTAAAGCCCAACATCTACTTTCTTTTCTGTAGGACAACATAGCTAAGTACACTTAAAGGGATGCTATATATATTATACAAATAATTTTCATCTTAAAATCATTTTCAGGTGTAAATATGTAATAGCAAGTTAGAGCTTAGCTTTAAAAATAAATCTTTCAAAATACATACTGAGTTGTCAAATTCTCATGCCTTTGGGTTCATACAATCGTTAGTGCCATTTCTGGAAATCTGTGGCTCTGAATTTTTCTTTGCTCCTAGATTCTTAACATTTGGGCAAAACACAATCATTTTATTTCTATATCCAAGTCCTCTCAGCCACAGAATCAAAATACGGGGCTGGAGAAAATTTAATACTTATTTAAGTATTCAGTAATGTTACTGTTTGGTTCCAGAAGTTTTTTAGCATTTAAAGCACTGCACTTGCAATATCATCACACCAGTGATCTTTAACTCATGATGAACCAAGTACCAGGCGAACTCTGAACGATGCTGGCGTAGAAGGATAATATCCCTGCAAGCGTTGAAGGGCTCCTGCCGTCTGCTGACATTAGGATCACACAAACTTAGGAGGTAGACCAACAGGTCCCTTAAGCCGTACTCACGCTGCAGGTACTACGTTTACTTAGCATGAGTCAAGACTGGGATGTGTGGCCTTCCCAGATTTTAATAATTACTGTATGACAGGATGACGGGACCTGGGGAAGCACAGCCATACAAGACCACTTAGTTTTGTTCTGCCTACCTCATCCCTACATATTTAAGAATGCTATTTATATTACATGCACAGAAGTCATAGGGAATGTAAAATCAAAAGGAAGAAAGCAAGTCATTTCAATACTTTTTATTTGAGTGTGAAACCATTCATATCTTGCACAACTGTACAGATAAAACTATTTCCATTTTAGCTGTAGACATGATTATCACACTGAGTGGTGTGATCAAAGACTTTTATTTACAGAACAATTGCTAAAACATCCGATGTCATATTTCCATTTGTTTCTTACCCATAGGGTAATAGGTCCACCATAATTGCTTGGTGTGCTTTATAATACAGAAAGAAAGCCTATGTTAATCTCTAACAAACCTCACAAATTACTACAAATCTGACAGAAAAATGCCTATGAAAAAAGATTTTCTCAAAAGTACAATACATTTTTTATTTCCACACATACACAGTATAGTATAGGCTCAAAGGCACAGCTTTGACTCTTTTTCTATCAAAGTGTCGGAAATTATTAGAGTCTTATGAAGAACTATGAAGGTGGTTTTCACACTTGGTGCTTGTTAAGTTAAAGTTTGGTCCAAACAGCTTCAGGAAGTTAACAGCAGGGCCGAGTGTGATGCTCGAGGCCATGGATCGCATTCTCCCAGAACTTTCGAAAACCCTCTCCTGCCTTTTGCTGACACTAACCATTGTGCAAATTCAGGACAATCCTTGTACGCAGAAGAACCAGTCCCCTACAGACCTTAGTCCACTTAAGGCAACACAGAACAGGCCTCTTCCTCCTGACAGTGCTTACATTGCAGGACCAGGCGGCAGCGGCAGCGTGAACTGACCTAGAGTCCCAGCCGCCACCTCCCTCAGCCCTGGCGCTCTGGGAAGCCGAGATGACACCACCTGCAGGGAGGTAGGGCTGTTCTCCATGCAGGGGACGACGCACAGGTGGTGAGGGGCCTGTACCTGGCGAATGACGTGTCCATGCAAGAACACAATCCAGATGCCATCTCCAGGATCCATCCTTCCAGACTAAAGAGCTCCGCAGTGTCACAGGAAAATAAGTAACCTATAGGGAGGGGTCGCCCATTCGGAGCAGAGTCGTGGAACAGAGGCAGAAGAAACAGGTCGGCCTGCCCGAGGGACCCAGCTCCACTGCCTTTCAGTGAGACCTGTTTTGAACTAACATCTACTCCTCCCATGTTGGATATCTTCCTGCTCATGAGGAAAATGGGTGCCTAGGAACAGCCCACCAGTTACGATGTATAGAGATGAAGTCTTCTGGAGGGTGGGTATTGGGTTTATTATTAATTATTAATATTAAATATGGATTCCTATGATAGCAGTCACTTGGCCCATCCCGTGGAAGCCTCTCCGTTGATGTAAGCAAAGCCAGGAAAGTGTTGCATGTGCTCATACTCAGAATTCCTGCGCGTGCTCAGGGGCGTGTACATATCACTAGAGTTTCCGTACCTCGCGGAGTGCACAGACGGGCTTGTGTAACACGTGTTGGCTGCGGGCACCTCTGGCCACCGGGGAGTGACTGCAGTGGGGTGCAGCCTGGGGGTGCTGTTCATCAGGCAAGGCTCCATCCGAGAGGTGGGGCTATTGAAAGGGTACTTGGTGAGGGGAAGAAATTCCACAAAGGCAAAGTTAGCTGGAGGTCGCATACACCAACATCCGTCATGCTCACAATTTAATGATAGATTTCTTAAGACACTATTCACTAGGGTTGATTGAATCAGTTAACTTCTGTAAGGTTGAGCAGGAAAAATGCAAGGGGTTCCCTAGCCAGGGTCTGGCCTTGTGGTCCTCATCTGGATATCCTGGAAGGCAAACCCAAAAGAAGGAAACCCCACGGGGAACGTGTGTGCATGTGTGTGTGCGTGTGTGTGTGTGTGTGTGCGCACGCGTGTGTGTGTGTGCACGCACTACAACAGCGAGCCCAGATAAATATGGATATATGGCTAGATGGTTATGAGTTTTATCATTAGTTATGCAGGTATTCTAGGCCCCACTCCATCAACCCAAAAGAACAATACTGCCAAGTAAAACACAATGATGTTATTAAAAATAGCATTTTACAGTTGAATTCAATTACGAACTGCAGCCTAAAAACAGGCTTTTGAAGAGAAAGCAAATCAGCAGCTTCAATGGTTACTGTTAGTGTCTATCATTTAGAGAACATCTCCCTTTCCGATACTGGAAGATAGCAAGTAGGAAACGGTGGATGGCTGGGCTTGGTGAGACTGTGGGGAAGAGTCAGAGGAGGAGCCAGGAGTGCAGGAGAGGCAGTGAACAGGCTGGAGTAGAGGTGCACCAGGGGCGTGGCTTGAGAGGGTTAGAAGGGAGACAAGAGCCCCTAAAGTGCTGCTTCTTCCACCTTCTTTTCTGTCACCAAGACAGCTATGCAAATAAGCCCCTTTCAGCGTCCTCCTGGGAAGGAGGGGAGGGGCCACGGGCTCCCTGGAGAGCTCCTCCCTCTCTCCTTCTCCTCTCCCTCCCTCTCCTCCTCCTGGCGGTCAGTGTGCAGAGATGTCCCCTGCTGAGCAAGCAAGAGCCACCCCAGCAGGGACAGAAGCCAATCAACAAGGCCTGCAGGGGCAGTGAAGAGGAAGAGGAGAGTGTGTGAATGTGTGGATTCTCCTGCTCCCCATCTGTCTGGCCTGACAGTTGCAGACTGGAGCCCTAAGGGGTTCTATGGGAGGTTCCTCCTGGGAGGGAGCAGACAGTGGGATCTGGTGCTAAAGGCTGGCAACAACAATGGCTGCTCTCTGCCATCTGGGTGGATGCGGGCACCACACTGCCCCTCGACCTGGGTACCCAAGGGCAGCTGGAGAAGGGGCCTAGGCCTGATGCATTTGAACAGCCCATGACAGAGGATCCAGATCCGAGTTGCGAGTCTGTGCCTGAGCAGGACATAGCAGAGGACAGCCACTCCACAGTGAAAAGAGCAGTCGGGAAAGAGGGAGAAGGGCATAGGTGGTAGTTGGGAACTCAAGGGAGAAGGCACAAGGGCTGTTGCCAAGGAGACCATGGACAGCCCCACGTCAGATCCGGAAGCAGGCTGGCGTGAGCCCACGTGCAGGACACGTCTGAGGGGCAGGGGTGGGGACCCCCAGGAGCTTCAATCCTGAAGACACTTGGCCCTGCCCAGGAAACAGAGCCCCAGGGCACTGAGCAGGTACCACAAGGGGGTCTCAATACAAAGCATCTCCAGCGGCCCTTCATCTTCAAAGTGGTTGTGTTCTCTTCTGGTGCTCTGAGTGAGGCTCCTGGGCGTGTGTCACCTCGTCTCACACTGCCACTCAGTGACCTCCCTTCTGGTCCTGTGGCACACTGAGCTCACCCCCACTATTCCCTCTGCCTGGAACCCTTCCAAGCCATCCTGCCCCCACTCCTGGCACACCGAGAGCGAATGTCCCCTATTCTGGACATCTTATTTCAGGAAGCCGAGCCTTCTGCTCTCCATTTCTGGGGCCAGGGCCTCACCACCACCCTGCTTGGCAGCCGAATCTCCCCACTGGCTTAGGTTCACATTGTCCCAGTGGGGTCCTATTGTGCACACACTATTTCCCAACACTGGGCACAGCACCTGGCACCTAGCAGGCGCTGAATCATATTTGGCAAGTGGACACTGGGACTTTAACACTAGAAAGACCCTCAAGGACCATGTAATCCAAACCCAAACCAGAGAGGTAAGAAACAAGGACCCACGCCCAAATCACGCAGCAAGCAGCATAAAACCCCAGTCCTGGGGTACATCAGCCCCTAACATACGATGACCTGCCACTCCTACATCACTGAGGAGGAGGGTGCTGTCTCCTGGGAGCCACCCTCAAAATGTCATTCTCCCTGTCTTCCTCCTTCAGCAAGTTCCCTCCTCCCGCCGCAGAGCCAGCGGCCGGGGAGTCTGAGCTGGATGACTGAGCCCTCCCGCCTTGGCTCACGAACGTCACGGGACGGACGTGGAGCTCCTACCCCCAGAGCTCAAGAGAGTGCCGTTTTGTGCCTCATCAGGGACCCTCGATGCAGCTGTGCCCCAGAGGTTGTCAGAGATCAAAAGAGCAATTGCCTGGAAATGAGATGGGCTCAAAATATCTCCAGTGTGACAATACAATTCTGTTACCACTGACTCTGGCATGGAAAATTCTGTCCTGTTATGTCAGCTAATTGCAAATGAGTCAGTGACTCGTTTTCCCTGTGGTGAAGGGACCATTGAGAGGCAGGGTGGCTCAAGTGCCCGCTGCCTTGGCCTGGTGATTACACCACCAGGGCCCAGCACGGCTGCTGTTCTGTTTCCAGAGCTCGGTGGGGCCGGCCTGCGGCAGAGCCTCACCTTTTGCACCTCACCTCTGGTTTCACGCAAGGCCCTTGTGTGTGCTGGGCCCAGACCCTGGAGCCCGAGAGCTCTACCCAGAGTTAGGAGGCTTTTCATAGAGGCCCCACAACAGGAAGGGGCTGTTCTCAGGCTGGGTCGGATCACAGTCTGGGTCAGATCATTTGATGAATACTAGTTACCACCTCTGGAGAGGGGTGTGTGCAGGGTGCCGTGAGCATGTGTGTGTGCACACGCATGCACAAGGGTGTGCGGTCACAGGTCCCATCAGATGGCAGTGGCGCAAGTCCCTCTCGGCTGTGACCGACTCTTGGCCTCTTTGGAACAGCCTGAGGAAGTCTATTTCGGGAAACGACGCCCACACCAGGGCCGACTCTCCTTCACTTGGAGAGGGGAGAATGGGCCCTTTATCCCTGCCCCTTCCCAAATGCGCTGCTACTTGAGCGAGGGGTGAAAGGTGGCTGAGTCCAGAGCACAAACTGTTTTCCTATGAAAGGCAGCTCTCAGGGTGCCCAGCGCCGCAGGGCTGCCCCAGGCCGGTCTCCTCCTGGAAGGGTGCAGCTCTCCCGAAGCCCTGCCAGATAGCCCACGTCTAGTGAGCTCCGAGGCCAGGATTCACCAAGTTGGTACACAGGCACACCTGTCACACCCACATATCAGCTAGCAAAATGTGCTGGCTCTTGATGTCCTTCCTTTCTGAAAAGCATGGGGTCTGGCCCCCGAGTGACAGCAGAGCTCAGTGGCTGAGCCCGTGGGTCCTCCCTCACATTTGACAGGCGAGCAAATGAGGTCAACAAGAAGGAAATGCTTGTGGTCACACAGCAACTTAACACCAGAATAGGGATTCGTTCGTCCGTTCTGCAGGGGGGACCTGATGCGCACCCACTAAGAGCCGAGCTCTGTGGCGGGCCCTGGGAAGGCAGAGGCGAGAGGAAGGGGACCTGGTCCTTGCCCCACAGAACCAGCACAGTGTGGGCGTCAGATGGTAACTACAGAATTCCACAAAAGGCAATAGTATTGTAACTGTGTGACAAAGGGTGATAATACATCCAAGTAGTGTTAACTGTGAGCCCAGTCCTGTTCCAACCTTTATCAACTCGCTGGGCCCTACAGCAATCCTGTGAAATAAGTACTATAATTATCCTATTTTTCAGATGAGGAAATTGAGCCACAGAATTCACTGGAGGCAGAGCTGGGATTTGAACTCAGGGATCCTGGCTCTACACCCATAGAACTTACATTATGAATGTTATAGTTGACTGATTTTGTTTTCTTCTTTGCCCAACATGTGCTCCTGAACTGGGGTGCCCTGAACAAACCCTACAGCACCAGCTGGCCCCGGCTGGTGTGGACCAGGCAGCTAGAGGTCCTAGGAGAGGTGGCGCTTGGCCAGCAAGCTGAGCCTGGCCACTGATGGGAGAAATAGGAGCAGCTTTCTGGTCCACCCAAATGTGTTCCCAACCATGCAAATTCTAATTGGTCAAGTGGCACTTGGGGTCTAGGGCACCAGTTCCCACTTGTGGTAGCTGGATTCCATGAGCATGTATTGAATGAGGCTCAGAAATACTCATTAGCTGAGTGTGTGCTCTGGTTCGGTTCCTTTGGTCAGACAGAGGGATGGGGGCCCCAGGAGGGGCCACGGGCACCATGCCTCTCACCTCCTCTGATATGAACAAGGGCTGTGCAGCAGCAGCAAAATAGTGGTTTTCTGAAATAATTCCAACTTTACAATGTGAAACCTCATGCATCTGGACACTAATTCCAACGTGACAAGAATCCACAAAGGACTGGGAGATTTAGTAGGAAGAAAGCATGTGTGGGGTGAACGAGTAGTGTAAACACGGGCACACGCATGACTTAAAATGATTTTGAGTGTACAAATGCTGGAGTGCATATGATGCTACAGTCAACAAATGCACACGTCCAGTTTTGTGCTATTGTTTTGTTTTTGTTTTTAGCAGTGCTGGGGATCAAAGCCAGGGGCCTCAAGAACCTAGGCAGATGCTGTACTACTGGCTTCACCCCCAGCCCCTGTGTTCTGATTCTTTAGGTAAATCTAGGAGACATTCACTCAAAGAAGTTAGTTTCAGTGACTCATGCTGGTGACCAAGTGCATTCTTTAACTACATTGTATAATGAATTTTTCATCATTTCAGACTAGCTATTTTTCCGAACGAGTCTGTGTAGTAACGTGATATTTATTTACTCAGGATTGGGACACCTTGACCTCAGCTCTGGAAAGCTAAACCTAATTAGCACTAGAGTGCAGTTTCCTCTGCCTGTTCAGCCTTAAATCAAAGAACTGATAAGGGAAGGAAACAGGTATCTGGGGGTATGTGCTGCTTCTCCTTGGACACCTGCAACTTCCTGAGCATGCTAGCTGGCCGTGGATTCTTGAATTGACCTTACACCCCCCGTAGCACAGTAGTTCTTGGGTTGCTGGTTTGGGGTCGGGGTTGAGAGTTGGAGGCCCAGCACCTGGATGGGTAGTGTGGGGCACACTGCCTCCTGAGACTGTCGCTCCCCCCTTTAAAACTGCAGAAAAGTGCTGTCTTCCTGAGTTTGTTGTGCGAATTGAGTGAGTCTGTGTATTTCAAAGTGCCTAGAACAGTGCCTAAATGTTAATGAAAAACGAAACCAAAGGCTGCTTTGTCTATGGACAGAGCCTTGCTCAGCACAGGGGCATTTGCAACCCTGACCTCACCTATCAACGTGGGCAGAGATGTGATAAATTAATGTCTCCCCACTTTCTTGATAGATGGAGACTAAGGCATGGACCCTAGAATGCAGAGAGTGACTGTGTGTGTGTGTGTGTGTGTGTGTGCGTGTGCGTGTGTGCGTGTACGCGCACGTACTGGGGTTAGAGGGTGCCACAGCGGTGGATGGGCTGGCCAGGACCCTGGACCACTCCCACTCAGCCTGGATACAGAGGGCTCCCGGTGGGCTCTGGTGTTGGCCTTGGGTCATTCTATTCCCACTAGCCATTCAATGATAGTGGTCTCCATGGGAATGGTTGTGGCTTCCAGAGCTGATGCTGCAGACTTGTCTTTGACCACCAGGGTCTGCAAGGCCCTTGAGGAGACCTTGGCTTCTTTTCATGGCAATGGCTTCTTAAGCACGGCTCTGATGGCCCCAGAAAACCAGCTCCTGAAATCTCCTGAGGGAGGCCGTGAGGGAGTGAAAAAGGAGGGAGGCGGTGGTGGGAGCTGTGGCTTGGCCTTGCTGTCTCCCACAGCAGCGGCGGGCCTGCCTCCTGCCCCCATCTCCCAGAACACAGAGCAGGGCTCACAGGCAGTGGGTGCCCAGCAACCACTTGAAGAACAAATGGATGACCAAATGAATGAATGACCTCCTCTAGTGTGCTGAGCGCGACCCAGGCTGTGGCAGCAGTTCTAAGTCACTCAGTGGATGTCGGTGAGGAGCAAGGATTCTGCTCCCACAAGACGCAGCACTTGAGGGGCTGGCATCTCTGTGTGACGCACTTGCAGACCGATAATGAATCCCCCAGGTGATGACTTAGTGGCATCAACTTCTTGGCTGTCCAGGGACCAAACCAGGGCTCCCCTTGGGACGTAAATGGAAATCAAAACAGACACCCATTTGCCCTGAGAGCCCCTTATTGTGGATACGCTCCACAGGGCCTTCCCTTGGCGGGTCTGTGTGCTGACTGCTGAGGTAATGGAGCCTCATGCTGCCTGCTGCGTACTCCAGGCCTCTGCCCCCCAGTCCTCCTTTCTTAAGCACGGCTCTGATGGCCACTCCTTGGCTGAAATCCCAGCCGGGACTGCCCATGCTTGCAGAACAGAGTGGGCGTGCTGGGCCTACCGCACGGGTGTTGGTGCCGCTGCACCCCATGTATCCTGTGCCCTAGGCACACTGAGGAGGAGGCAGGGCTGGTGCTTACGAGCTGGGCAGGAGTCACAGAGCCCAGACCCTTGATCAGGTTCCTCTGAGGTTCACCTCCTCAATGCACTGTGGAAGGTGCTGGGTGTGGAGTCTGGCGTGTGCAAGCGTTTGGGAAGTTACCTGATCTTTTTGGTGGGGGCCACACCTGTGTGCTGGGGGACAGGCTTAATCTTTGCCCTCAAGGTGCGTGGGATCTCCTGCAGAGCTAGACAGGAAAGCTGCTGACGACAGGGTATGAGGGAGGAAGGCCGCAGAGTGGCACTTAATAAGGTCCTGAGGAAGGAAGAGGCACTGACAGGAAATGCCACAAAGACTGAGGATGCTTGTACTGAACAACAAGCAGAAGAGACATGAAGCCATCATGAGTGTTGTCTGCAGAAACACAAGGAAAGCGGGCACACGCAGGGCCACCACACACCAGCCGGCTTGGCTAAGACAAGGGGTGGCAGTGGATGTGGAGAGAGATACCACAGAATCAAGCTCGACCCCACAGAGAGCAGTGATGTGATGAAGAGGGAGTGTCATGGGCACTCTAGTTTAGGCCACCGAGCAGAGGGGTGGCGCACTTTAGAGACACAAAGGCCACTGGGAGGCTCTGTCAACATCTGGGTTAGCAGTGATAAGGGCTGGTGTAGGACCAAAGGGAACCAGGGCTCAGCAGCGACTGGGCCCACACAGGAAGTGTCTAGGACAAGAAGCATGCCCCCAATCAGTATCGCAGGTGCAGCCCCCGTTTCCACCTACCTGACACACAGGGGCAGACTCTGTTTGCCAGACAGTGAGGAGCCAAGGAGATGTGTGGCCTGGGAGGCCATTGTGAGAGGGCTCTTCTGGTTAAGATCATGTATGGGCTGGACTGGAGAGAAACCCACTGAGGAGATGGAAGCTGGGGACAACGGTGCTGAGGTCCTGGTCCTGACAGGACCTTTTGTGAGTAGGGAGTGGGGATGGAGACCAGAGGCCCGGTGTGGGGCTGGCTACTCAGAGGATAGCAGACACCCTGACTGGATTGTGCCCTTCGAGAAGCCAGAGGGAGGACAGATTGAAGGAGAACAAAGATGAAGAACCACATGGATGAGAGCAAGGGGCGTGAGATGCCAGCCACTGGGGGCAGAAATGCCCCCAACGGGAGTGTGTGCTCTCCTTGGGGACAGGTTACACACCACCTACAGAGGCACTTACGGCTGTGCTGAGTTGACCGACCAGGCGCCACTCACCTGGGCAGAGCTCCTATGGTACGGGGAGTAGTGGAGTGGCCCGGAGATGGCCGCGTCATGAGGCAGGGCCGGGTACTGGCTCTGCATCGGGTGAGGATGCTGATTGCCATAGCTCCCGTAGTTATAGCTTCCCGTGTACCTGGAAGGCAACAAGCCCAAGCAAGAGTGTGAATCAGAGCAGGGAGAACAAATGGGTCTGACAAGAACCAGCCTCCTCAATTTTTTTGTCTTTTTGTTCTTTTTCGCTCTTTTCTCCCCATTTTTTCACTTTAGTTTGCTACTGTCTCCCCTCGTGCTATGCTGGGAACCCGGCTGATGTCCCCTCTCCCTCAGCTCTCTTGGCAAGCCCTGGGGAGTGGAGTGTGGCAGTGTGGCCCCGAGCAGAACATAACTTGTGGGGAAACAAAACTTCTCCACCAGCTCTGCAGCCCCACAGCATATTCAGAGACTATCAGACGGGAAAAAGGAAGGAAGCAGCTTTGGGATTTGTGTTCCCCTATTCCTCAGGCCTTTGCTTGGCCACAGTGGGGAGGGGTGCGTGTGCCTTCCTGAGTCCCTCCTGGGGGAAGTGTGAGTGAGGCCCGCCACGCCCCGGGGTGAGCCAGGCCCCTCTGCATCCTAGCTGGCCACCATGGGCGGCCCAGCGCTGCCTCCCACATCTGACAGACACCTGCACAGGGTCCCCCTGGGGATTGTCACAGTGTGTGGGCACTCGAGAGATCGCACAGCATCCCTGTGACCACAGACTGTCCTCTTTCCTAGACAAGCGTCTTCCTACCATTCCCACAGGTTCAAACCCTCCCTGCACCAGGAGTCTCAGAGCCCACGCTAAATGTATGGGAAATACCCTAAAAGGCCCCCTGAGGACAGAATGGCCATCCTGTGGCCCGGGCAGCTGTTGGGAGTTTTCAGCCTGGGCCCACCTCAGGTCACCCCCCGGCTGTCCTCGGCCAGGCCACCTGTGTGGCAGGTATCTTAAGAAATGCATTCTTCAGATCCCTGTCTGCGCCACAGGCTACTGTGCTTTGGGTGGCATCTGTGGTGGGCAGCAAGGCCACTGCCCAGATGTGAAAAAAAATGTGGGACAAGGCCCTGCTGGAGTCTGCACGGAGCCCCTGGCCTGGGTGATGAGCGCAGCCCTCTGGGGACCTCAGGCTGTAGGCCTCGGAACCCACCTCGAGTGCAGGCAGGAGAGACTCAAACCCACCGACCACGATGCTTTGTGAGGCTACCAAGCGGCCGAGAGGACACAGGCTTCGGAGGGAGGCCTGGCCCAGCTGCGTCCCACCGTGCAGCAGCTGTGAGACCGTGGAAAACCCAGTTTCAAGTTCCTCATCTGTGAACTGGGGTCACTAGTACCCCCTGCCTATGTCTCCTGGCTGTGGCAGGGACTGCAGGAGACTGTGGGCTGAGCACACTGTGGAGCCCAACAGGGCGGCGCCCTTCCAGTCTTTTGAGGAAGCAGCTGCCAAGGAGATGACTCCTTAAAGCCACCTCCGAGCAGGCAGCATCCTGCAGGGTCACCTACCCGTGCTCCTCTCTGTGGGGGTAGACGGGTATCCGGTGTGCGACTGAGGAAGGAGGCACGTGAGTGCTCCGCATGCAGGGCAGCTGTTGGGAGTTTTCAGCCGGCGACCCTGCAGCCGTCGTCACTGTGTATGTCAGAGACCACGTGTAGGACTGCATTGCGCCTGCGGAGACAAGTCAAGAGGCTCTGGTCACTAACGGTGTTTCCTAAAAGACTTCGGTGGCTTCTCATTGCTCTTGAGCTGACGGCCAGAACCAGGCTCTCTGCTGCAGACCTCTCCACGGCGCCTCCCGCTCCCCGCCTTCCTGCTCTCTCCTGGTTCTCTCCAGAGTGCCCCGTCCCCAGCCCTGCGTGCCCTCTGTGCATGCTGCTCCTGCTGTGGGGAAACTTCTCTCCTCACTGAGCACCACTCTCTCACTCTTCACATCTCAGTGCAGAGAAACTGTCTTCTGACCAGCCAGGGTGGCTCCCTCCCTGCACTGTGGCCCCACAGGGTACAATCTGGTCCTCACCCAGCGGTGCACGGGGCTCAGCTGCTGCCCACCCCTCCCCAGACCGCGGGCTCCGTGAGGGTAGGTGGCCAGAAGACTCTCAATAAATTCTTAAAAGGAAGAGAAGGGAAAGGAGAGACGGGGGAAAGGAAGGAAAAGAGGAAGAGCGGAGGACAAAGGAAAGCTCAGGACGACACAGCCCAGGCAGGCACCACGAATTCACTTCCAACACACAGCTCAGCAGGTGCTAGGGCTCCAACACACTGCTGAGCACTGAGCCCGGCCTGCCAGGTCTCCGAAGATGATCAGACAGTGGTCTAGACTGTGAGGGATCCACACATGTGATTAATTCCACTCATTTCCTTTTAACTGCACATCTTGAAAATGCTAAAGGCTGGGGGAAAAGAACCTGACAAAATTAAAATCGCTCAAGATGCTTAGAATTTCACAAGATGGTTCAGATTTTTAAAAAGAGATGACCCTTTAAGAAGTTTTTAACAGCAATAATAAACTTATCAGAAAAGTTAATTTCTGGTAATTTTTAAACTATGTTACATAGTGGAAATCCATCTGTTTTAGGAGGTGGGGTGAATGGGATTTGACCTCCCCTTTCAGGCACAGGGAAATCAGAGCCCTGGTTAGGGGAGGCTGTGTTAAAGGTGAGGTACAAAGAACACTTGGCCCTCCCGTTCTGTTTTCTGCAGCAGACCATTTACATCTCAGAACTCCTCTGGGAAGATAAGGAAGGGGGTGCCTTTGAAAAACTCAGTCCCTTCTAGCACAAGGGCTTAGCAGAGGAGAACACCTACCTCAGTGTGGAGCTGAGGAGGCAAGAGTTGGCAGATGGCCAGTGAGAAAGATCCTTAACAGGAAGTGGAAATGGACCCTGTTTTACAAATACTGGTTTATTATTGTGAGAACCTTGCAGCGAGCACTTTTGCAAACTGAAGTCTCTGGGAATGCAGACAATGACAGACACGTCCCAACAGCTTACAAAGGAGCCGGCATGAGGACACACACCACAGACTGGGGGAAGGAGCAGGAATACAGAAGATTCAAGAATATACTATGAAAGTGGAAGTGAAGAAAAAGGAAATTGGAAGCAACAAATGCAATCAGGAAGAAGGTGAAACATGTGCACCCTAAAGTTCCAAATTCTTCCTACATCTGGGCCTTAAAGGGAAGCCTGATCCACCAGGAGTCCTGGGATAGGGGTAAAATCCTTGGGATTCAGGTCAAGCAGGAGTTTCTTTCAGACAGGCCACTGCGAGCTGTTCCACACCTTCACAGCAGCTCGTCTTCCTTCTTAGGACTGTCCTCGTGTCCACACTGACTGCCGCACAGAGAGCCACCGCACAGTGCCAAAGTCCCTGAGTGCTGGGGTAGCCCCTGGGGCCCTGGTCAGCCTCACACTCTCCACATTCTCTGCTGCGTCTCTCTTTGCTCTGGCCTCTGGTCCTGCCACGTACTGGCTATGAGGTCTCAGGTAAACCTCTTACCCTTTATGAGCCTTTCTTTCACCATCTATAAAATGGTGACAATGACAACATCTTACAGGGCTGTTTGAGGATTAGCTGAGATAATACATGTCGAAGAGACTGACACGTGGGAAACTCTTTCTTCTCCCTGCACTGGGGACTGAACCCAGGGCCTTTGTAGTTTTTGTATTTTGAGACAGGATCTGACCAAGTGGCAGAGTTGCCCAGGTTAGGTTCAAACTCGCAATTCTCCTACCTGGCATCCCAGAGTGCTGGGATTATAAACAGCTAAATTAGAAATTAACAGGCAGTTGCCCAGCGATTGGGCCCTCAAGAGAGTCAGGGCTGAAGATGAAAACGCATCAGAACTGTGGCTGGAGGCAGATCTGAAGAAGGCCAGAGCTCAAGGTGGAAGCATGACAGTCAGGCTTGTGGGCCACCCATGGGATGGAGAGCAACCTGAGATCGTACTGCAATCAGCGGCCCAGGGCCAGTGGGCCACCCAGCATCGGACAGCTACGGGGGTGACCAGAACATCCGGATCCGCCTTCCCGTCCCTTCCTGTCCCTTTTCAAAAATGCCTTTTTTCTTTCTACATTGGACGTTACAGATAAACTAAGGTTAATGATGTCCGTCATATGCCCTTGCTCCGTGCCTGGCTTCCCTACTGGGTCAACCTCAGCAAATGACTGTCTTTGTGATCCAGTCTGTCGACTGCAGTCTGATCCGTGTTGTACCCACCTCATGATTTTGCTCTGTAGTGGTTTTGGATAAAGCTGCTCTGTGACCCCTTTTGGGACCCCTCCTGTCTCTTAGGAGCTTTCTCTCAATAAACCTTTCCTGCTCCTAACTTCCACATTCCTTGAAATTCATTCTTTGACATTCAGAGGACATGAACTCAGCACATTGGACATTTAATGGGCTGGGAGTTATTTTCGTCCGTCACGCTGGGATTGTAGGTGTGTACTACATGTCCAGCCCCGAGGTAGGTGTTTAATGATATTCAAGCACTCTTATTTAGGAATTCAAGTATTCTTACATGAAACTTTTCTAAAGTAGATATTTCTACTGTACATTTTTTCTTGCGCATTTCAAGGAAGAAAGGCGATTTCTTAGGTCAGACTCCATCGCCGATGCTATAGCTGGGCTCCCCAGGGCCCAGGTATTAATGTCTCGGTCTCCAGAGTAGCCTGGCCCCTGGGACGCAACACCTCGGGCCCAAGGCAATGGTGCAACTGGCCCTGGACTGAGCCTGCTAAAACTGAGCCCAGGTAAGACTTCCTCTCCTTATACTGGGATTATGTCAAGTGTGCGTTATAGTAACAACACACTGTCTAACACACTGGGAATGAAATATTTGAATAACAGTCACTCAAACAATGGCAGCCAACTTCTAGACTCATTTTCCTCTGAAATTCCTGGTGTCCTCATTCGGCAGCAGAGCTAAAAGCCCCATTCCTGGTCTTCACATCTACAACATCTTCTTTCCCCAAAAGACAATGACTTTGGCACAGCACACGTTAGGCATCATTTATAAGAACTTTGAGAAGATCACAAGCAAAAACCCCTGAAATGGTCTTATCTCTGCTGATTCAATTAGGCCTGATTGCCCTGCACCACAGCTTACACTTGATACGAAATTATATTACTCTAATAATTTAAAAAAATACTCTTTTTATTAAAACAGGCTATTTTTGGGTGAGGGCATTGGGGATGATTTTTAAATCGTCCCTTTGTTTATCTATATGATTTCTGTAATGAAAAGGTACTGCTTTTGTAAAAAGAACAAAAATGGATAAAACAAATGAAACGGACTTTATCATTGCAGATGTGATGGGGGTGGGAAGCTTGGAGAACAATGAGCCACAGCAAGCACGTGACTGGCCCTTGGAGCCGCTGGGACCTCAGAAGAGAACAGCAAGGCCAGCGGACATTGAAAGGGGACGGTCGAGGTGGTCAAAGGGTTTTTCCCCAAGCAGTAGGATGACATGGTGACAACAGCCATTACTTGAGAGAACGCAGCAGAAGTGACTTTTGCAGGGGCCCCTGGAGCACAGAGACTGTCCCCTTATTCAGCTCTGTATCCCCAACGGAGGGCCTGCCGAATAGTAGGTGTTCAGTAAATTTTCGTTCCATTGAATTTGTTGTTGAAGGTGTAAATGCTGCTGGAAATAGACGTTATCAAACAAAAAACTAGTGGAACTCTTGGAAAAATGGGCTCCTGTGGTCTCGGGAACAAAACCCCTAAATGGCCATGTGCCAGCAATCTAACGTGTCCACTCAGGCAGGCTTAAGCAGATTAACACCTACCGGCTTGGGTGAGAAAAGCTTTTTGCTTGGGGAGCAGGAAAGAACACCCCTCGCTTTGCCTTTCCTACCGGTGGGACCTCCGGGGAGAATCGCTGCTGCTGCTTTCTAAGGAAACTAATAAAAGAGAATCTGTGTAGCTAACTGTTTGTACTTAATTTTCGAGACAGCTCTAATGCTTTTTATTTGTTGGGAAAACAATAACAACCCTTCCCTAATTGTCTCAGTCCCATATTTTCCCAGATCTGCCTGCCCTCTCGGGCCCTCTACTGTCCCATCGCTATTTATTTAAAGATAGGAGGACAGCTGGCGGAAGTCCCTGATTTTTGAGAATCCTGTGAAGATCCTCGAAGGGCAGTTGTTGGCCACTTACGGAATTGAAACTGCTGGAGAGGAACAGTTTCGTCCCACCTCCAACAAAACGCTCTTATTCCTTAACACCTTTTGTTTTGTTTTGTTTTGTCTCCTCTTAGAAAAGGCTTTAAACACAGGACTGGAAGGGTACTAGCACTGTAACAGCCAGCCACTAATGATCTGTTGAATAAGTGAGAGAATGATTATCCAACACAAACCAGACCTCATGCTACCTCTTCTTTATACTTTGACTCATTGAATCTTCACAACAACCTTCCGAGGTAAGTAGTCCTATCTTCTTTTTCAGGTGAGAAAATTGAGTCCCAAGCGGCCAAAGGACTTGCTCAGATAAGTGGTAGAGTTGGGATTTGAACATATGCCTGCCAACGCCAAAGCCTTTCCAAAACAGCCTTGCTTCTCATACTTGAATGTGCCTTTGACTCCTTGGAGGTCTTGTTAAAATGCAGATCCTGACTCGGTCTGTTGGGAGTAGGGTGTTCCTAACAAGCTTCTAACGGATGCCAACCCCCTCGGTGCACGGAGCACTTCCTCTCCTCCCCTCCATGACCTCTTGATTTCTAACTAAATATTTCCCGTAATACTTTGTCAAGGCCGAGACAGGGAAAGGAGGCTGCCAGTGTCTACCTTGATTTGTATCTAGCTCTCTGCCCATGGCTGTCAGCTGTCCTTCAGCTGGGCCCCAGGGAGGGCCCCTACTACACTGGGAACCACGTCCGTGTGCGCTCAAGGCACCTTCACGACTTGATTGGCAGAACTGACCAGGAGCGGCAAGCGGATCAGGCCCCAGAGGCCGTCTGGACTTGTGGTCCAGCATCGTCCTCCCCGGCCCCTGCCCCTCGCTGATCATCACCGTGCCGAGCCCTTCTCTGACTCAGGCCTGGCACCTGCCGTTCTCACTGCCCAGGAGTCTCGTCCCCTAGAACCTCAGTGGCACAAGAGTGTGACTGTGTCTGTTTTTGTGCTTCCCACCCGCAGGACAGCATGCAGGGGAGATGGAGAACGCATGTTTACTGAACGAGCCAGCAAGTGAACCAATGAACGAGCGCATCTGAGGTCCCAATACTGAGCCCAGACTTGACCGTGTGAAGTTAAAAGCACAGCAAGCACTTAGTTTGCAGCGCTAGTTTATTTTTCTCCTAATCCTCTTCCTTTAAAGAAAAGGAAACAGCCAAGCTGGAAGGAGGAATTCACTGTAAATGAGTCATCACGGGCTCTAGGCAGAGCTTCCGTCCACCAAGCCCTGCAGCTCAGCTAGCCTCAGAATAACTGGGCTTTTGTTATGTGGAAAGGCGAGGGCTCGGTTATCTTGGTTAGATCCTCCACCAATGGAGAGAAAACACAGCTGGGCCGGCCAGATGTTCTACAGTCGGGGCCGTTTGTGAGGAATTTGCTCCTATTTCATTAGATGTCCCAGCATCTCAGTGATTTAATTTGCTGGTTTTGTCTTGCTTGGAACTCATGGTGGGAAGCTGAAAACATGAGTTTAATAGTTAACTTTTATTGTCATTGTTGAAGGAGAGAATACTTAAAATGACATCATAAATGGGCTTTTAGAGCTCTTCCTTAGTCTGACCCAGACAGAGTAGCAGTGAAACATTTCGCTTTAAGTGACATTAAAGAATTGTAGGCCCATGTCATGTTAAATGGACTCATTGGTTTGTACCACCTGCCATGCTCCTGAGGAGGAAAAGAGCTCTTTTCCTTGAAGTTGAGGTTTCCCACTTTTCCCGGCCATGAGAGAGGTGCCAAGTTGGAGGGAGGCTTGGACTGATGGGCTGGACTTCACCCTGCGGAAACTCTGTTCAAATGGAATCATTTAACCAGTATCTTAATGCCTTGCCATAGACTTTAATAAACCCAGTCAACACTGGTCATATACATATTGGGTTCAATTTTAGAAATGTGATATGCCTTTCGATTCCCTTTCTTTCCCCTCCTCCTTTAAAAACAATTAATCATATTTAGAGATATGTGTAAGTGCGGACGTGGAAGTAGACACAGATGTGAATAGGGTGTCTGTTTTCCTAATGAGTCATAACTCATTATCTGTACTGCCTTGCATTCCCTAGTGCTGGTATCAAAAAATGCCAAAAGGCTGCAGGCAGTCAGCTAATTTTCACTTTAGGCTCACCAGGCAGACCCGATACTGTTCTTTCATGGCTGAGAAATGAGGAAGTGTCCACGCAAAGCAAGCTGGTGATGTGTGGGAGTCGTTTGGCTTGGCCTTGACTCCAGCACGTTCGGCCTGATAACACAGTGATCGGTGATGTTCAGAGTAGGTCAGAAACCCAACAAAACTACTAGGTCATACAAAATTTCATTTCAGCTTTTAAAAAATGTTTGGCCAAGAATTGTTGTTTCGTTTACTTTTCCCTCACCTTTTCTTTCTTGCTTGTTTTCCAGTTTGGGTTCTTTTACAAAAATTGTTTTTCCTGTTTGTATTGTAAACTACTTCAGAAACTTTTTGGAAGGTAGATGGGATATAAATCAAGTAATCATTTAAAAATAGAAATAAAAATTAATGACATAAAAACCACGTGCTGAGTTAACTTTAAAAAAAGAAAGAGACATGGCAGGTGCATTTTATCAGATTTATACAATCACTTTCCAATTTCCAATACTGTTCAATGAAAGTACATACAAGTTCCCAAACACTTGTGATGGAGTTCACCATCACAAGTGTTCCAGTTCTGGGTGTGTATCTTTGGGAAAGCCATTTGTGCTTTAAAATAGAATATGTCGATAAAACCACACATGCTGCTAGCGACTCCGTGTGTTACCTCCAGGACCGTGGCCCGTGGCACGCCAGTGTCGGCCCATCCGAACAACTGAACATTTCAACAGTGCCACTTGGGAAGAGTATCATGCTTCGTCTTACACAGGGTGACACCTGAGCACAAAGCGGGGCTGTGCTGAACTCTTCAAAGCTTGCCGTCATCCTCTGAGAACCTGCCTCATGTTTGTATTTTTAAGGAGCAGCTTGTATGACTCTCGAACGTGTTCCACAGAAAGCTCCAGACACCATGAAGATGTTCCTGTGGCCTCGACGAGGGTCACACCTGCTGTCCTGCGCGTCCTCCAGATCACTCTGAAGAAAGCCAGGCAGATGCACCAGTTGGATGAGAATCGTGAGCAGCACTTACAAATCTTTCCTGCGCGCCTTCTCCATCCTCTCGTTACTCCGGGTCTCCTTGTTGGATCCGTCGCTGCGCTATGAGGAAGCATCTTACTCAAACTCTTCCTGTTGTGCAAGGCTACTTTCTTTACACAACCCCCATGTTTGTCTCTGGAGTCAGGACGCCGTCACCAACAGACTCATGCGCCTCCACAGCAGGGACGTGCGGGCAAGGCCACCCGGGAATGACCGCCGGCTGCTCTCACTGCTCTTGCCCCTTGCCCAGGGAGGCGGCAGACCCAGAGACGGCCGTCCAGCAGTCCCAAGCTTGGAGAGCCCTGGGCGGTGGAAGAGTTGTAGACAGTGCTGGAATTCTCCTCTCTTTTGTTGTCAGTGAGCCAAGCTGACTTTCCTCTACAATTCCTTTTCCTGAGCCTTCTCAGCAGGAACTACAAGCCTTATGGAGAGCAAACGGGGAGTCTGCCCCCCTCATCCTTCCCAAAGTAGAAATCAGAATATGATTTCAGATCGTCTGTGTAAACAGATACGGCAGGGCTCAAACCCGAGGCTGTCCAAGAACCGAGGACTGTTTGTCGGACAGATGGACGGATGTGCGAGGGAACGCATGGATGAATGGTGAAAGGACAACCTGACTGCTTGTTCATTTGGTTCTCCCCACTTTTAGTTCCCAGTGGATTCTGAAGACAGTCTGCTTCTAAGTAGAGCAAGGCTATAGCTAAGCCAATGCTGAGAGGGCCTGGAGGAAGATTCTAACTTGGGGGCCAGGGAGCTGCCGAGGAAGACACAGCAGGTGGGAGGAGGATATAGCCCAGCCAGGAGAGGCTGGAGAACAAGAGTTCTTTAAGGCTCCATTGTGAGGCCATGGCTTCTTTCCCCCGGCACTGTAAGGAGGACTGAGCTTCACCCAAACATGCCTCATGGCCATTGTGTGGAGCAGGTCACCAGCTCAAGTCGCCTTGGATGTCCCTGACAGCTAGGGAGGGCCTGAGCCAGGAAGCACAAGTGGGGCAGGAAGGATCCATCTGTTCGGACTTGTGTTAGGACAATTAGACTCGGGATCCCCTGGATCCGGTCCCCTGCCTTACCTGGGTACCTGCTAGTCTGCATTTCTCAGCCTCCCTTGCAGGGACATGAGACCACGGGACTAAGTCCTTGCTGAAGGGGGTTGAAGAGAGTGGATTTCCTCCTCCTCTTTGCCCTCTTTCCCTCTCTGCTGCTGGTGCAGACTTGATGCAGCCCAAGGCAGTAGTGCTCCCACCGGTGAGCACCTAGGGCACCTGCAGAGACTCCAGTCAGTAGGTCCACAGGGGCCTCCTAGGAGCTTTTCCAGGGGTATGTGGGTCAGGCTTTGAGAACCACCACACTGGCTATGGTGGAGCCTAATAGGAGGGAACGTGGGTTTCCAAATGGCTGCACCAACCAGAGCCTGTGCTGGGACAGAATGCCCTGCCAGGCCTGCTGCCAAGTGCAGAAGAGATCCCGTTGCATCAACTCATCATGTGTCCGCATCCCCTTGTAACAGCACCTTAGCCTGTCCCTGCCGAGGAGAAGCCAGATAGGAAGACCATGGCCAGGTATGGCGCCTGCTGATGGGAAGATACCAGGGCAGCGTTGGGTGGAAGAAGAATGAACTGGTTATTACCAAACGCTCCTCTCTACAAAGCCTGGAGTCCTTCTAAGGGACAGAGGGCCTCTCTCCTTCCTGTGGAGCTCTGTGGAATGAGTCCACACCTCACTGGCTTGCTGCACATTCCACATCTCCATGTGTCCCTGTGTTGCCTCTGGTAGCACCCAGCACAGGGCTTGGGATATTAAACGTCCTCAAGGGAAAAAATCTCTATGCACATATATACATGCATATACATATGATCACACATGTGTCTATATGAATAGGATTCTGGATTAAAGGTTTAAATGCAGTGCATGTTTTGTTTTTGGGGGGTTTTTGTACTTTAAAAATACTGTTTCAGAAATTGAATCTAATGTTGCTGATGAGAAGTCTAATATCAGTCTCATTTTCTCTCCTTTGGAGGTTGTCTGTGTTTTCTTTGAGGGAGCTAATAAGATTTTTCTTCAATTTCCTTCACTGTGTTTAGAGGCGAGGTCCCACGCCAACAGCTGTTCAGCACAGAACTCACTGAAAGCTTTCAATTGGAAAAGTCTGGTCTTTTTCCATTCTATGAAACTGCTGGGCATCACATCTCTACTTTCTATTCTTCCTCTAGAACGCTTATTAAATATTAACTAAGTAAATACTAGAATTTCTGGACGTATCAGCTCTTTCATACTTCACATTTCTTTGTCTCTTTGTGTCACATTGTCAAAGAATTCCTCAGCTCAGTCTGTCCATTTGCTCGTTTTCTTCCAGTTGGATCTCGTTTTCTATTGACATTTTTATTTCAACAATTATATATTTCTTATTGAAATTTGGAGTTGACTTGTGGGTATGGTTTCCCCTTTCAGTTCTCATCCTAACTACTCTTCTTAGGCTGTCCTGCACGTTGACTGTGCTCCTTTGGATGTAAGTTCTCCTTTTTCTTAGTTTGCTGTTGTGCTTTGATGGGAATGGGCTTCCACTGATACTTTGGTGACTTTTTTTATTGTGGTAAAATACATGCACCCTTTTCACTATTCGAAGTGACCACGGTGGACATAAAATCCACCCTTTTCACCATTCGAAGTGTACACCTTGGTGGCATTAAGCACTGTTGCCGTGTTTACAGCCATCACTGCCGTCCATCTCCAGAATTCTTCACATCCCCAAACTGAAACTCCGGCCCCGCTGCCCCGGCCTCTGGCCCCTGCCGGCCACCATGCCACTCTGTGTCTCTGTGAGCTTGACTCCCTAGGGTCCCCATGCAAGCGAAATCAGAACATCTGTCCTTTCGTGTCTGGTTTATTTCATGTTGAAGGTTCATCCATGTTGAAGCGTAAGTCAGGATGCCATTCCCTTTCAGGACCGAAAGCATCCCACTGTGCACATACATGTTGGTTATCCATGTACCCACCAGTGGACACTTGCGTCCCTCCTACCTCTTGGCCACTGCAAACAATGCTGTTGCTGCTACGAACACTGACACGCAAGTATCTGCTGAGGTCTCTACTTTCAATTCTTTTGGGCGTGCACCCAGGTTTGGGCGATTCTTGGTTATGAATTCTGTGCAGCCCCCGGGCTGAGCGGGTCTCCCAGGAGCATCGGCCCCACGGTCACCTGCAGGGCAACCCTTGCCTGGCTCCCGACCCAGCCGTTCAGAGGCCCTGCCTCACGAGGGCCTGGTGGTTGTGGCTTTGCACGTGACTTTCTATCCGCCCCCTTTCTGAAGGTGTCGTTGGCTTTTGGTTCATAGAGAGCGCCCTCCCTGTCTTCAAGAATGGCTGTGTGTTAGATTATCTTACACGTCGTTTCTATCATTTCACTGGCTCGGTTTTGGGAGTGGAGCTTTTTATCATATGCATCGTCTGCCAAATTGAAAACGGCCTGTGGAAGACGCACTAGTGGGTGAGCCAACGGCTCTCAGCCCTGCAAAGTCTAGGAAGACGCCTAAGTTTTGGCACTGCCTTTGAGGAAGACCTTTTCCCAGGCCGCCCTGGCTCTCAACGCCCTCCCCCGAACTCTGGGGCGCATTACCTGTCGTGCCCAGCCCGGCGTACTCGGGGGACGGGTTGCTGAGGGGTGGCGAGGGAGGTGGCACCTCCACGGACGCGGCAGACTTTGCGGGAGAAAACGATGGCACCGGTGAAGGGGTCGGCGGGGCGGCCTCTGTCAGGACGATCTCTTCTCGAACTTCCGCTGCGATGAGAGCAAAGCCGAGCTCTTAGAGCCCCGGGTGGAGGCAGGCCGGCCCTCAGGGACTTGCAACAGCGGAAGCCACTTTGTCGTCTGTGTCACGCCGGCCGCTCCCCGCCTCCCCTCCCGCGGCCTTTACAGCGGGTCCCAGAGACACGCAGGCCCCTCCAAGCTCCGAGGCCAGCTTACCGCTGCCGCCCTCGCCCTTCATGGCTCGCATGAGCTCGCCGGCCCGCTCCTGGCAGTGCAGCGACTCCAGCAGGTACAGCACGTAGTCGTCGAACATCAAGTGAATGAGGTGGAAAGACCCTGGCGAGACAAGCGGAGGAAGGTCAGCCCCGCCAGCCGCGCTCGCTGCTCTCCTGCCCGCGGTCCCCAGCGCGCGCCCCGCTAATCCCCTCCATCACAGTGACACCGTCTTCCCGAAGGGCCCCAGGCCCAGCTCGGCACTCACTGGCACCATGGCACTCGTCTTAGCCCTCCCGTCGGCCTACAACAGTGTTCCCTGCTACCTACCGATGTGCCTGACAAGTTCTGCAGCCAAGCTGAAATTTTAAATTTGCAATAACCATGTTATTTCCATAAATGTTTCTGAGATTCCACACAGCATTTGGTTCTCAAATAGAGTCTGAATTGAGAAGCGCTGGCATTTTTAAGCAGCACTCTTCATTTCCAGCGCGGGGCAGATATTTCACCAAAGGGAACCTGAACAGTCGTCTTAAGAGATCTTTCCGTGTGCCGGGGTCTGTGGTCCAAGCTCTACGTCCTGTAGTCAGTCTCCACGACCACACTGTGTGGAGGGCACTTGTATTCCAATTTTTCAGATTATCCTCCCCAATTATTTTTAATTTCAATTAGTACATGTTTGCAGTATATTCCTCACGGGTAGTTGATACATGCACATAACACACCTTACTTCTTGTCACAGTCCCTTCCCTCGCTCTTCTTCTTAATCCTTTCGAATGTTCAAAAGAAATCAGGTATTTATCAAGCTTTTGCTCTTTGGCAACCATGGTGTTAACACTAGATTTATTCTCACGCATTGTTCTTGTCACAGCTGTATGACGTAGGTGATACTCTTCTTTTATGGGATGGGGGGGCGGTTGAAGCTTAGAGAGGTCAAATAACTGCCCAAAGCCATGAAGTGGCAGAACCAGGACTTGAACTCAAGACTGCTCCTGGAGTTGCTTTCCAGTTATTATGCAATCGGCACTCTCTAGGAGAGCAGCGGACTCTCCACTGCAGAAGAACCAGAAGGAGAAAAAGCACCCACCAGAGGCTTCATCAGTGGTAGCTACTGTTATTATTTCAAGACCCACCCAGTTTCAGCTTTGTCCATAAAGTCTGTCTGAAGATGGCATCAAATGCTTAGAGGAAGAAGTGTCCCTAATGAAGAAATGTTTTGCGGGGCTGTTGATCTAGGTCAATATAGACAGAAAGAAACAACTATGGAATAGTGAGTCCGAGTGGGAAGTCCTGGGTGGGTGATAAAAATGGAATTCGGCTGGGAGTTTCAGTACAAGCAGGCGCTTTGGAAATCATCTATCCAGCCCTACGGTTTTGTGGCTAAGGAAAGAAAGATCTGATGAGGTAACATGAGGAAACATGCTCAAGACCACACTATCGGAAAGCATCAGAGCTGGACTTTGAGGCTGGCACTTCCAGGAAAGCGTTGTTTTGGGCTTCAAGCTCCCTCATTAATGGGTCTGATTAGTTACCTATCATCCTTCAAGCAAGTCTGGAGTGCTCCTGGCACTGGCCTACTATTGTGCCATGTATTCTGTGTACACAGGATGCGTAAGCTTGGCCCCTGGCTTTACAAAGGCTACCGTGTCCTTAGCAAGCTGGAATCCATCATCAAGACTATTGAGCAATAAACAGTTCATGCCAGGGCGTCGTGGCCACAGGAGGAGGCAGAAAACAAAAAGGGAGATACAGAAAGATTGAGAGAGAGAGATTTCATATTGAGTTACATCCCCAGCCCCTATTTCATTTCTTGAGATAGGGTTTCACCAAGTCCCTAAGTTGCCCAGGCTGGCCTCAAACTTGTGATCCTGCTGCCTCAGCCTCCAGAGAGCTGGGTTTACAGATGGGTGCCACCACACCCAGCTGCAGACATTGTTCTCTGTCTTGTCCGCTGTTCTGGACCAAACATCTGCTCAGTGAATATCTGTTAAATGAACAACTCAAATGAGCAGGTGCCAACCACGTGGCCATCTGCACTGGGCTGGCTGTTGGAGCTTTCCCGTGACTCTGTGAAGAAGGGATTGTTACCTTCAGGGCTGCCTGGGAAAGGAGGCTCAGAGAGCTGAATTACTGCCTCAAGGCAGGGAGCTGGTGAGCAGCAGAGCCCACTAGGATAAAAGCTATTAGGACAGAGAAAAACACTGTTGTTACTGGCAACCTAATCGTCTGCATTTTATAGAATCTAAAAATTTTTTTCCTATGAAAAATTTCAAACATGGATAAAGTAGAGAATATTAAAATGAACCTTAGTGTACTTTCCACCTAGCTTTCTAATATCTTAACATCTTACTGTATTTGAATCAGTCTTTTTTAAATTGAAGAAAAAGATAAAACCCTAAGTTCCC